>CM038795.1:232408766-232957033 GCA_021764765.1 Vicia sativa | reverse complement strand
AGAGAAAGAAACTTGATTTATTTGAAAGGTGATGGCCAAGTAGTTCGTATACGTGAAAAGTAAAGCTATGGAACAACAATTTAAGTTCCAACTATGCTAGTACTCATATATTTCAACTATCTCATTCCTGCTGTCGTAGAGAAAGTGAGTGAAGTTGATTTTCGCCATTTGAATCTTGAATGCTTATAGTAGTCCTGAAGTAGGTGATCCGGAGACATATAATGGTACGCTTAAATCCCTAACTTTGCCTAGGACCGTTTTGGCCTAATCGATACCTTGTTTGCCCAAGCCGTTTTTTCGGGTTTCGATCACGGGTGTATATCTTTATATCCTTAACTTTTTCCCGAACCTTTTGGTTCGCCAGATGCCCTTATTTTTGCCTAGGTCATCCGACCTAGCGGGTCTTTTATGCGTAGTATTTTTGACTATGTCTCGTTCACGTGGTGGGAAGTCTTCACCATCCATGGTGCTAAGGATCATTACCGCTTTAAAATAATTGCTTGACTACAAATGGTCCCTCATAGGTCGGAGTCCATTGGCCTCGGATCACCTTGTGGAAGAATGATGCGCTTGACTACTAGATCACCGACTTGGTAGACTCGGTGCTTGACCTTCTTGTTAAATGCTCGATCATTCGCCTCGATAGAATCGTCCATGGCGGATGGATGCAGTCGCTTCTCATCAATCAAGTTAATCGGTCAAGGCGAAGTCCGACCCAATCGCCTTCGCCAACTCGCATCCGGAGGACTCGTTGAGGGTATTTGAACTCGATGGGTGGGATGCCTCCATACCGATACAAGAGAGAAGGGGTT
The DNA here is from genome assembly GCA_021764765.1 of Vicia sativa. Lineage (NCBI taxonomy): Eukaryota > Viridiplantae > Streptophyta > Magnoliopsida > Fabales > Fabaceae > Vicia > Vicia sativa. The sequence goes on along the minus strand of CM038795.1, from coordinate 232,956,221 downwards.
TCTGTTGATGTCCGTATCAGAAAAGTGTAACCATGAAGAGAAAATGGTAACATCTCATGCCAATCTTTTGTAAGTCACCGTCATCTTCTGTATAATCTTCTTAATGTTCTTGTTGGCGGCTTCCATCGCGCCATTCATCTTAGGCCGATAGGAGAAGAATTGTGATGCTTGATCTTGAAGCTGCGTGCGAGTTCGGTGATCATCTTATTGTTGAGATTAGAGCCATTATCCGTGATAATCCTTTCTGGAGTGCCATACCGACAGATAAGATTATGTTGATGAATCGAGCCACAACATTCTTGGTAACAGATGCGCATACGTTTTCTACCCACTTGGTGAAATAATCAATTGCCACAAGGATGAAACGATGTCCGTTGAAGTCGTGGGCTTGATTTCTCCGATCATGTCAATGCCCCACATTGCAAAAGGCCAAGGAGTCAGTAGAATATCTGTAGGTACCGAGGTAATGCACTTTGTCTCGCATATATCTGGCATTTGTGACAAGATCGAGCATAGCGGTGACAATCTTCCATGGTGGACCAATAGTAACCTTGCTCGTAATCTTCTTAGCCATCGATGTCCACTTGGAGGGTACCAAATGCGCCTTCGCGTAACTCTTCCATGATACGTACCGTTGTTTTCCGTCTACAAAGGAGTAAGCACAGTCGTGATTGCGCTTGTATAAGATAAGGTCGAGGAAGAATTTGATGCGAATCTTCTCAAGAACTTTTATCATTGATGATGCCCTGCGGAGTTTCGAGTCTCAAGATACCTCTTCACATATAGTACAATTTCTCTTCAGATCAAGCTCATAACAATAAGCTGGTTCGTCAAACTTTTCAATGATGATCCGGGGAGCCTCGTTGTCCCATCGACCTTTCATAGATGACATAGTAGCCAATGCGTCTTCCAACCGATTCTCTTCTCGTGGAATGTGATTGAAAGTAATCTCTTCAAAGTAGGGATCAAACTAGAACATGCTCTCGATATGGAATGAGATTCGGATGCTTTGATCCCATTCGCTTCTTAACTGACCGATCACTAAAGTGAGTCTCCATACACTTGTAAGAACTTGATTCTTAAGTCAATAGCAGACTTTGATACCCATGACTGACGCCAGTATTCGCCATGTTGTTAGTGCAATCGAAACAAATCTGGCGGTGAAAGGCGATGTCCGTTTGTAGGGGATGTAATGATGGCGCCAATGCCATTGCCAAGTTGAGGCTCCATCAAAGACCATAGTCCATCGGGATCCTTGTTCGTGTCCTTCTCTCGGGCCTGGTTCTTCGCAATCGTAACTAGTAAAACATCTTTCTTGGAAATCGAATCGCATAGATCGATAGTCATCTACGGCTGATGAGCCAAATGATCGGCTACTACACTTCCTTTGATCGCTTTCGAGAAGTGTACTGGATGTCGATTCGTCAAGATCATTTGCCATCTTGCTATTCTTCCGGAGAGAGCTGGTTTCTCAAATATGTATTTTATCGGATCCATCTTGGAAATCAACAAGGTAAAGTGAATATAATGCTCTTAGTTTAAGAGTGAAGCCCAAGCTAGTGCTGCAAGTTTTCTCGAAATGTGAGTATCTTTTTTACCGGTAAACTTTTGCTAAGGTAGTATATTGCGTTTTCGACTGACTCGCCATGTTGCCCCAACACACACCCCATGAGTTTCTAACACCGCAAGTACATGATAAGAGGTCTTCCTTCGGTAAGCGGCATCGGGATGGGAGGATTCTGTAGGTACCCTTGATTTTGTCAAAGCGATCGGCAATCGCATTCCATTCTACCACTTGATCTTTCTTAAGAACTTGAAGATTGGCTCACAAGTAGCAGTTAGATGTGCAATGAATCGAAATGTAGTTCAATCGGCCCAAGAAACCTCGACTTCCTTCTCTGTATGGAGTCGGCATTTCTTGAATAGCTTTAACCTCGGGTCAACCTCAATACCTTACCATGACAATAAACCCTAGAGTTTTTCTGATCCGACCCAAAGGTACTTAGATTAAGTCTCACCGCACTTTTTCAACCCGTCAAATAGTTTCGCAAACGATCAAGGTTCTTCTTCCGTCTCGGATCGAGCCATCATGTCGACGTAGACCTCTATCTCGTGGTGAATCATGTCATGAAATAATGTCACCATAGCACGCTGATAAGTGGCGCCACGTTTTCAATCAACGACATAACCTTGTAGCAAAGTGCCCCACTGTAACAAAAGTAGTCTCTCCATGTCTTGTGAGCCATTTGATCTCGATAACGGAGAAACCATCCATGAAGGAGAAAACCTTATGCCGAGCGGTGTTGTCAACCAGAACATCAATATGAGGAAGTGGGAAATCATCTTTCAGACTCGCTTTGTTCAAATCTCTGTAATCCACACACATTCGTACTTTTCCGTCCTTCTTAGGTACGGGTACCACATTTGCAACCCATTGTGGATAGGAAGTAACACTAAGAAATCGGTGTTGAATTGTTTCATAACTCGCTTTGATTTTCTGATATCTCAGATGCATGCGATTTAACCTTCTATTTCAGGAGAAAACCCTCTTTTGTGCAATCGGTACCACAATATCAATGTCCAAACTGTATGTCTTCGTATGACCAAGCAAAACCTCAATATAGTCTCGTAGCATCCGAACCAATCTTTCTTTGACATCGTTCTCAAGACCCGCTCCTATCTTGATCTCTTTTCTATCTTCATCGACCCAAATTCACAACCTCAACGGGTTTCTTCGTGGGTGTATAACTCGCTCTTCTTGCTTGATCGACAAGTTCTCGTGGCACTTCACAATCTTCCTCACTTTCGTCTTCTTGGTAGATCGGATTATCAAGTCATATTTAGCAATAGCATAGTCATTATCAACTAGATTCGAGTGATTCCGCATGTATCACGTGGGTGTGTGTAAGAAACACGTAGCTTTTGAAGGGGTGATAAAGTAAAGAAAACAAACAACAATTGAATGCAAAAGTCCAACGATTTTATTGAATGAAAATATGCAAATGATGATAATAACCTCACAACGAGCCATGATGCCCGGCAAGGCACTAGGCTTTAGAGTTTATTGTTCATAATATAGAAAATAAAAGCAAAACAAAACAAGAGCAATTACTCCGTCTAAGGAGATTGGTATGACGCCTTGACTTCCAATTGTTGAGCCCATTTCGAGTTGGAAGATCCATTGATGTCAAGTCGTTGTCGCCGTTTCTATAGCATGGATTCCACTGGCCGACGGAAAGGAAGTTGGCGGCACGCTCAAGCGTATCATCTTCTTCGACTGATGGTGAAGCCTAAACCGCCTTGTTAGATTTGAAAGGAAGATCGTGGAGCTGTCCCCAAATAGTACTACCTCCTTCTTCAACCGCAGCTCGAGCATCTTTCAACGAGGCCATCCTAGGCGGAATCATGAACTTCACGAGTGACGGAGAGTCGCAGTATGACTGGTATCGCTTCAAAAGCTTGACAGGGAGTCTCAAAGAATTCACCCTCCATCTCGAGGTATCGGAATGACTGTCGATGACTGACCATATACTCTTCTTCTCCACATACTATAACAACCTTCCCTTTCACCGGTACTGCTGGCGTAAGGTAGAGTATGGCGCCCATGTATCCAAGTGGCGCCAAGTAGGCAAGAGTAAGTGGACGGATGTCCATGACAAAGAAAGTGGATTCAAAAACTGGGAACCCACTGAGTGCGTAATGAGCTCTCTGGCATCGCACTAAAATCAAAAGCTCTCACAATAATGTCACTGGGTCTCAGAACCAACCCTTCAACATCAAGTCGATCAAAAGCATTTTTCGGTAGGATATTCAAAGAAGAACCGGTGTCTACCAAAACATGAGACAATGTAACGCCCTTGCATTCAACAGAGATGTGCAAGGCTTTGTTGTGTTTCCTTCCTATAGAGTCAAATCAAGATCGAAGCCTAGGTTGTTGGCGGCAAGCCGGCAATACAAACTTCAAACTGGTCAATAGTAGTGTCTTGCGGTATGTGAGCATTCTTCAAAAACTTCACCAAGGCATTAGCATGAGCCTCAGATCACAAGAGCAGAGAAAGCATGGAGATCTTGGACGGAGTCTGTCCCAATCGTTCCACAACATTGTAGTCACTCTTCTTGATAATCTTCAGAATTTCCTCCATTTCTCGTTTGAGGTGTCTTCGAACTTCCTTTGGTACTTCCGCCGAGTGGTGAGTCACCGGGTTCTTTCCTCTAGCTTGGGGAAAAATTGAATAGCCGGAATGCGAGCTGGAGTCGCAGTTGTTTGGAGGAGAGATTTGGAGAGAATACTCTTCCGGTTCGTCACCTTACTTGATCCGTGATGTTGTCAATGTCGAATGGTAGCTTCAATCAAAGATCTTCAATGGTCGAGGGTCTTGCTTGACGCCATGATAGTAAACATCAGCCCCATAGTTCCAAGGGATAGCTTTGTCAGAGGAATATGGAACTGGTCTGGGTGAAGTAATGATGAGAGGTGCCACTCTAGGCACAGGATCAGCAGAGGAAATCCTTATAGTGTTAACATCAGCATAGTCTTCTGGGGAATCGTCACCCCATCCGGTTGCCTTAACATCTTCAATAGGAATCTTGTAGCTCTCAGGAACAGTGTATTTCACCATGTAATCATACTTTCCACTTGGCTGCCCCAAGGTATCCCACACGTTTGGTGCTGCTTCATTCACATCTTCGATCTTCAGTTGCTTAGACATGTCTTCACGCACTTCCATGTGGTTTCAGAATAGTATTTCATTATCCATCATGCATCGAACACGTCTTCTTAACCAAGCACAACCATCGTGTGTATGGGCACCAACGATACTTCCGGGCCTGATTGACACCGCTTGCAGAAATTCTTCAATATCGAGGAATGGTCAAGTCTTCTATGAAGACGTAAGTATCCTCTCCAACAAAGATTGGAAGTCTTGTCATGGTTAGCATAGGCGCTGATCACATTCGAGTCTCAACAGGAGGATCAAACTCAATCTTAGCTTCAATCATATCTTGAATCTTGTTCTTTAGAGCCCAATAATTGTCGTGTCTTAGGCTATTGGAGTGGTAAGCACACTTAGCATTAGGATTGTATCTCGAGGAAGTGTTGATATTTTGAGGAGGATCCTCAAGGTTATCACCGCTTTCAACATGTGTTGCAAGGCTTGCGACAATGGCATGTTGATCTTTGTAAACCGCCTTCGTGGCGCTGCTCGCCACGCTGTCTCACCGAGGTTGTACTGATGCGGATTGAGATCACAACCACCCCACAGATTGAGCGGTCGGTCTTGGCTCGGCTTTTCTGACCATACACAGGATTAGTTTCTTTCTTACCACCAAAAGATCTCTTCGCAGCATTCAACGATGACTCTACATGAATCTTCCCACTCTTGATACCAGCTTCAATACGCTCTTAATATCACCGTGAATCCTATCAAGAGTTTCCAATCGATGATTGAAGAATGGGCCTGTCTGTCCCCATAAACATATCAACCAACTCCTATTGGACAAGGGTGGTTGAACCCTCGCTAGATCTCTCCATTTCGAGCATACTCCTTGAACTTCTCATCACGACCCATAGACATGCTCAGTAGTTGCATGAGTGGGTGTCAATTCAGATTGTACTCACTGCCTGTAGAAAGCATCACCAAGTCACCCAAGTACGGATACGGTCATTCTCTGATAATACCATTCCAATCGAGTTCCGACAAACTCTCTTGAAAGTAGTGCATCCACAACTTTCTCATCGCATGGGGTTGATCTTCCAACATAGGACTTCAAATGTAGCTTCGACAGAAATGCCATCATACTTGGCAAAAGTAGGAACTTTGAACTTGGGAGGAATCACAACACTGTGGACAAGACTCGGATCATCAAAATTCAACCCGACATCTTCGTGTTTTCACAAAGATTCGACGGTCTTCAAGTTGCTTGTACTTGTCATCTTCATCGTAGTATTGGCCATTATCATAGTCTTTTTGTGCTCAGTCGATCGCCTTCGCCATCACCCTTGACACTCCCTCATTCTTGACACTTCCTTCGAGAGCTCTATCCGACCGACCACTTTAGGACCACCTTTGTAGCTCCCATGTTGAGAAGACCAACAACCTTCTTCTTGTTGATGAGCTTCTTCAGATCTTCTTGGCCTTGGACCAAACTGAACATCGACATCGAGCATTCGAGCCGGAGATCTTTGACACTGCTCAAGAGCCATTTCGGCTAAAATAAATAGCGAGAAAATGAGAAAACCAATCTTCAATGTACTTGTGATGCAATGTTATGCTATGATATGCAATGTTTATGCGAATGCAATGCAATGTTTTCAAGGACCTTAGAGACTTAAATTTGTTAAACATGCAATGAACAAACTTTTATTAGTTCTCTTTTTATTCTTCTTTTTCTTCTTTTTTTTAAGTACAAAAGATAGTTCAAAACAACAAAAGAAAAACATATAAATCCTAAAGCTCTAAGTCTCCCATGGACGCTTCCTCTTGGTGCCAAGGTAGGCGTTGATGCTTCGCTCCTCGTGAAGTAGCTTTGTCAACTCTAGTACCTTCTTCTCACTTGCATAGCACTGAGCTTCAAAGGTATCCCTTTCTTTAAGTCGAATCCAGATCTCTTCAAGTCTTCAAATTCAAGAGGCATGTCGGATGGAGAATAGATGGGATTCGTCACCTATAGCAACAGGTTCCATAATTACGGGTAAAACAGGCGTGAATGGCATCATGAGGTTTTGAGCTCGAGCTCACACCCACTTGAGGTAAGGTTCCCAAGGAATGGAGTTTTGGTGCCCCAAAGTCTTGGTATCAGTCTTCTTTACCATGCCCCAAGCGTGTATGAACCTTCGTCGGTAATTCTGGAGATCGTGATTGTAATCGAACACAATATCTTGGAGAAGCATATCATGTGGACCATCTCTTCGAGCAAAACCAAACTGACGTAGAGCTAGAGAAGGGTTGTAAGTGATACCTCCCCTTATACCAAGGAGTGGTAATTTAGGGAATCCTCCACAACGCTCAATGAATGTGAAGTCCTTTTGAGAGAAAAGATTCCAACGGATATCTGAATGAGAGAGTGACATTAGTCTTTGAGACCATCTCAACCTTTGTTCGTTCTTCAAAATTGATGGAGGAAGGTGCGAAATAAACCACCTGGAAAGTAACGGTATGCAACACATGAGAGTTCCTTGTCTTTTGATGGTACGAGTGTGGAGAGAATGTAGGATGTCTCCAAGTAAAGTAGGCACAGGATTACGGGTAAGGAACAACTTGATGGCGTTGACATCTATGAATTGATATGAGTTAGGAAATAGAACCAAACCATAGATTAGCAAGGCCACAATGTCTTCGAATGCATGGAAACTCATAACTTTGAGGAATTCTCGGGCTTTCTTAATTAGGAACTTAGCAAGTAAACCCTTAACTCCGCTTCTTGTTTCCCAATTGGCTTCAATGTCTGAGCGCTTTAGGTGTAATGCTGATGCGATGTCTTCATACTTAGGAACCTTTTCTAAACCGGTGAATGGCATTTGGTCAAGAATAGGTATCCCAAGTAGCTTAGAGAACTCTTCCAAGGTAGGAACTAATCGATAACTGGAATGTAAAGCAATGGTGTTTCGGATCAAAGAACTGGAATAGGACATGCATCATATCTTCTTCAAAACCGGAGATAACCAAGTCAAGTAGATAACCATGTCTTTTGATGAACTGGGCATGATCGGGAATTTCTGAAACCAATTCTTTGAGTTGAGAAGGTATACCCATGAAGTTGATTCGGATAGTCTTTCTAGAAGCCATAACACCTACAAAACAGAGCAAAGATAAATCCCTAGGTCCTTGAAATAGTTAGAAATGATATGCAATGCGAATGATGTCATGATGTCATGTTTAGCACACACAAACAATTCACACAATGAGCCTAGGTTTAAGGCTTGCATGAGGTATAGGTGATTACCCCACCAAAAGTTTGAGTTGGTTCATCCTGTCCTATAATAGTAACCGGGTTCTAGGAATCTCATATCATTGATCTTTCTCGAGTTGCTTTCAATACGACTACCAAGTGGTCGACCGAAAATATCCCAAAAGTCTGATCTTAATGAGCGTAGCATCGAGTATTAGCCAACCTTAGTCTGCACCAAAGCCGCCCATCTCACTACCTTCTAATGGCCAAGATGGGTCAATTAAGGTTCTAAAAGTTTAGTTAGTGCTTGATGACACCACGTAGAAGCCAAATACTATCCTCAACTTGGAAATGAAGAGTATCAGGACATCCAAAGTGTCACACTAACGTAGCCATCATGTTGACCGTTTCGATATACGTCTAACGGTCGCGACGATTTATTGCTACTTACCTAAAAGGAAACCCGGATCCGGGTGCAGGATCCCCCACAAATATAATACCCAAGCAACCCTTAAAGATAAAGCAAGCAAATCAAACAGAAAACAGTAGAGGTGATCTAGAAATCCTTAAGGCATTCTCTCTTTAGGGTGTTTCCCCAGCAGAGTCGCCAGTTCTGTAATACGGTGAACTAACTTTGAGATTTTTGTATCGTAAATGTGCGGATAGCAAGAGTCGCCACCGACTTTTCTTTTATCCAATTAAGGGAAGGTGAAAAGAACAGGAAAAGACCTTCGTTAGATTCTAAGTAAGGGAGAAGGTTATGAAAAGGGAAGGTATTAGCACCCCCTTTCCATCCGTAGTTATCTACGGGCTCTTAGTTGCTCTTAGATCACTTTAAAACTGTGCTTTCTGTGCGCTTTGAAAAATGTTTTGAAAAGGCATTTCGCTTTGACTTTGTAATGATTCATGTAGGAATGTATACAAAGTGTTCGGAAATGTTTCATTTTGAAAAGAGTTTGAACTTTGACAAAAGTGTGTGGTGTGAAAAGTATTTTGATAGAGCAAGCAACTAAAAGTCTTATTACCTACTCAGAATGGTCGTTTTCGTGTTATTTTACGTTCCTTTAGAATAGCGCTATCCATACCATTAGTTGGTAGGTAACTCTATTTGTTGGATGTAAAAGGGACATTCGAAGGGACATCGGATGGTCATAGAAAGCAACTTGTAGGAAGTATCCTAACACATTCGAAGGGACTATCATCATTTTTCGTAGGCGACAATCGAGAGTCAAGATCATGTATTCGTAGGCGACATCGTGGGTCTATAATCTTTGTATCGAAGGGACTATGATGATTTGTTTTGAAGGCAACGGTGCTAGAATACCTCTACGTTCGAGGGACATGACCATTTGAATTCGTAAAGGTAACGAGAGAGAATTACCCTAAGGGGTGCATGTGTGCAAGAGTGTGTCAAATTCAGATATTTTATCTTGAAGTTAAGAATGAGCTATGTTCAATTTTAGTCTTGCCATACACGCCTGATTACTAGCAGTTTATAGGTGCGGAAATTAAAATGCGGAAAGGTAAAGTGCGGAAAGATAAATCCTACGCTATTACATGGCTTTGGGGCAGATACATAATTTAAAATGCGGAAAATAAAAGCCCTAATTAAACTATTACATCCCATAAGCAATTACATAATTGGAAAAAAGAAAACGATAAAAAGAAATCGTCCGAAACGGGATAACTTGTGAAAAGATGAGAAATCGGGAAATACGAGGAAAATGTTAGTAAAAATAATAATTTTTGAATGAGAAAAATATTTCATGCTGGAAATAACATTAATATGCTAAAATAATTTTTTGGGATTTTTTGGAGTTAATTTAATAATTAAAAACTAATTAAAGATGATTTAAATGATAAATTAGCAATTAAATTAAATATGCATGCAAAAATAATATTTTTAATTTTATAAATTAAATAAACATTTTCTGAAATAATGCAAAAGAAAATATTTTTTGGTATTTTTAAATGCATGATAAAAATTATTGAAATTAATTAAAATGAATGAAAATATTAAGAAAATAAGAAAATATGGAAAATAGAAAAAGTGTTAAGTTTGTAAAAAGAAAAAGTAGAACCGGTCCTGGCATGGTTCGAACTGGGGACCCCTTGGAGCATCTTTGAATAGTCAGCGCCTTAACCACTGGCAAGTGACATCTGGTGTTTGAAAAGTGAAAATCAATGGAATATAAGTGATGACGCGTCAGGGATAGGTTTGAAACACGTCACCACTGCTGGACCCCATCTGTTTATGAATGGACGAATCATAGAGGCCAGAAACGCCACGCAATCTCCTCGCCGGTCAACAAAGTCAGCGACGCCGGAGCCCTAGCTCCGGTCGTCTTCTCCGGCAGCCTCAATCTCCAAACCTGAAAAAATACGCGAAATAAAAGAACAAGAGGTACCCTACCCCCCTAAATCGAGGGCTTCGATCTCAATGGTACCATTAGTTTGCCCTAAAAACGCTTGTACAAGCCGGTTCGATTCAAACAGCTCGTGAAGCCCTAATCATGGCACTATGGTTTCTGGACGTTCAAGCTTGCATGTGAGGGTTCAAACATGACCTAACGATCTCCCTGAATCGATAAAAACACACAAACAACATTAATAATGCATGAATCTATGAAATCGAATTTGAGAAAAAATTCAAACCGGTGAGAGTCCAAGAACACGATCCGGGCTAGGCTTGATGAGGATCGATTGTCATTGGAACCTCAGAAGATGTTTGAATGCTTAGAACTCCTTGAAATTGGCTGGAACTAAAAATTCGATTTTCACAATTCTTGAAAATTTTTGGCAAAATAAGGGTTGTGTTTTTGGCTAGGGTTTCGTGTCCTTTGCTTGTCAACTTGCTGGCTATTTATAGAGTGAATTAGAGAGGAAAAGAAGGAAAAAGATTTGGTTTTGAATGTGCATTGAATAATTTTCAAATAAAATCAAATTTTGAGAAAATTTGATTTTCTTTAATGAAAGAGCAAGCACGAAATTAGCATGTATCATGGGCTTCCTTGACCTCAAGTTTGATATAAAATCACTCCTTTTGAAAAATATCTTATTTTCATATTTTATATAATTTAATTTTGAATTAAATGGTTTTAAATCCAAAAATAAATTAATAAAATAGAAAATTGCCATGGCCAAGCATCAATGGGTCACAAATAACATCATGAACAAGTTTGGATCATAAGATTATAGGCCCATTTGGAAATTTTTGCATTTTGACCAATATCTCCTTTTGTGCAATTGTCCAAAATTGCCCAACTTGTGAATGGTGTATCTTGCTCAATTTTCCACATTTTTGGGTGTTCTTGGACTTTTTGGAAATCTCTAAGAGTCCTCTAACCAACCTCTTTGGTTTCATATCAATTGGAGTTTCCATGCTCAATATATCTTCAAAACAAAATGTTGACTTTTATTTGACTTTGAAAAGGACCTGTAATGTTTTGATCCATACCTTCCAAATGAAGCATTTTTTGAACATTCTTGTGAGACATGAAGTTGTAGAGAATTGAATTTCCTTCAAAACAAGGGATGGTGGAAAAATTTCTGAGAAAGTATGAAGAAGTTATGCTCAGTCAAAGTTTGGTTGACTTTTCCTCAAGAAACCCTAATTTGGAAAGTTTGACTTTTGAGCAAATCTTGAGTTTTCTTAATGAATCATGATCAACCCTTGATCAAATGATGAATGTAACTTCAAAATGAGGATGTTGACCAAAATCATGACCATGTTTGTCCAATACAACTGATTTTCAACCATCTGAGCAATTGTTTGAGGAAATTTGACTTGTGAGGCTTGAAACTTGACATGGAGAGTCTTTGAAGCATATGAGGAGGCATGATGAACATTGGAGATGTTGGAAGTCCATCTGGATCTGAGAATTGCCAAACCCTAGTTTGGGTTGATTGTCTAGGAGAAGGTTTGTCTGATCAACCTTTGAGGAATCCTTGAGTATGGATGTATGGAATGTCTTGAGAAGATGGATGGCAAATTTTGGGGTATGACACATGCGGTGATACTATTCACAAGAATCAGATGTGTTGGCTCCTGGTTGACTCACGGTATGCTCACATCGCTCGAGGCTGCTGGACTCTTTTCCCGCTTGTATGTCATCTGTTTGTTTGCATTGCATTGTTTGTGTGCTTCTGCCAAAGCACTTTCTTGCTTCATCCCTTTTTGTCATCTTCGATTCTACATTAGGTAGTGATTCGAGATAGACATAGATTTAGATTACAAACCTGTTCCATTCCTTTTGTCGTCTTCGATTCTACTTTAGGTAGAGAATCGAGATAGACATAGATTTAGGTTGTAAACCATTTGCATGTCCCCTTAGGATTCTCTTGAATCTACTTTAGGTAGTGATTCGAGTTATACCTTAGGTTGTAATCCATGCATGATAACATTAGGGATAGAGTTAGATAGTTTCCCTTGTTTGTTTTCTAGTTTCTTTTGCATACTTGCATGTAATAAAATTAAAACTTGTTTTCTTTTTCTTTTGCAAATAAAAACACTTAATAAATGGTTCAAACTCCTTTTTCAAAGGTAAAAATAACCAACCAATGCAAACTTTTTTGCCTACGGGTTTTCTTTTTGTGTTTAAAATTCTTTTGTATAAGTAAAAAACACATAACCCACCAAAACATATGAGCCGAACTACGGCGCTCTGACTTTCCCATTGCACGAGGGAATACGTAGGCGTATTGTCACGGGGCTCGATCGAGCAAACTTTGTAAATACTTCTTTCTTTTCCCCGTGTTTTCTTTATTTCCTTTTCTTTCACATGCATTTTTTTAGCATACAAATATAGCGATTAAGCAGTAAATAGATATAAACACACCCATAAACAGAAAGTAGAAGTGGATACCGTAGAGTACTACGGGCGTGTGGGGTGCTGATACCTTCCCTTCGTAATAGATTCCTTTACCCTATCTCTCGGTCGCAAGACCGTGTCTTATCCCTTTCAGGTTTTCGCGATGCGTTCACCTTTCTCCTTTTATGAGATAAAAAACGTTCGATGGTGACTTCATTGATATAGTTATCCCTTTCTTCTTTAAGTTGAATCCAGGATCTCTTCAAGTCTTCGAAATTAGTAGGCATGTCTGGATGGATAATGGCATAGGGTTCATCACCTATAGCAACAGGTTCCATAATCACTGGTAGGACAGTTGTAAACGACATCATGAGGTTTTGAGCTCGAGTTCGTAAGGTTCCCAAGGAATGGAATTTTTGTGTCCCAAAGTCTTGGTATCGGTCTTCTTCTCCATCCCTCAAGCGTGTATAAATCTTCGATGGTAGTTCTGGAGATCGTTGTTGTAGTCAAACACAATGTCCTGAAGAAGCATATCATGAGGACCATCTCTTCGAGCATAACCAAACTGACATAGAGCTAAAGAAGGGTTGCAAGTGATACCTCCCCTTATGCCAAAGAGTGGTACATTAGGGGATTCCCCATAACGCTTAATGAAAGTGAAGTCCTTTTGAGAAAAAAGACACCAACAAATATCTGAATGAGAGAGTGACATCAGCCTTTGAGACCACCTCAATCTTTGCTCGTTCTTCATTACGGACTGAGGAAGGTGCGAAATAAACCACCTGGAAAGCAACAGTATGCAACACATGAGAGTTCCTTGTCTTTTGATAGTACGAGTATGGAGAGAATTTAGGATGTCCCCAAGTAAAGTAGGCACAGGATTACGAGTGATGAATATCTTGATGGCATTCACGTCTATGAACTGGTCTGGATTAGGAAATAGCACCAAGCCATAGATTAGCAAGGCCAAAATGTCTTCGAATGCATGGAAACTCATAGCTTTAAGAAATTCTCGAGCTTTCTTTATCAGAAACTTAGCAAGCAAACCCTTAACTCCGATTCTTGTTTCACAATTAACTTCAATGTCTAATCGCTTTAGATGTGATGCTGATGTAATGTCTTCGTATTTCAGAGCTTTTTCTGAACCAATGAATGGTATCTGATCAAGGATATGTATCCCAAGTAACTTAGAGAACTCTTCCAATGTAGGCACCAACTGATAATCTGGGAAGGTAAAGCAATGATGCTTCGGATCGAAGAACTAGAATACGATGTGCATTATAGCTTCTTCAAAACTGGAGATAACCAAGTCAAGTAGATAACCATGTCTTTTGATGAACTGGGCATGATTGGGAATTTCTGAGACCAATTCTCTAAGTTGAGAAGGTATACCCATGAAGTTGATTCAGATAGTCTTCCTGGAAGCCATAATTCCTACAAAACAGAGCAAAGATAAATACCTAGGTCCTTGAAATGGTTATAAATGATGTGATGATGCGATGTTATGATGTCATGATGTCATGTTTAGAACAAGTAACAAGCATAAGCACAAGCACAAGCAATTCACACAAAAGCCCTAGGTTTAAGGCTTGCATGAGGTATTGGTGTCTACCCTACCAAAGTTTGAGTGGGTTCATCCTGTTCTATAATAGTAACCGGGTTCTAGGAATCTCATATCATTGATCTTTCTCGTAGGCTTTATTTCAATACGACTACCAAGTGGTCGACCGAAACATCCCGAAAGTCGAATCTTAATGAGCGTAGCATCAAGTATCAACCAACCTCAGTCTACACCGAAGCCGACCATCTCACTACCTTCTAATGGCCAAGATGGGTCAATTATGGTTCTAAAAAGTTGAGTTAGTGCTGATGACACCACGCAGACGCCAAATACTTTCCTCAACAGAACATGAGGAACATCGGGACATCAAAAGTGTCGCACTAACATAGCCATCTTATTGACCATTTCGGTATACGCCTAACGGTTGCGACGATTTATTGCTACTTACCTAAGGAAACCTAGATCCGGGTGTAGGATCCCCCACAAGTATAATACCCAAGAAACCCTTAAAAGTAAAGCATCCAAGTCAAACAATTTTAAGTGATCTAAAGACCCTAAGGTAACCTCTCTTTGGGATTTTCCCCAGCAGAGTCGCCAGTTCTGTAACACGGTGGGAGAACTGACTTGTTTGTTTTGCGTTTGATCGCAAATGTTGTGGATAGCAAGAGTCGCCACCGACTTTTCTTTTATCCAATAAAGGGAAGGCGAAGAGAACAGGAAAAGACCTTCGTTAGATTCTAAGTAAGGGAGGTGGTTATGAAAAAGGAAGGTGTTAACACCCTTTCCATCCGTAATTATCTAAGGGCTCTTAATTGCTTAGCTCACTTTAAATTGTTTTTGTGTGTGTTTGAAAATATTTTTGAAAAGGAATTTCGCTTTGACTTCGTAATGATTCACGCTGGAATGTATACGAAGTGTTTGGAAATGTTTTGTTTTGGAAAAAGGAACTTTGCAATGATTCACGCTGGAATGTATACAAAGTGTTTTAAAAAGATTTTTGAAAGTGTGAGGTGTGAAAAGTATTTTGAGCAAGCAAAAGAGACTTATTACCCACTCAGAACGGTAGTTTCCGTGTTATTTTGCTTTCCTTTAGAATAGAGCTATCCATACCATTAGTTGGAAGGTAACCCTATTCGTTGGATGTAAAAGGGACATTCGAAGGGGCATCAGATGGTCATAGAAGGAAACTTGTAAGGATATCCTAGCATATTCGTAGGGACGATCATCGCTTTTTGTAGGCAACAACCGAGGGACGAGATCATGTATTCGTAGGCAACATCGAGGGACTATGATCTTTTACGTCGATGGGACTGTGATGATATATTATAGGCAACTATGCTAAGATACCCTACACTCGAGGGACATGACCATTGTTTCGTAAGACAACGAGAGAGGATACCCTAAGGTAGGTGCATGTGTGAAAAGAGTGTTGTCATACCCCAAAAGTTGCCCTCTTACCTCTCAAGACATTTCATATATCCATACTCAAGGATTCCTCAAGGGTTGATCAAACAAACCCTCTCCTAGACAATCAACCCAAATTAGGGTTTGGCTATCCTCAGATCCAGATGGACTTCCAACATCTCCAATGGTCATCATGCCTCCTCATATGCTTCAAAGATTCTCCATGTCAAGTTTCAAGCCTCACAAGTCAAGTTTCCTACAATTGCTCGATGGTTAAAATCAATTGTATTGATGTAAAGTCAATCGTGGTCAACATACAGACAAACTTTCTGATTTTTGGTCAACATCCTCATTTGGAAGTTACATTCATCATTTGATCAAGGGTTGATCATGATTCATCAAGAAAACTCAAGATTTGCACAAAAGTCAAACTTTCCAAATTAGGGTTTTCTAGTGAAAAGTCAACTGAACTTTGACTGAGCATAACTTCTTCATACTTTCTCAGAAATTTTTCCACCACCTCTCATTTTGAAGGAAATTCAATTCTCTACAACTTTATGTCTCACAAGAATGTTCAAAAAATGCTTCATTTGGAAGATATTGATCAAAATATTATAGGTCCTTTTCAAAGTCAACAAAAAGTCAACTTTTTGTTTTGAAGATTTATTGAGCATGGAAACTCCAATTGAGATGAAACCAAAGAGGTTGGTTAGAGGACACCTAGAGATTTCTAAAAAGTCTAAGAACACTCAAAAATGTGGAAAATTGAGCAAAATCCACCTTGCACAAGTTGGGCATTTTTGAGGAGGTGCACAAAGAGAGATACTAGTCAAAATCCAAAATTTTGCAAATGGGCCTAGTTTTTCTTGGTTTAAACTTGTTCCTTATCTTGTTTGCCACGAATTTTTTCTTTTTTTTTCTATTTAATTTGGATTTTATTCATTTAAAAACAAATTAAATTAAAAAAATAAGGTATAAAATCAAAATTAAATGCAAAGTTGATTTTTCTCTCATACTTGAAATCCAAGTAACTCACACAAGCTGGCAAATTTCGAAATTTGCATTGATTTGGCAAGAAATTGATGAAATTGGATCAAATAAGAAAGATTTGATTTTTTACAAAATCAAATAATTTTTGCATTGATTGATCAATATTTGTTCTTCAATTCAGCCCAAAATCCATCCACTATAAATGTACAATGCATACAACATGAACAAGAACAGAAAAATTGTCTCAAAGAACCCTAACCTAAAGCTAAAAAAACCGTGGAGTTCAAGCAACTTGCAGCCTGGTTTTTGCTTCGATTCGGCCAATTCCAAGCATCCAAACACGTTCCTTGGTGTCTTTAGAATCATTCCAGACCTTTACAACATTAAAAAATGTCAAGAATTGAGAAAACACGATTTCGGTTTGTCACACTTTTTCAAATTTCGATTTCTATCATTCATGCATTGTTAATGTGTTTTGATGTTTTCTTTGTGTTTAGTTTGAAGTTTGCAAGCTTTCTGGACAATCCAATTGCATTTTCGTGGCCTGAAACGTGATTCACCATAGTTAGGGTTTTCTGAACCGATTTAGGGTTTCCCTAAATAGGAAAAATTGGACAAAACGAACACCACCATCGTGTTCAGAACAATGTTTCCAATCGAACCATGCCTTTGAATCTCATTTATATTGCTTGTGCTTGATTTTCGAAATATGCAGGGGCCTTAGCATCGAACTCAGCCGACGCTAAGTTTTCAAAAATTCAAACGAAGAAGATGATGTTCTTCGCGCGTAATATGGGCATTAGGAATCAGTTTCGCTTATAATGCTTTCGTTTCATTTTTTGAACACCTGGACGCTCCAGCTCAGTTGGTCATGGCGCGTGTGTGTGAAGCAAAGGTCTCTAGTTCGAATCCTGGCAAGACCAATATATTTTTGCTCTTTTGAAACTAACTTATTTCTTTTATATTTTCTTTAATATTTTCCATCCAATTTAATTTATCTTTAAAATTTTTTATCATGCATCTAAAAAACTCCAAAAATATTTATTTTTTGCATTATCATCAGAAAAATACTTATTTAATTTTTAATATAAAAATTATTATTTTTGCATGCATATTTAATTTAATTATTAATTAATCATTTAAATGACTTTTAATTGTTTTTAAATTATCAAATCGATTCAGAAAATTACCAAAAATTTATCTTATCATATTAATGTCATTAGTAACACAAAATATTTTTCCTCATTCAAAAATATTTATTTTTACTAACATTTTCTTCTTATTGCAATTTTCTCGTATTTCCGATTACGTATCTGTTCACAGGTTGTGGCGTTTTGGATGATTTTTCTTGCTTTTCTTTTTCAATTATGTAATTTCCTATGGGATGCAATAGTTTAATTAGGACTTTTATTTTCCGCACTCTCATTATATAACTGCCCCAAAGCCATGTAATAGCGTAATAGCGTAGGACATTTATCTTTCCGCACTTTACATTTCCGCAATTTACTTTCTGCACCCTATAAACTGCTTGTAATTAGGCGTGTATGGCAAGATAAAATTGGACATAGATCACTCATGATTCCAAGATAACACATATCTGAATTAACACACTCTTTTCACACATGCACCCCTTAGGGTAATTCTCTCTCGTTGCCTTTACGAATTCAAATGGTCATGTCCCTCGAACGTAGAGGTATTCTAGCACCGTTGCCTTCAAAACAAATCATCATAGTCCCTTCGATACAAAGATTATAGACCCACGATGTCGCCTACGAATACATGATCTTGACTCTCGATTGTCGCCTACGAAAAATGATGATAGTCCCTTCGAATGTGTTAGGATACTTCCTACAAGTTGCTTTCTATGACCATCTGATGTCCCTTCGAATGTCCCTTTTACATCCAACAAATAGAGTTACCTACCAACTAATGGTATGGATAGCGCTATTCTAAAGGAACGTAAAATAACACGAAAACGACCATTCTGAGTAGGTAATAAGACTTTTAGTTGCTTGCTCTATCAAAATACTTTTCACACCACACACTTTTGTCAAAGTTCAAACTCTTTTCAAAATGAAACATTTCCGAACACTTTGTATACATTCCTACATGAATCATTACAAAGTCAAAGCGAAATGCCTTTTCAAAACATTTTTCAAAGCGCACAGAAAGCACAGTTTTAAAGTGATCTAAGAGCAACTAAGAGCCCGTAGATAACTACGGATGGAAAGGGGTGCTAATACCTTCCCTTTTCATAACCTTCTCCCTTACTTAGAATCTAACGAAGGTCTTTTCCTGTTCTTTTCACCTTCCCTTAATTGGATAAAAGAAAAGTCGGTGGCGACTCTTGCTATCCGCACATTTGCGATACAAAAGTCTCAAAGTCAGTTCACCGTATTACAGAACTGGCGACTCTGCTGGCTGGGGAGACACCCTAAAGAGAGAATACCTTATGGCTTCCAGGAAGACTATCCAAATCAATTTCGTGGGTATACCTTCTCAACTCAAGGACATGGTTATCTTCTTGATTTGGTTATCTCCGATTTTGAAGAAGATATGATGCACGTCATATTCCAGTTCTTCAATCCGAAATATCACTGCTTTACATTCCCAGATTATCAGTTGGTTCCTACGTTGGAAGAATTCTCTAAGCTACTTAGGATACCTATCCTCAATCAGATACCATTCACCGGTTCGGAAAAATCTCTAAAAAACGAAGACATCACATCAGCGTTACATCTAAAGCGATCAGACATTGAAGCTAATTGGGAAACAAGAAGCGGAGTTAAGGGTTTACTTCCTAAGTTTCTGATAAAGAAAGCTCTAGAATTCCTAAAGGCTATGATTTTCCATGCATTCGAAGACATTTTGGCCTTGCTAATCTATGGCTTGGTGCTATTTCCTAATCCAGATCAGTTCATAGACGTGAACGCCATCAAGATGTTTCTTACTCGTAATCCTGTGCCTACCTTACTTGGAGATATTCTGCATTCTCTCCACACTCATACCATCAAAAGACAAGGAACTCTCATGTGCTGCATACCGTTACTTTCCAGGTGGTTTATTTCGCACTTTCCTCAATCAGTAATGAAGAAGGAGCAAAGATTGAAATGGTCTCAAAGGCTGATGTCACTCTCTCATTCAGATATCCGTTGGTGTCTTTTTTCTCAAAAGGACTTCACTTTCATTGAGTGCTGTGGGGAATTCCCTAATGTACCACTCCTTGGAATAATGGGAGGTATCACTTACAACCCTTCTCTAGCTCTACGTCAGTTTGGTTATGCTCGAAGAAATGGTCCTCATGATATGATTCTCCAAGACATCGTGTTTGACTATGAAAATGATCTCCAGAACTACCGTCGAAGATTTGTGCACGCTTGGGGCATGGTAAAGAAAACTGATACCAAGATCTTGGGGCACAAAAATTCCATTCCTTGGGAACCTTACCTCAATTGGGTGCGATCTTGAGCTCAAAACCTCATGATGCCGTTCACAGCTGTTCTACCAGTGATTATGGAACCTGTTGCTATAGGTGACGAAACCTATACCATTCTCCATCCAGACATGCCTACTAATTTCGAAGACTTGACGAGATCCTGGATTCAACTTAAAGAAGAAAGGGATACATTCAAGCTCATGCATAATAAGAGTTGACAAAGCTACTTCACGAGGAGCGAAACATTAATACCTACTTCAACACAAAGAGGAAGCGCCCAAGGGAGACTTGAAAGCTCTAGGAATTTCTTTTTATTT
This sequence comes from Vicia sativa, assembly GCA_021764765.1. Lineage (NCBI taxonomy): Eukaryota > Viridiplantae > Streptophyta > Magnoliopsida > Fabales > Fabaceae > Vicia > Vicia sativa. The sequence goes on along the minus strand of CM038795.1, from coordinate 232,935,815 downwards.
GTTTAAAAACTTTCTTTTGTACTTAATAAAGAGAAACCAATAAAAAGTTTGTTCTTCTTTGTTTAACAAATTTAAATTCCTAAGGTCCTTAAAAACATTACATTACATAACATCGCATATCATGGAATAACATCTCATAACAGGTACACTGAAGACCGATGTTCTTATTCTCTCAGTGTTTATTTCCGCAGAATCCAGAATCAATCCAGAAATGGCTCTTGAACAGACTGTCAAAGATCTCTAGGCTCAGAATGCTCAATTCTAGGAGATGTTCACCAATTTGGTCCAAGGTTAGAAAGATCTGAAGAAGCTCATCACCAGAAAGAAGAAGACCATTGGTATCCTCAACATGAGAAGAAATCACAAGGGTGCGGCTAGGGTGGTTAGTTAATTCAAACTCTCAGACAAGAGCGGTGAAACTGAGGGAAGTATCAAGAACAATGAAGGAAGCCATCATGAGTCTGAAAACGAAGATGAAGACTATGTGAACGAACAATATTCTCCTGACAACGACAAGTATAAGCAACTTCAAGACTGTCTAAATGCTGTGGAAAATCTGAAAATGTCCGGGCTGAACTTTGATGATCTGAGTCTTGTTCCTAGTGTGGTAATTCCCCACAAGTTCAAGGTTCCTATCTTTGCCAAGTATGATGGCATCTCTTGCCCGAAGCTACATCTGAAGTCCTATGTTCAGAAGATCCATCCACATACTGAAGAAAGGAAGCTATGGATCTATTTCTTTCAAGAGAGTTTATCCGGAACTCAATTGGAGTGGTATTATCAGCTAAAGAGTATCCATATTCATACCTGGAATGATTTAGGAGATGCTTTCTACAAGCAGTACCAGTACAATGCTGAATTGGCACCTACCCGCATGCAACTGCAGAACATGTCTATGGGTCGTGACGAGAAGTTCAAAGAATATGCTCAGAAATGGAGAGATCTAGCAGGCAGAGTTCAACCACCCTTGTCCAATAGGGAGTTGGTTGACATGTTCATGGGAACACTGACAGGCCCATTCTTCAATCATCTGATTGGAAACTCCTCAGCGCAAAGATTCAGGTAGAGTCATCTTCAAATGTTGCGAAGAGATCTTTTGGTGGCAAGAAAGAAGCCAATGCGGTATATGGTCAGAAGAGCCGTGACAAAGCTAATCACACTCAATCTGTGGGGGCAGTTGTGATCTCTAATCCCACACCAACACAACCTCAATGACATAACGCGCATAGCCAAAACGCGCCACAAAGACAGTTTACGAAGATCAACATGCCGTTGTCACAAGCACTACAACACATGTTAAAAGCAGAGCTAATTACTTTGAGGGATCCTCCTCAGCATGTCAACACTTCCTCTCTAAAGTACAATCCTAACTTAAGGTGTGCATACCACTCCAATAACCCAGGGCACGACACCAACAATTGTTGGGCTTTGAAGAACAAAATTCAAGACATGATTGAAGCAAGGGAAATTGAATTCGACCCTCCTGTCGAAACTCCAAATATGATCAACACACTAATGCCTGACCATTGTAAGGGATCCAATGCTATTGACAAAGATTCCTATGTTTATGATGTGAACAAGCTGACTATTCCTCTGATGACTTTCAAGAAAGATTTGCTGCAAGCCGATGTATTTCCAGGATGCCCTGATGACTGTCATTGGTGTGCTTCTGAATCTGACGGATGTGCCTGGTTGAAAAGGCATATTCAACGCATGATGGACCGCAAAGAAGTGCTATTTCTGAAACATCCATCTGTGGAGAATCTGTGCCAAGACATTTCTAAGAATCTGAAGATCGAAGACGAAAGCGAAGCCATACCAGAAGTCTGGGATACCTTGGGGCAGCCAAATGGAAAGTTTGATTTCATGGTGAAGTATACTGCTCCTGAAAGCTACACGATTCCTATTGAAGATGTCAAGGCAACCGGATGGGGAGACGATTTCCCAGAAGACTATGCTGATGTGAACACAATAAGGATCACCTCTGTCGATCCTGCGCCTAGAGTGACACCTCTCATTATTACCTCTCCCAGACCAATTCCATATTCCTCTGACAAAGCTATACCTTGGAACTATGGAGCTGAAGTTTACTATCATGGTGTCAAGCAGGACCCGTTAACCATTAAAGACATTGCAGTTGAAGCTACCAATCCTGACATCAGCAACATCACCGGATCAAGCAAGGTAACCAGAACCGAAAGAGTATTTTCTCCAGAGGTCTCTCCTCCAAAAGATGCTGCTACACCAGTACGCATTCCTGCTATCAAACCAGTTCCCGAAGCGAGAGGGAAAGAACTAGTGACCCATCCTGCTCACACAGTAGTACCAGGGGAAGTTGCTGAACATACCTCCAAGCTAGAAATGGAGGAAATTCTGAAGATCATCAAGAAGAGTGACTACAATGTTGTGAAACAGTTGGGACAAACTCCGTCAAGATATCTATGCTAGCTCTACTATTGTGCTCCGAGGCTCATATACCGCAAGACATTACTGCTGATCAATTCGAAGGATGTATTGCTAGCCTGACCATCAACAATGGTTTAGGTTTCTTTGATGCTGATTTAACTCCTATCGGAAGAAAACACAACAAAGCCTTGCACATCTCCATTGAATGCAAGGGAACTACATTGTCTCACGTATTGGTGGATACTGGTTCTGCTCTGAATGTTCTGCCGAAGAGCACGCTCGACCGACTTAATGCTGAAGAAGTGGTCATGAAGCCCAGTGACATAATTGTAAGAGATTTTGATGGTTCTAAACAAACAGTACTTGGAGAGGTCATCCTGCCAATTAAAGTCAGTTCCTAGACTTTCGACTCTACTTTCTTTGTCATGGACATTCGCCCAACTTATTCTTGCCTACTTGGACGCCCATGGATACATGGGGCAGGCACTGTCACCTCTACCCTGCATTAGAAGCTGAAGTACCCGGTGAAGGGGAAGTTTATTACAGTATGCGGAGAAGAGGAATATATGGTAAGCCATCTGCAGTCATTCCGATACATTGAAATGGAAGGTGAATTCGTCGAAACTCCCTGTCAAGCTTTTGAAGCAATTCCGTGAGTCATGCCTGTTGACTCTCCTGTCACTCCTGAAGTTACTAGAGTTCCACCAAAGATGGCCTCACTAAAAGATGCCAAAGTTGTGGTTGAAGAAGGAGGTCATACTATTTGGGTTCAGCTCCACGATTTTCCATTAAAGTTTGACAAAGACTGGTTTAGGCTTCACTATCAAGGGTCAGAAGATGATACGCCGCGAACGTGCCAGCAAACTCCCTTTCCACATCAGCAAAAGCGGAGTCTATGCTATAGAAGACAACGACAACAACTTCGACATCAACTGGATCTTCCCTATTCCAGACGACGGACTCAACAATTGGAAGACTGAAGATGTCATACCAATCTCCTTTAGACAGGAGTAATTGCTTTTTCTGTTATGCTTTTCGCTTTTTACGCTTTGAACAATAAACTTTAAGCCTAGTGCCTTGCCCGGGGCACCACGGCTCGTTTGTGAGGGTTATTATTTGTCATTTGCATATTTTCATTCAATAAAATCATTGGACTTTTGCATTTAAATACTGTGCTCTTTCCTTTCTTTTACTTCATCACCCTTCAAAAAGCTATGTCTTATTACACACACCCACCTGATACACTACAGATTCACTCCGAATCTCGTCGATAACAGCTCTGTTATTGCTAAATATGACTTCGATAATCCGATCTACCAAGCCGAAGATGAAGGTGAGGAAGATTGTGAAGTGCTAGGAGAACTTGTCAGACTACTACAACAGGAAGAACAGGTTATACAGCCGCACGAAGAGCCAGTCGAGGTTATGAATCTAGGTACGGACGAAGACAAAAAGGAAATCAAGATAGGAGCAGGTCTTAAAAACAGCGTCAAAGAGAGATTGGTCCAGATGCTACAAGATTATATCGAGATTTTTGCTTGGTCCTATGGAGACATTCCAGGTTTAAACATTGACATTGTGGTACACCGACTACCAACGAAAGAAGGTTTTCTCCCTATAAAGCAGAAGGTCCGTCGTATGCGTCCTGAGATGTCTGAGAAAATCAAAGCCAAAGTTATGAAATAGTTCAATGTTGGTTTCATAGTAGTTACTTCTTATCCATAGTGGGTTGTGAACGTGGTGCCCGTGCCAAAGAAGGATGGTAAAGTGCGAATGTGTGTGGACTACAAAGATCTGAACAGAGCAAGTCTGAGAGGCAATTTTCCACTTCCACATATTGATGTTCTGGTTGACAACACTGCTCAACACAAGGTTTTTTCCTTCATGGATGGTTTGTCCGGTTATAATTAGATTAAAATGGCTCCTGAAGACATGGAAAAGACAACTTTCGTTACATAGTGGGGCACATTCTGTTACAAGGTCATGCCGTTCGGTCTGAAGAACGTTGGTGCCACATATCAACGTGCCATGGTAGCTTTATTCCATGACATGATTCATCATGAGATAGAGGTCTACGTCAACGACATGATAGCTCGATCACAAACTGAACAAGAACATCTCAATCATTTACGAAAGTTGTTTGATAGACTGAAGAAGTACAGACTAAGACTTAATCCTAACAAGTGCACCTTTAGAGTCAGATCCGGTAAACTCCTGGGATTTGTTGTCAGTGGTAAAGGTATTGAGGTTGACCCTGCCAAGGTTAAAGCTTTTCAAGATATGCCAACGCCCCGCACGAAGAAGGAAGTCAGAGGTTTCTTGGGACAATTGAACTACTTTGCCAGATTCATTGCACATCTAACTGCTACTTGTGAGCCAATCTTCAAGTTACTGAAGAAAGATCAGGTAGTGGAATGGAACGACGATTGCCAGACAGCTTTTGACAAAATCAAGGAGTATCTACAAACCCTCCTATCCTGATGCCACCTGCCAAAGGAAGACCTCTTATCATGTACTTGACAGTATTAGAGAACTCAATGGGGTGTGTGTTGGGGCAACATGACGAGTCTGGTCGAAAAGAGTATGCAGTATACTACCTTAGCAAAAAGTTTGCCGACTGTGAAACAAGATACTCATAGCTTGAGAAAACTTGCAGTACTTTGGCTTGGGCTGCTTGCTGACTAAGACAATATATGTTGACTCACACTACCTTGTTGATCTCCAAGATGGATCCGATAAAATACATATTCGAGAAACCTGCTCTCTGCGGAAGAATAGCAAGATGGCAAATGATCTTGACCGAATACGACATCTAGTATACTACTTAGAAGGCGATCAAAGGAAGTGTAGTAGCCGATCATTTGGCTCATCAAGCCGTAGATGACTACCAGTCTATGCAGTTCGAGTTTCCAGACGAGGATGTTATTTGAGTCACTGATTATGAAGAACTAGGACCAGACGAAGGACCTGAACCAGGATCCCGATGGACCATGGTATTTGATGGAGCCTCAAACGCACTTGGCAATGACATTGGCGCCATCATTACATCTCCTACAAGCGGACACACGCCTTTCACCGCCAGACTATGTTTCGACTGCACCAACAACATGGCCGAATACGAAGCATGCACCATGGGTATCAAAGCTGCTATTGACTTAAGAATCAAATTCTTGCAAGTGTATGGAGACTCAGCTTTGGTGATCAATCAGATTAAGGGAGATTGGGATACGAAGCATCTGAATCTCATTCCATATCGAGAGCATGTCTTAAGTCTGATCCCCTACTTTGAAGAAGTCACTTTCGATCATATTCCACGAGAAGAGAATTAGTTGGCAGACGCATTAGCTACCATGTCATCTATGTTCAAGCTTAGATGGGACAACGAAGCTCCCTAAATCATCATCGAAAGGTTTGACGAACCAGTGTACTGTTGTGAACTGGATACCGAAGAGAAACCTTGGTTCTACAAAGTGAAGAGGTATCTCGAGGCTCAAGAATATCCGGCAGGGGCATCTGTCAATGACAAGAAGTTCTTAAGAAGATTCGCATCCAAATTCTTCTTCAACAACTCCATCTTATACAAGCGCAATCACGACTTGTGCTTACTCCACTGTGTAGACCAGAAAACAGCAGAACGAATCATGGAAGAGTTACATGAAGGCGCATTCGGTACCCATTCCAGTGGACATACAATGGCTAAAAAGATTTTAAGAGAAGGTTACTATTGGTCCACTATGGAAGCTGATTATCTTCTCTATGCTCGATCTTGTCACAAATGCCAGATATACACAGACAAAGTGCACATACCTCCAGTTCCATTGAATGTTCTGACTGCTCCGTGGCCTTTCGCAATGTGGGGCATTGACATGATTGGAAAAATCAAACCTACCACTTCCAATGGACATCGTTTCATCCTTGTTGCAATTGACTACTTTTCCAAGTGGGTAGAAGCAGCCTCGTACGCATCTGTTACCAAGAATGTTGTGGCTCGATTCATCAAGCATAATCTTATTTGTCGGTACGGCGTCCCCGAGAGGATCATGATAGACAATGGTACCAATCTCAACAACAAAATGATTGTCGAACTCTGCATGCAGTTCAAAATCAAGCATCACAGCTCTTCTCTATATCGTCCAAAAATGAACGGCGCAGTGGAAGCCGCCAACAAGAATCTCAAGAAGATCATACAGAAGATGACAGTGACTTACAAGGATTGGCATGAGATGTTGCCATTTTATCTACACGGTTATCGCACTACAGTACGAACATCTACAGGGGCAATCCCCTTTTCTCTTGTATATGGTATGGAAGCAGTCCTACCCATCGAGGTTCAGATACCCTCGACCAGGGTCCTCCAAGACGTGGAGTTAGGCGAGACGAATGGGTCTAGACACTCTTTGACCAGATCAACTTGATCGACAGAAAACGGCTCGCAACCATCTTCTATGGACAGATCTATCAGAAGCGAATGATCAGAGCATTCAACAAAAAATTCAAGCACCGAGTCTACCAAGTCGGTGATCTAGTAGTCAAGCGTATCCTCCTTTCACAAGGTGATCCCAGGGGCAAATGGACTCCCACCTACGAGGGACCATTTGTGGTCAAGACAGTATTTTCTGATGGAGCTATGATACTAAGCACTATGGATGAAGAACACCTCCCGCACCCTATGAATGCAGACATAGTCAAAAAATACTACGCATGAACGAGACCCGCTAGGTCGACCGGCCTAGGCAAAAATAAGGGCACCCTGGCGAACCAAAAAGGTTCAGGCAAAAGTTAAGGATATATATACAAAATGTACACCCGACAAGTCAAAAACCTGCAAAGGCGGCTTGGGCAAAAAAGGGTATCCCGGTAGACTGAAAACCCGAAAGGGCGGTCTAGGAAAAAGTTAGGGATTTAAGCGTACAAGTATGTCTAGTCCACATCACCTACTTACAGACTAAAATACCATCAGCTTCAAGATTCGAATGGCGCAAATCAGTCCAATCACTTTCTTCTAACAACGAGAAGATGAGATAGGCGAAAATATATGAGCAATAGCATAGTTGAAACTCGACGAGATTGTTTCCACATAGCTTTTTACTATTCTGACAATTTCTTCTTACTAGGATATTTGTCTATTGTATAAAAACTACCTGACTATAGGCCACTTTTTAAATTTAATGCAAATTCCTTTTCTAATTTTATTGTTTGTTGCATAAAGTCCAATGACTACTTTGAATGATTATATGCATCTGACAATAAGAATCTGTTCACAAACCTATAAAAAGCAAACAAAAACAGTAATTACTACAGGCTCTAGGAATTGAGATGATAAATGAAGTCACCAATACAACCCCCACCGAGTCACTTTCACAGGAAATACATCCACAATCACCAATCCCCACAGAGTCATCGCTCTCTCTACAAAGACAAACCTTCTCCGACGAAGTGCTAATTTCCTCCCGACAGTGTTCCAACACTATCCAACTTCATCACGTTAGTCCCCGAGAAGTGATCTTATCAAACTTCATCATGTTAGCCCCCGAGCAGTGATCCTATCAAACTTCATCACGTTAGTCCCCAAGCAGTGATCTTATCAAACCCCATCACGTTAGTCCCCGAGCAGTGATCTTATCAAACCCCATCACGTTAGTCCCCGAGCAGTGATTCTATCAAACTCCATCATGTTAGTCCCCAAGTAGTGATCTTATCAAACTCCATCACGTTAGTCCCCGAGCAGTGATCCTATCAAACTTCATCACGTTAGTCCCCGAGCAGTGATTTTATCAATTTCATCAGTTTTAATGATCCTATCAAACTCATCACCTCAAGTGATCCTATCAGACTCATCACGTCAAGTGATCCCTATCAGCCTCATCAGCTCTAATAATCCTACGAGCCTCGTTAGCTTTAATGACCCTATCAGCTTCACCACGTTACGTCAATCTCCAAGCAGTAACAGATTATTCCATATCACGTTGTCCCCCCAGCAAGGTCTATGGACAATGTAATCATCCGCAGTAAGATCCCCAATCAAGTATGTCTCAATCATTATTCTTCTATGCAGCACTAATATCCAGACTCGAAACTTGGTCAGATAGTGAATCAGAGAAATCTGGAACATCTCTTTTTCCCCAGCCAGGGCTTTCAACAACTTCATCCCCAAGTGGACATCAGAAATCTCCAGCAGAACCCTCCTATCTTCTTCAAATGGATATGTTTTGAAATACCATAACATCTGCATTTATGCATTATACATAAAGGTCATAACATGTGCATTCACAAGCAGTATCATATACTCGCATGCATCATACTCGCATGCAAGATTTCGATATTCAACTAAAACGCATTCCAATAAAATGTGATAATACTAGTGCCATCAACCTCACTAAGAATCCTATTTTACATTCACGAACTAAACACATAGAGATTAGACATCACTTTCTTCGCGATCTTGTTGAAAAAGAAGACGTTGTGTTTGAGCATGTTGATACTAAAAATCAACTTGCTGATATTTTCACTAAACCATTAGCAACATAACTTTTCTTCAATATTCGTCGTGAGTTAGGGATCTTGGATCTCTCTCACTTGATGTCTTAAGTATGCATGTACCTTATATATGCATGTACCCTATATATATATATATAGATATCACCATGTTATTGAGATGTATTATAGTCTTTGTATGTGCGTATTAAAGGTTTATCAACTAAGGTAATATTGTTCCTCTCCATACCTCGTTAAAATTCATTGATTTTGTGTATGTGTAATATGTTCCTTAAATATCGCTTATATATTTCTCTTTACATAAATTGTTTGAGTATTCTCATTAGCCATTTGCATTGCACTATCATTCTGCACAATCATCCCAAAAATAACTCATTCTGCACAAACATACATTTACTGATGGGTCCATTATCTCACTGATCATAAAAACATGTTAAGATTTATTTTTTTATTAGGTTTAGGTCGATGCATAACACCATGGATCGATGAAAAATGTACTCCGATCGATACATAAAACACATGAGTCGATCCATAACTCTGATATTTTCTATTTTTCAAAATTATTTCAGTATGTATTGATACATACGTATCTTGTATCGACTCATGTAACTTTCAAAATAAATTTTTATTTTTGGATCGATTCATAATCCTTTGCATTGACACATAACTCTTTTTGGGTCACCCCATCAGCCCGTTTAGAAATTTATACATTCTCAAAGCATTCTCATACATCTCATAACATCCATTATGGCCATAACCCCTTGCGTTCCACTATCATATCATCTCATTCCTTCTTATTGCATAGTCATTTTATTAGTTTCTATGTAATTCTATTCAAACAATTGTCCACTTTTGGTACCGCTTATGTAATTTTTACCTAATACTCACTTAAGTGTTTATTCTTTCTTACTTGCTTTTTCCAATCTTTGACACTTTTTGTGAGTGAAAGCCTGTGATTTCCCAAACCTGTCACTCTTTGTGAATGTCACCTTTTTTAATCAATATTGCCTGTATGCCATCTTATGTACCTCTTAAACTATAATTAGCTACTTAAATACTGTCTTTTTCCTCTTTTTGATGTTGGCAAAGGGGGAGAAAAGGAAGATGTTAGAAAACAAAAGGCAGATGTTAGAAAGGAAACCTGACAGTACAACTATGCATAAACTCAGGGGGAGTGTTTCATCATTCACCTATGATCAATCATCATACATCTTGCAAGAATTTGCCATCATCAAAAAGGGGGAGTTTGTGAGCAACCCTTTACTATGGATAGTTTTGTATGATAGAAAATATGTGTGTTTGCTTGTCTAATTAAGTCTGAAATATATGTGTGATTGTCATAACATAATAACATGTTTAAAATTGGTCAAATTATGCTTTTACTCATGTACAAACCTCTTAGGTTGATCCAAAAAGGCATGAATTGATACATATGACTAACTGATCTCACAAAAACAATTTTCCTTCAGTATAAGTTGACTCATACGAGCTTTGTATCAATACATGTCAGTTTGATGCCTAAAAAATTTAAGCTTTGCATTGACACATATTATTATGGATCGTTACATATAAACATCAAACATTGGGATTCACCTCTGTTTGTTGTTTGCATCAAAACAAAATCTTTTGCATCGATTCATATCAGTTCTTTTATTTTGGAAAATAAATCTCATACAGTATGCATCGACGCATACGTGTCTTAAGAACTGAGGTTCTGGATACTTGCATGTTTCAACTCTTGCATCAATACATAAGTGTTTGCATCAATACATTTTTTACTTGCATCGACTCATCCGTGCCATGCATCGAATAATGTTTTATTTAGTTCTCTGGAAGCAGTTTAATTACAGTATGCATTGATATATAATCCCTTGTATCGACTCATACTTTACTTAACTCTCTGGAAGCAATTTTAGTATAGTATGCATCGACACAAAATAACTTGTATCAATACATTCATTGACTTGGGTCGAATCATACGAAACTTATATCGACTCATAAGTTTTTTTTCCTTCTAACATCTTTTTGTTTCCATATATAAGCAAAGTTTGACAGTTTAGTTTGACATGTGTCACAAATACAATTGGTGAGCATCCATTTTCTGAGCATTAGAAACATGAAAGAGACTTATATCTTCATCAGCTTCTCAATCTCCATGGTTCAAGAACATTGACACATAATCATCATTGCTTATTGGATCAAGGGATCAAAAAGATAACGTTCAGTGGTACGATCTATGATCTAGCTGAGTTTAAGATTCAGAAGGGGTTTTCGTGGAAAAACAAAAAGGTTTGTCTAGTAAGAACAGAGGTGTTCTTGTGGGTTTGTTAGTCACGATTGCACATGGCAAATTCAGCCGTAGCGCAAGGTTTGGAGATCGGGGTGATTTCGCAAACAGGTCGTGGAAGCGGTGAATTCTCAGTGAAAGATTCAGTCGTAGCATAGGGTTTGGAGATCGGGGTAATTTTGCAAACAGGTCGTGCAGCGGTGAATTGTTTTTGAATCTTGCAGGTGTATTCTTGATCTGCTCAGATCAAGAGAAGGTTCATGAAGAAGAAGAAGATCTGAGTGACTAGTTTTCTGTATTTGTATCGCAACCTTGTAAACAATATTTTAGCATATTGATATAGAAAATTCTCAATTCCAATTTGGAAATTGAGAGGGAGACGTACCCACACGCGAGGACGATAGTGGGGAACTTCCTTACTAAACTGCTCCGTGTATCGTATTCTTTCTCTCTTTAATTTTACAACACGTTTATGATTCAATTAGTGTGTAACTTTTCATGTTCATTGATACAAGGCTGGAAGAAACTCGTTATCAAAACTCCATTGACCTTGATCATTGAACAAGCATACTCCAACTGTTTGACAAAAGTGCTAGCTTGACTCTATTCATTGGAAATAGTGTTATATTGATAAGTGCATTGATTCAATATAAATTCTGTGTTAATTGATTTTATTCACCTCAATTAAAATCCAGCAAATTATCGCATGTCCGGTTTTCTAGTAGCCGGTTTAGAATATACGGAAGTCAATTCAGGACCGTGTGTCGCTTTCTGCCGTTTCGCTATTAACTCTGATAAATAATTTTAAATTTGTGATAACAAAAGAGGTGATCTATTCACCCCCTCTCGATCACTTACCACACCGTCTAACACGTGGCTTGTTATTTAATTACCTTGAATTAATTATATTTGAAAACAAGTTTGTGAAAATGGTTTTGAAAAAAGGTTGAAAATAGTTGAAATATGAAAAGTTGAAAAATAAAAGGTCTCAGGGGGATTCGAACCCTAGACCTTAGGCATGGCAAGACATGAGAAGCACACTGGCTGCCACTGGGGTGGCTGTTTCATCCGTTTAAGAAACAAAAACTATAAAATATATAATAAAACGAGAATTTGAAAAATCAGAAATATAAAAAATGCGCGAAGAAACTTCATCTTCAACCTCCAGATTTTGATTCCTAATGTCCTCATTTCTCAATGAAATTGAACGATCCAAACATCAAACTTGATCAAAATTTGACCAGGAACACGATGGTGACAATTAATTCATTTATTTTAAGTGTAAGTGCAACAATTCAAGCAATTGATTGAGGGTTTATGATTCTTATAGATGCAGAAACATGATGCCAAGCAAAATTTAAAATGGAATACAAGAATCATAGAGTTCAAAGTTCGAGCACTAACCTCTTCAAGTGAGATTCTGATTCTTCGAAGGAGGTGTTACAGAGATGATTTGATGATCTGGACAGCTTCCTGGACCTTCAAGGAACATGTTGAAGTGCTTAGTTTGCTTAGAGATGGCCTGGAACTTGCTGCCCGAGTCCAACTGCCATAGATTAAAGTGTGATTCGATTTTGATGTTAGAGCTGTTATAGATGTGATCTAAATGTTTGGATCACTTCTATGAAGTGTATGGATGATGTTTGAAGTGAAATATTGAAGTTTGCACGAGTGGATTTTGATTTTACAAGTTAAGGCTCAAAACTTGCACAAATGGAGTTTTTGTGAGGAAACTGACTTTTGGTTTTTTTGTAAGGGTTTAAAGGTTCTAACAACTTAATAATGATGTTTAGAAAGTGTTTGAAGCAATGAATTTCTCAGAACTTGCAAAAATTGAAAATTGGACTTCTTACATTTTGAAAACTTAGACACTTGCAAATGAGGAAAGAAGTGAGAAAACAAGTTTATGATTGTTTTTGTGTGATTTTGAAGTGAGCAAAAAATCCTATTTATAGGCCAAGATGTTTGGCAATCAAGGTAAGATAGGATTGAATGAGTTTGCAACTTGGAGCTTAAGAGGTAAGAAAGAAATCTTCACATTAAATGCACATGGTTAATTTCTAAACCATGGTTAAAAAACTCAAGTGTTTCTTGAAACAAATGGCCGAAAAATCAAAGAATATAACTATATATCAATGAAGTCGCCATCAAATGTTTTTTATCCCACCAAGAGGGAAAGGTAAACATCGAGTAAACCTGAAACAGAGAAATCACGGTCTTGCGACCGAGAGATCGGGTAAGGAAGTCTGTTACGCGAGGGGAAGGGATTAGCACCCCACACGTCTATAGTACTCTACGGTATCCGCTTTTAATTTCTATCTAATGAGTGTAAAGGTCTAACTAAATCTGTAATGAGGTATAATATATGCAAAAAGAAAAGGAGAATAAAGAAATAAAGAAAGTAATAAAAGAAAGAGAGAAAACACGGGGAAAAGAAGAAAATATTTACAAAGGTTGCTCGGTCAATCCCCACGACAAGATTCCTACGTATTCCCTCGTGCAATGGGAAAGTCAGAGCGTCGTAGTTCGGCTCACTTATTTTGGTTGGTTTGTGTTTTTTAGATTAGCAGACGAAATAACAAACGATGACGAAACACCTCTATGATGACGAAACATCAGCTACAGACGGGATGACGAAACATCAGCTACAGACGGGATGACGAAACATCAGCAATGGGATGAGGAAACATCAATAGACGGGATGACGAAACATCAGCAACGGAATGACGAAACATCCTAAGACTAATTGGTTTGTATCTCTTAATTTGGAAAAAGTTTTATATTATTAGAGTATTTTAATGCACTTGACAAACAAAAATTTTAATTTTAAGGATGCAAAAGGATAAAGGGAAAATGGCTAGGGGAGACTAACTTATTTCTAGTCCTTAATTATTATCATGCAAAGTTATCCCTAAGTTATGGATGTGTACAAGGGGAAGAAGCTACTTAATGTTGGCATGCATGGATACTTAACTCAATGTTTAAACTAGATAACTAACCTAATCAAGTGATCCTAAGAGGAATCTATAAAATTGATCATCTTGGTTAGAAAACCAAATGAGAAGAGGGGAAGAAGAAAGCAAAATGCTTTGGAAAAAGCACACAAACCAAGCACCAACAAGTGCGAAGAAAGAGAAGAAGAAGATGAAGTGGAAACAAATGAATGAATGATCATACAAAGTATCATGTGAAGTGAGGTCAGTTGACACAACATATATATACAAAGCTTATATAAATCATAAACAAACATGAAACATCGCTATAAACATACACATGCAAAGTTAATTCACAAACTAGGTCGAAACTAGTCCTAAAAGCATGCGAAAAGAAAATTACGTGAGATTTTAAGCATAGATGAGATGAAAGGACAATTAAAGATTAAAATGACATAAAAGTCAGTAGCTAACATTTTAATGTTTAATTTACATCATGCAAATAAAGCCACAAAAATTCATGAACAAAAATTCTACCAAAGTGCATAAGCATGCAACAATCGTGTGTAGTGAAGTGAATCTAAGTGTGTGGGATTCATAACATGCAAAGAAGGTGTCAATATGAAATAATTAAAGTAGCAATGTAATATAAAAAACTCACAATCAATTCACAAAGAAAACACCACAAGGATACAATTACAACACTAGTACAAAAACTAGTTGAAACTTTGGCCTAGAAAGTGTTTACAAGTTAAAAGAGACCAAGAAAAGGCAAAAATAAAGAGAAATGAATCATGCAATGTCACGATACATATAATAAATTAACAAACATATCATTTCATCAATCAAAGCATTCAAACATGCATAAGAAGGATTCACAAACAAAACACTTAAGGAAAACACATTCAATTCATACAAGTGCGGGCAAATGTGTGTGTTCATGTGTGTGTGATTGAGCATACTTGTGATAAGTGTCACATGAGAGTGGGATCAAAATAAACACATAATAATTCAATACTCATGTTAAACACAATAAAGTTACAAGATAGTCGAAATAACACCTACATAATACTAGTACAAAAACTAGTCATGAACTTGGCCTAAAATGCGACTAAAAGTCAAACAAAGCATGGTAATGCATAAATGGAAGGGAGTAAACTTTAGAAGATCACAAGACATGTAAGTCAGTAGCTATCATGGTAAGAATACATTCTCATCATATACATAATCATCATGAAGATTCACAAACAAAGTAACCTAAGAAAACCTAATCACGCATCTAGAAGTGTGTAGTGAAATGTGCATAAATATGCAATTGTGTGAACATGCTTAATGACGTCACATTAGAGTGAGGTAAGTTATAGACACATAGAGATTAAATTCATGTTAGACACAGACAAATTACAAGCAACTCAAAATAAAACCTACACATCACTATACAAAAACTAGTTAAGAACTTGGCCTAGCATGCATCTAAGAATCAAATGAAGCATAGTATTGCATAGATGAAGAGACATGAGCTTTTAGAAGATATAAAAACATAAAGGTCAGTGGTTATCATGGTAAGGAGAAATTCATATCATATACACAATCATCATAAACTTTTCACAAATAACTTACAATAAGAAAACATGAATATGCATCCTAAAACTGTGTGATGGAGTATGTGCATATGTGTGTTCGAGCATGCTGTTCTTAAGTGTCACATAAAAGTCAGGTTAGTGGTGAGAACATAGATATTATATTCATACAAAGCACAAAACAATTAGCATACATCAACACCATTCATAGCACAAAATCTAGCAAAGGAAAAGATCAATTTTCAATCCTAGAGTTAACTTTAAGCAAACATACAAATCAATAATTCAAATATGGTGAAGAGGCAAGGTGAGGAACTGATGTAATACACAAGGTCAGTATTCTAATAAGCATAAGAAATACACATGAACAAACCATATTCAAAGCTCATATACAAAACATTCAACAAACTAGATCAAAACTAGCATAAGCAAGCACAAACAAGCTTCTAAGGGCAAAAACCAACACAAACCAAGTATCTACGAATAGAAGTTCTAGGAGGTGTTAGCACATGCGAGGTTAGTAGCTTAAGATCTAAGTAAACCATAAACAAAAGAATTTCAAACAAGGTGGAAATCTTGCATACAAAAGCGCATCAAATTAGGGTTTGAAAACGCCAAAACTAGTCAAATTCAAGGCACTTAATAAAGGTTAAACAAAATAGTTTTAATTAGATAATTAAAAACATGTGTGACTTGTGTCATAAGTTTAACTCAAGATAGGATTCATGAGCAACCAAATGTATAAGATGAAACTTCAATACACAAATAAATCACCTATCTGATGAACGACATCATCTAAAATAAATACCACCCGTCTTAAATCAAACGACATTGATTAAGATCATGTAAGAAGGAAATGATATCGTGTATGTCATAGGGAGATGATGGAACCATCACAAGATACTGATTATGAGCCTCAAAATAATGTTAGTTGAAATGACATACCTCAAGCATCATGAATCTATAGTCCCTTAAGGCATTATCAAACTAAAAATTGGAAAAGAAAGAAGATTTAGCTCCTTTAGGTCATCATGATGATCTTACAATCGAATGCAAGTAAATGAATCAAGGAGCATAGAATTAATGATTATATGATGTACAAAGTCAGAATTAAACATCAAGAATTCAATTAAAATTGGATCACCAATATCAAGAATGATATACATAATACAAATGCTTTAACCATGGCCGCAAGGTGATGACATTTTAGCAACAAAAACTAGCACGATTTGTGCAAGTTAGGGATCTTAAATGAATCAATCAAACTAAACTCGATACCCTAAACATGTCATGGGAATGAGACAAAGAAATAAGAATTAAATTCCCAAAAGGATCGCATGAATGCATTCCTCATATCTCACAATTCATGCAAACTAAGCACAAAATAAAACACCTTCAAATTAAAGGATCAATATGATACAATGAGGTCAAATTCCTCTCAAGTCTTTATATGACCATCCTTGAGCTTATCATACCCCTAAGCATCAATTAGAACCAAAAATTGTACAAGGACATGACTTAAGAATCAAAACATCGACAAATTAGGGTTTTGGGAACTATACAAACTTTATGCTCAAGGTGAAAACCAAATGATCAACATATTATTTTCAATAAACGAAAACATGTTTACATATCAGTAGAGAATTCAAATGATCATCACACACCCAAAGATTGGCCTCGAATTATGTCCACAAGTTTCAAAATGAAGCTTGACTCAATTACACTAGGCCAAAGGGACATGTTCACTTTGAAATTCCATAAAAAAATAGAAGAATAAGATATAAAATCCAAAAAAAAAAGAATTAATGAGCTCAAGTCTCTTACAAGTCAGAAACATATCCTTTCCCAACTTAAAAGTCCATGGAAGGATCAAAATAAAATTCAAAGATCAATATTAGTTCAAAACTAAACTTATATGTCCAACAAACAAGAAAAATTTGTGTAAACTACAAAAATCAGAAATAAAAATCTACAAAAATTGGAAACAGTAACCTAACATCTCAAATAAGTTTCAAACTATTTTTGTGGAATTTTTGGACCAATGGAAGTGGGTGAATTATATTGAAAACTTCAGAAGAAACAATAAAACTTCAAAATTCCATTTAATCAATTTTGGGATTTAGAAAATCAATCAAAAAATAAAATAAATGATGTATAAGATCATAACTAAATTACGAAAACTCAGAGGAGTATAAAATATTTTTTGTGATTTTTTATATTCAAGGAAAAATAGTGAAAATAATAAAAATGCAAAGTGTGAGATGCAAATCAAATGTTTAATACAAAAATTCATTTAATTATGCAAAGATGCAAAATTAATGAAATAAAATTCAGAAATGCAATATACATGAATTAAATGACTTAAAATATTTTTTATGCATTTTTTGTATGAAGAAAAATATTTTTTATAATGATAAGTATGCATGAAATGCAATATAATGCATGAATTTATTTAATTATGCAAAAATAACAAAATTATTAAATAAAAATCTTGGACTCATCATGAACCAATCAAAGGGTTCAAAATAATTTTTTTGGAATTTTTTACCATAGGAAAATATTTTTTGTGAATTTTCAATAAGAAACTAATTAAAACAAAATCAATTAATCTCAAAATTTATTTGGCCAATCAAAACATTTTTAAAATTTCCACAAAATATTAGACGTTGATAAGATTCTATGATAGGTTTTTCATAATTTCTGGACAATTTTTGGATGCAAAATAAAATAACTAAAGATGCTAAATAAAAATAAATTCAAATAAAAGCAAAAAATTCAAACCGACCAATCAGAATATGCCACGACATCGTCTTCAACCTCTATACAAGCCCTAAGCACGTGAAAAAACAGTTCCATGCACTTGACTTTTGAACCTTACAACTTGCTCATTTCTTAACTAAATCAGACGATTTAAAGCTCTAATTAAAGATCACATGGCAAGCTATCACACACCACTCGTAGAATTCAAAATGGTTAACCATGCATCAAGAAATCAGATCGCGGAAATCACAAAAATCATCCATATACGAATTTCCAGAACTTCATGCTATTCAAAATACCTCAAAAACAAACACAAATATACATCAAACCTATCGTTTGGCCAGCTATCCACACACCAGCGAGCTTTTATTCATCAATGACAAGCTAGAAAAGAAGATTCAAGGTTTGGAAGTTACCTCTTGATTTGGAAAATAAATCCAAATATGCCTCTGACATTGATGAGAAAACTCCACTGTTTTGCTCTTGAGACTTCAATGAGGTGATAATAAGAAGGAAAATCTCTTTGAAACGCAAGTTGAAGGAGCTTCAAGAAGAGGAAAAAAACTTGAGATGAAACTTGAATTTCAGATCTGGAATTTTCGAGAGAGATAGCAGTTGTTGGGCAAGTGTGAGGTCTCTTCCTTATATAGAGAGAGGATAGCAAGGGTATTACATTCTTTGAGATGCCACAAATCCATTGGAGTAAAAATTATAAAAATCAGTGTATTATGCCTTAGCCTGCGTTTTGTCTGCAATTAGCCATCTATTTCTGCGTTTTGGTGAGCTGTGAGGGCTATGTGAAGGCGTAAGGTGGCCAGTGCAAGCACGTGGGTTATTTCTCAAACTGACTGATTATGGCAAAAAAATAAATTTCGTGCATGGCAAGTGTGTATGGAATGTTCCCTTTGCCTAGCCTTTTTATGGAAAAGAATGAGGTGGTAGGTGTATACTTTCGAATCCTACCACAAGCTCGCAACAAAATATCTCAAAATGCATACAATCATAAATACAACAACTATATTCATAACCTGGTAGTCAGCTTTGTTCATGCTCGAATCCCTCATTATTGGCTCATGCGAATTCTGGCCTATAGAGGCCCATCAATAGTTCTTGTAATGGAGATTACAATGAGCTTTGATTAATTAAAAATGGAGTTGAAACGAGTGAGATATGGATGCTAGAAGTTACGCAAAAACTGGAGTTTGGTCAGGCAAGGGCGCACGCGTCTAGGCACTGCATGGACATGCATGGAATCCATTTTGAGGCCTCCACTTGTGAGCCTTGGAACTTACTCAATACTAGGCCAAATGATGTGATTCAAAGATCAATTAGAAACTGTCATGGCATACTTCAAGATGATCGAGACAAAATTCTCAGATTCTATCTGAATCAAAATATATGAACTCAAATATTTTTCCCACCAACTGTTTGCAAAAATTACGCGTAAAGGAAACAAAGAATAAGACAAGTCTGCCTAGCCAAAACCATAACTTGTGTAGGAAACTTCTAACTCAAATATCTCTCAAATGGTGCATTTTTGAGAAATTTTACACATTGACAAACTTCTATAATTTTTCCCAAGCTTTCCAAAAATGTATGGTATGCAACCATTGGATAAAAATTGAGAACGTTATGACATGTCAAAGTTCTATAGGGTGGACACTTGGAAAATTTTCAAACTTCAAGAACAAGTTAACCCTAATTTCTTCAATTTTCTTGGTTCAATATGGATTTGATCATGAAATATGAAAATGTGATATTTGAATTGATTCTTGACCAAAATTCCACTTGGTCAACTCATGACTTTGACTGATTTTGACCAAAATGACCATTTTCCCCCTTGTGATCAATTGACTTGCTTCCAATCAAAATTGAACCTCAATCTTTCAACCATGGATGTCCAACAACATATATAAACAGATGAAATCATATTTGAAAGAAAAATATGAAGAAACCCTGATTATATCCAAAATCCTAATTTTGCACCTTATGTTAGGAGATAGCCAATCAAGCTTCAAAACCTCAAATCTTCTGAATGTGTTGAGTAATTCTTTGAACCATGATAACTCAAATGATAATAGGAAGATGATACTTCAAGAAATTGACTTATCCAAACTTCAAACGTCACAATGGGCCAAAACCCTAATTTCATCAAATGAGTGACATAGATCAATTCTTTGCAAAACTTCAACTCTTGAGGAATCAATGAGACAAATGAGATGTCCTGAGCTATAACACATCATTGTGACTTGAGAGATCCAAGGACATTAGATCTTTAGATTCCCTCAGAACAAAATGCTAACACAATCAACCTCCATAGCTTGTAGAGGACTTGAGAACCCAAAGAACTTTGATCCTATCACAAGGTATGAATGCAATGCAATATGATGTTTATGATGAAACATAAGTCTAGATCAAGAGGGTAAATTTTGGGGTGCAACATTTCTATCCTAACTTTAATCATTGGCCTTGGATATTTTTGAGTGAAAACCTATCCTTTGGTGGTGACAAGGCTTCTAGAAGAGGATGTTGGCAAAAATGACTTGAAAAACTTGAAAAATGACCTATAATTCAAGCTTATGGACCTATAAGTTCTAATTTCAAAACCCTAGCTCCACAAAATATTTTTTCAAGTTCTTGGACATTTTGGAAAGCTTGGAACAAGATCTACAACTTTCATGTTAAAAGTTTTCTTGAATCAAAATGGATCTAGGTGAAAAATGGCCATGAAAATGGTGAAAAAGTGATAAAAACACTTGAAATTTTTTCAAAGTGTTTAAAAAAAATCAAGTTTTGACTTTTTCACACTCTTTTGATTTTTGATGATCATGATGGATAATTTGAAATTATTTGATGATTGAAAAATTTGAATTTCAAAAGGTGACCAAAAGTCAAAGTTTGGCTGATTTGAACAGTTGACTTTTTGTCAAATGATTCAGAATTTCTCTGATGATCAATCATGGCTTTGAAGATGTTTTGAATCAAGAAATTAGGTCAAGATATTGCATTGGTGATTTTGATATCATGCTCCAAGAAATTAGGTCATTCATTGAGCAAAAAGTCAATGATGCATCATCCTCGATCAAAACTCTAATTTGGTCGATTCAAGATAGATCTTGAGGAAATGATGAGAATTTGAAGATCAAATATTGAGGATTGATGAAGATAGATCATTAGAGGTGAGTGAAGACTCAAACCCTAATTGATCATATCTTGAACTGAAGAAATATTATGATTCAAAACCCTAATTTGGCTTAAGGAGCACACACACAAGTTGTCTTGTGTTGAAATTGTTAGTGATGCAATGATGCATATGTGAATGATATGAGATGGTATCTTAGGTAAAAAAATTGGGGTATGAAAAATGGTACCAATCTCAACAACAAAATGATCATCGAACTCTGCACATAATTCAAGATAAAGCATCATAACTCTTCTCCGTATCGGCCAAAGATGAATGGCGCAATGGAAGTTGCCAACAAGAATCTTAAGAAGATCATACAGAAGATGACAATGACGTATAAGGATTGGCATGATATGTTGTCATTTGCTTTCCATGGTTATCGCACTTCAGTACAAACATCCACAAGGGCAACCCCATTCTCTCTCGTATATGGTATGGAAGCAGTTTTACCTATCAAGGTTCAGATACCCTCGCTAAGAGTATTGAAGGATGTAGAGTTAGACGAAGACAAATGGGTCTAAACTCGGCTTGACCAGATAAACTTGATCGATGAGAAAAGACTCGCAACCATCTACGATGGACAAATATAACAAAAACGCATGATCAAAGCCTTCAATAAGAAAGTCAAGCACTGGGCATATTAAGTTGGCGATCTAGTAGTCAAACACATCATCCTACCACAAGGTGATCCCAGGGGAAAATAGACTCCCACCTATAAGGGACTATTTGTAGTCAAGATAATATTTTTCGGCAGAGCCATGAACTGAACACTATGGATGTAGAAGACTTCATCACCCTGTGAACGCGAACATAGTTAAAAAATATTACGCATAAACGAGACCCGCTAGGTTGACTAGACTAGGTAGAAATAAGGGCGTCTGGAAAACCAAAAGGGTTCGGGCAAAAGTTAGGGACATATATATATATATATAAAATGTACACCCGGCAAGTCCAAAACCTGCAAAAGGCGGCTTGGGAAAAAAAGGGTATCCCACTAGACTGAAAACCCAAAAGGGCGGTCTAGGAAAAAGTTAGGGATTAAAGCATATGACTATGTCTCGATGGATCATCTACTTATAGACTACACTACTATAAGCTTAAAGATTCAAATGGCACAGATCAATCCAATCACCTTCTTCTGGCAGCGAGGAGATGAGATATTCAAAAATATATGAGCAATAGAAGAGTTGAAACTTGATGAGATTATTTCCACATAGCTTTTACTACTTTTTTTAATGCTTTTGACGATTTCCTCTTACTAGGATATCGGTCTCTTTGTACACAAATTGTCTGTCTATAGGCCCACTTTTCAAAATCAATATAATTCCTATTTTACAATTTCAAACTTTTTACTTTTATTTGTTTTGTTTGCATAAGTTCAATGATTTCTTTGAATGATTATGTGCATCTGACAATAAATATCAATTCACAAATACACGAAAAGGGAACAGAAACAACAATTACTACAGGCTCTAGGAATTGAGATGACAACCCAAGTCACCAACACATCCCACGCAGAGTCAGTTTCATAGAAATATTCCCATAGAATAATCACTACAATCCCCATAGAGCCATCGCTCTCTAGACAGAGACAAATTTCCCAACAAGATTACTACACTATCATATCCTCAGCAAGATCATCTCCTTTCAGCAGCGTCCACATTTCTTCTTGTTACATTAGTCTCCAAGCAGTAGCAAGACAATTTCCAACTCATCACGTTAGTCCCCGAGCAGTGATCGTCTCAAACTCGCCACGTTAGTCCCCGAGCAGTGATCGTATCAACTCATCATGTTAGTCCTCGGGCAATGATCATCAACATCATCATGTTAGTCCCCAAGTAGTGATCGTCTTAACTCATCATGTTAGTCCCTAAGCAATGGTCGTCTCAAACTCATCACGTTAGCCCTCGAGCAGTGGTCGTCTCAAACTCATCACGTTAGTCCCCAGGTAGTGATCGTCTCTGTTGTCACATCATTCCCCGTGCAGTGAATGTCAACTTTGTTACATTGGTCCCCGAGCAGTAACAAATCATCTATCAACTTATTTTGTTAGTCTCCGAGCAGTAAAGGGTTATTTCTTCAAAACCATATGCAAGATATTCATCCCCAGACGAGTATCACACAAAGGATTATCATCCTTCAAAAGTATCAATATCCAGACCCGAAACTTGGTCAGATAATGCATCGGAGGAATCCACATCTCTCTTACCCCCAGTCAGGGTCTCTAACAACCATATTTCTCCATCCTCAAGCAGAAGTCGAAGATCCCCAGCAGAACATTCTCGTCTTCTTCAAGATGGATACATTTTAAAATACCATAACATCTATATTCATACATCATTCATAAAAATCATAACATGTGCATACATAATTCCCGAGCATCATCACCTGCTCGCATGCATCATGATATGCACAGAGCTAACTTTACTCTTTCAGGTTAAATTCTCAAATAGGAAAAAAATTATTTACAAATTTCCAAATAGAAGGTCAAAGATTAATACCCGAAACAAGATAGGAAAACTATTTATACGACCAAGCCACAAGACGGGGAATTTACCTACATCTTGACGAATACTCATCTCATATAAAACCAAGACGGAGGTTTATTATGACTCTCCTATCATAAATATCTTCATATGACATCTTTAAGTCCATCTCCGACTACACATTACCATATCTCCACTTACAAATTGCTGCATATCTGGTTAAAAATCAATGCACTCATTCAAAGGCGATTGTGGGACGCATTCCCCTTTCCAAGAAAGCTACCACGGGGTCTAAAATACGACTCACTCTCCAGCATCAGCTTCTCAAAATGGCATCTATAAGCCCATTCAAGTACATCGTTAACTGACGGTCTCATTCCATACACCAACGAGTGCAAATTTCAGGGGCACTCGAGTGTTCAATCATCATCTACCTTCAGGTCACGAAAGGCAAGCATATCAATCTAACCCTTCAGGTACAAGAATATTGAACAGGGGAAAATATTATACCCCAAAATTTTCCCTCCTATTTTTCAAGTTAATACATATCTCCATACTCAAGAGTTCCTCTTTAGTTAACCACATAAACCTTCTCCTAAGCAATCAACCCACAACTAGGGTTTTGTTTCTCTTAAGTCAAAAGTGATTTCTATTGCCTCAAGTTAGCATCATGCCTCCTCATATGTCTCAAGGTATCACCATGTCAAGTTTCAAGCTTCATAGACTAAGTTTGCTCAGTCAATTACTCAGATGGTTGAAAATTAGTTGTATTGGACAAAAAGTCAATTGTGGTCAACATACAGTCAAACTTCATCATTTTTGGTCAACATCAAGATTTTTAAATCACATTCATAATTTGATTAAGGGTTGATCATGATTTATCAAGAAAATCAAATAATTGATCAAAAAGTCAAAGTTTCGAAATTAGGGTTTTTTGATAAAAAAAGTCAACAAAATTTTGATCAGGCATAACTTTCACATACTTCATCAGAAAGTTTTCCACAAAAGCTCATATAGAAGGGAATTCAATTCTCTACAACTTTGTTTCTCACAAGCCTTGCCCAAAAATGCTTCATTTGAGAGATATGAGCCATGACATTATAGGTCCTTCTAAAAGTCAACAAAACTCATCTTTTTCCAAAGAAGTGTACATGAGTATGGAAGCTTCAATGAATATGAAATCAAAAGGAGCATTTTAAGGACATCTTAAGCTTTCTAGAAAGTCCAAGATCACTCCCAAGATATAGTTGGTGCAAGTTTGGAAATTTTAAGAAAGTGCATGAAGGAAATATTGAGCAATCTTGAATCTTTTCTAAATGGGCCTATATTTTTATGATTAGAACTTGTTTCTAACATTATCAAGAGGCCCCAAGCCCATCCATGCGCCATTTTAATATTTATTGTATTTATTTTTTATTTTATTTATTAAAAATCAAATTAAATCAAGATAAAATACAAAATCAAATATGAGGCGTGCAAGGCTTGATATTTAAACTCCTTGAAGTCAAAGAAACTAAAAAATAGCTGGCAAAAGAGCATGGATCTGATTGGCATGTGATTGAACCAAAATTGGAAACTTTTCATACCAAATTCAAACATTGGAAATCAAATATTTTTCTCCATCAATGCAATATATTTCCTACACAATTCTTGACCTAATTTGTCCTTGTATATAAACAAGCCCTTCAGATGCACAAGGACACGATTCAGTAGCCAAAGAACTAGGGTTTAAACTTGAAAAATTCCAAGCAAACTTGCACCATCGAATTACTTTTTGTAGCCAGTTTCCAACACTTTCAAGCATTCATTCTTGTTCCTGAGGTATCATAAGGTAAGTATGGATTGAAATCTATGGCCAAACACGTCTGAATCATGTTTACGATGAACTCCGATTGCACTATATTCATGAATCTTGTATTTTTAGTTTTATCGTAGTTTAATTTGAACTAACCATACTAATGTGTTCCTGAGATGTCATAGAGAAGGATTGAGCAATCGCATGAGGTTTATAATGGCTAAATCATGACCTGCCATTGCTAGGGCATGGAGAACTGTGGCTTTCTAACCCATTGATACAGGCCGATGCATACCAAACTAAGGCTACCAATCGATTCGTAGAGGTCGATAAAGGGGGGGTAGGTTTAATCTCTTACTTCGATTATCTTTATTTTGCAGGTTTGAAATTCGACCTCGTCGGAGAAGACGAAGTTGACCACACTGGGTGGTTGTTTGAACGTTTGACTCCGATGGTCCTAGCATGACATGTTCTAATTTATCTATTTGAAACCCTCGGGACCCAACTTGGCACGTTTGTGTTTTATTTAGAATTTTTGGAAATTATTTCACATATATATTTATGATTTCAACAATTTGAATGGATGTATTACCGCCCCAGCGGTCAAGAGCGCGCATTTCCTCTCACTCTCTCAAGGCACGTGTTCGATCCCTGGCTTTTGCCAAATTTTTCCATTTTTTTTTATTTTTCACAAGTTTCACACATATGCAATTGGAAGCGTGGTTTAGACACCACAAGCAGATGGCGTGGTGGCTCGCTTTTGGCTCAATAACCTTCAGGTCCTGAGTGCAACACTTCCAGGGGCCAAAAATGGAATTCTTTTCACAAATTCTTTTCACTATTACAAAAAACCCTAAAAAATATTTTTATTTTAGATTTACGTTTAAAAAATATTTAATTAATTTTAGACACAAATTTTTTTTATTTTTCTTTTCACTTTTAATTATTTTCATAATTAATTTCTAATTAATTTCTAATTAATTTAGAATTAGGTTTTCTTAATTAAAATGAATTCCAAAATACCAAAATATGTTTTTCTTTAATAATTAGGGTTTAGAATATTTTCAAAATTATTAAAACATTTTTCTCATTATTTATTTATTATTTTCACATTTTTAAATTCTACAAATCGATGTATAGGTCGCAAGGTTATTTTTGTAATAGCGTAGGTTTAATTTCTCGCATTGACTTTTCTGCACCTCCAATTATATAATTGCCCCAAAGACATGTAAAAGCGTAGGACCTTTACTTTATACAGTTACTTTCCGCACCAATTATAAACTGTATATACAGTGCTTAGATGTATGGCTAATAGGATTGAATGTCAAGATTAAAAACAATCTTAGAATAACTCATAATCAAAGATAAATATCTGAAAACAACACATTTTGCACACTCACACCCCTAGGGTATCCTTTCTGTTTCCTTTGGATAAACATGGTCATGTCCCTCTAACGTAGGGGTACCATTAGCAAAGACGATTACGAATAGCATCATCATAGTCCCTTTGATATAAAGATCATAGTCCCTCGATGTTGCCTACGAATATATGATCTCGTCCCTCGGTTGTTGCCTGCGAATAAGTGATGGTCGTCCCTTCTAATTTCTTAAGTATCCTTACATGTTGCCTTCAATGACCATACGATGACCCTACGCCCATCCCTTCACATCCAATAGATAGAGTTACCTACCAACTAATGGTATGGATAGCACTGTCCTAAAGGAGAAGGAAAATAACAAGAACGGCCGTCTGAGTAGGTAATAAGACTTTTAATTGATTGCTCCAATAAAAAATGTTTTTCACACCCCACATTTTCAAAATAATTTTAAACAAACACTTTGTATACATTCATACGAGAATCATTACAAAGTTACCTTTTCAAACAAATATTTTCAAACACTTTGTATACATTCTTGAGGACTGATACAAGAATCATTACGAAGTCAAAGCAACATACTTTTCAAATCACTCACACATAGGAAACAAGTTTTCAAAAAGTGAGCTAAGCAATTAAGAGCCCGTAGATAACTACGGATGGAAAGAGTGATAATACCTTCCCTTTTCATAATTACCCCCTGTACTAAGAATCTATCAAAGGTCTTTCCTATTCTTTTCACCTTTCCTTTATTGGATAAAAGAAAAGTCGATGGTGACTCTTACTATCCGCAACATTTGCGATAAAACGCAAAACAAACAAGTCAGTTCTCCCACCGTGTTACAGATACAATGGTAGTGTTTCAAACGTTGCCCATTTACTATAAACGGATCACTAGCTTTGAAATTCTGGTATCAGGTATGAGATGTTGAAGGTAATGTCACAACACTTATATCTGCGTAGAACACAATTAAACAGAACAGACTATAACGGTGAAGAAAGCAATAAAAACACAAAGAATTGATAACCCAGTTCGTCTCTAACTAACCTATGTTTGGGGGCTTCCAAGCCAGGGATGAAGTTCACTATTAGTAGTATTAATTCGGAGCTAAACCTTCCCCGTTTACACCTCCTCACTTAATCAAACTACCCATTGATCTACCTAAGATACCACACTTAGATATGAGAATTCTCCGCTCACTCCCTCAGTAACACAACCCGTGATACTAAAAACAACTAAAGACTGAAGATACTCTTCAAAGACACACAATCACGCTTGCTTTAAAGCTTATGGTGATTGAAAACTAACAACTTAAAAACGTATTTTTCAAGTAACTAATAAGAGAGGCTCACAATAAACAACTAACAATCAAAACAATGAACAACCAAAAGTAAAAACTAAAACTCCCTAAACTGGAACGACCAACTGTAAAATAAGGATTGCAGCCCTTTAAATGGAGTGACAACAACTAGGGTTGCTTTACTCACAAGTCTTCAGCGTCTCCTATCTTCTCTCCATGAAACCAGGATATTAAAACTCTAAAGGTATAGCTAAAGACGTTTCACCAGCTTCCTTAATTGAAGCACACAAATAATAAGAAACTGACTTCCTAAAAATTCTGCACTTAAGTTAGTTACACATGTTAGGACATTTGTTGTGACATCTGCTACTTCAGTAAAATTCAAGACATTTCTTAGAAGAATTTTCTTTAACAAAATTATTGTCAATCAATAGAACCAACAAACTCCCCTTTTGGAAAATTTTGGCTAAAACATTAGTTGGGGTGCAGGCCATACAATTTAAACTTCATTTAGTACATACATCAGAGCAGCATAGCAAAAACATCATCGCAATCAAAAATAGAGTTAGAAACGGATAATTAACAGAGATGTTACAAAATTAGTTAGAACATTCAAAGATGCAGTATTTTACTCCCCCTGCACATAGCACACAAAAGCACACATGAGTTAAAAATTTTGCCCCCCCCTGCACAATAGCTTTCCTCACATAGTATCTTCAGTGATACACAATCAACATTTCAGCTTCTTCTTAGAAGCAGTTAACACCAGCTTCTTCTTAGCATGAGAAGCACACACTTCACATCAGCTTCTTCTTAGCATAAAAAGCAAAAAAATATAGCAGCTCTTGCAAAAATTAGTAGCTCCTCCTTGGCATTTTGATCATCTCAGTTGCTCACACACATGGAATCACAACACAAACACAAAACACTCATAGGCACTCATAAACTCTCACAGTTGCAACAACTCACAACTGCTCCCCCTCAACTTAATGTCTAATCACTCTAAACACTCATACTCTCCCCCTTTTTAGCCATAATTTGGCCAAACCAAATACCAGAAAATCAGTCAAATTCACAGGAGGATAGCAAAAATAAATACTAGTTATAACTAATTACTTAGGATCTAGTGTTAAGTACAACCAAAAAATCAAAGTATGTCATGCATTGATGTGCTAAAAGTTACAAAAACAAATGGAAGAAAAATCAACATTTTCAGTTCAATTAGTGCTCTACAGAAATAGCAGACTCTCCTCTTCCTTCACTTCCTACACTTCCTGCACTTCCCTCTTCTTCTGATCCAGCTTCAGACGGGCTTTGAGTTCCTGATCTGCTAGCTTCTTCCTCTGGTGCCTCTTCAGTAGCACATGTAGCAACATTCATCTTCAACATTTGGATGGTCTCTTCAAGTTTTATTTTCCTTGTTGTGATTATGCGTATGACTTCATCCAATTCTCTGCAGGTTGCAGTGAGTTCAGCATCACACCCCCTTTCTTTTTAGTTTTGATTTCAGCACCAACAGATGTTGAGATAATGTCTGGGACATGTGCTCCAGCAAACAGCTTCTGGTGAAAAGTCAGAGGTGTAGATCTTTTGCATTCAACATCCAAAGTTGTAGACAGTATTCCAAAATATTGATGTAGAATGATTCCACTTAGGAGACCGGGGAAAGCTATAGGTAGCTTTGTTGCACAAGTGGCAGTATGCTTCAGAGTCTTCTCATAAATATAGGTACCATAGTCAAATGGTATCTTCATCCAACTGTATTGATAAACTTTCCCAATCCCATTGATATGGTTGAGGTGTGATTGGTTGGCACCTAGTATGTTGCCCCAATTCTATGCAGAATAGCATATTTCACACTCAATTTACCAGCAGAAAGTTTCTTCTTCATTGGCCAGGACTTGATTTGGTTTGTAGTGATGGTCATGCACAGCTGGTCATCAGTGACTTCAATCTCACATCCTTCCTTCTCACTCATCCCAAGATATTGATTTATGATAGCAGGTGAGAACTTTACACATTTTCCTCTGACAAAAACTTTCTGAAACTCTTCGCTTCTCTTGTCATCACAGTTTTCAGGTATGTTGACTATGAATTCCTTGACTAGGGTTTCATAGCACTTTGATAATTTTGTAACTGTCTTCATTAGACCCGTTTCAGAGATTAATTGCATTATTTCCTTGTGATCCAAGGCATCATTTCCTAATTCCCTTTCCAAGGCCAATCTCCTATATATATATATATATATATATATATATATATATATATATATATATATATATATATATATATATATATATATTTCCATCTTGCAGCAAATTTGATGGAGTGAAAGTTGATGTTGTCAGTAGGAGCATCAGGGACATTGTTAGTGGTCCACTAAATAATGGAATTCTTTATAGGTCATATGTCTGGGACATCAGTCTCGACATCATAGTTAGAATCAGATTCTGGTCTGATTTTCCTCTTACTTGATGAAGGAGTGGCTTTGCTCTAAGGTTTTGAAGGTCCATACATAACCTTCTTCTTGACATGTTTATATGGAGTAATGGAAGCAACAACTTTGCCTTTTCTTAATTTCAGTCTCTTTGTAATTCCAAGGTTGACATTTATGATAAGCTCATTGTCAGACAGATTTTCAACATCTATGACATCATCAGTTGCATCTTTCTCAGTTCTCTGATCAGTTGGATCAACAATCTTTTCTTGGGGAGTCTTCTTTAGGGATGATGTTTCAACATCAGTTGTGACTTAATTAAGAGGAGTTTATTTTTCAATATTCTCTTCAAAAGAATCTTCTTCCCTCACAGATGATTTGGTGTGCTCCTTTGAAGCAGCTTCATCAAGCAGTTGATTAAGGGGGATTGTGATCCCTTCAATAGCTAACCCTTCTTTTAGGGTATTGGCAACCATCCTCCTTATGTCCATGTCTACATATCCTCTATCTTGATTAATTTCATCATTAATATGTGATTTAGATGCATTACCTCCTATTGGAACAGATGTATCCCTTGGTCGTGTTGTACGACGTGTGCGGAGCGTTTTAAGTCTTCCCTCAGAGCAAGGAATGATAGAGAGAGAAACAATATCAAGGGCTTATTCAGATGACACATTGTCATTGTTGTTGCTTGATCTTGGAGCATTGTGATGAGACATTTTAATGGTATAGTGTGAGGATTGATTCTATGAGGGTTGTAGATGAATAATTTGAGGCTTGCTGGAATAGTATAGCATGTGGTGAAACTGTGAGAAATTTGAACTTGGGTTGCCCTTTTTATATGTTGTGCCTTATGTTGTAATATCGTTGAGTGATATTTTGAAAAAATAGGCCACTTAATGACGTTCCCACACGCTTTTAATTGCTATAAATTCTTTAGAAAACAGACCGCTTGCTCTCTTCTTGAGTGTTCATATACATCCCATCCTCTTGAGTGAAAATTGACCAACGTCAATTCTGAAAATTTCTGGGCCGAATTCATAGTTTTTCCTTCAGCAGATTGACCATTAATTGTGGCCAAGTTACCTGATGTTATGACATTCATTGGGATATTATGATCAGTTGAATTCTGATTAGTCTTGTCCTTTAGGAAATCTTTGCTCACAGTCTGTTTGACTTCCACACTTATGTTGTGATTTGCTTCCAAGGGAACCCATAGGTAGCAGTTGTCTTTGTTTCTTCTTCCCTTCATTGTGACTTCACCATCTTTGTTTGTAATGATACATTCACCTTTTGTGAAGTTCACATTAAGTCCTTGATCACATAGTTGACTCATGCTGATCAAGTTGAAGGTCAATCCTTTGACAAACAAAACTTCTTCAATGTTAGGGAGCTTTGTCCTTTGTATTTTTCCTGTACCCTTGATTTCTCCCTTCATTCCATCTCCAAATTTGACATAGGCAGTTGGGTGATCCTGATAATCTTCTAATAAGCTTTGATCACTTGTCATATGCTTTGAGCATCCACTGTCAAAATACTACTCTTCTGTGATCCTTTATGTTGAAGACATGTGAGCCAAGAAACATGCAATATTTGCTTTGGGAATCCACTGTTTCCTTGGTTGAGCCTGAGTCACATTTGATTTGTGTGTAGAGTTGGGGTAACCATATAACTTGAAGCAAAAAGGCTTTATGTGACCATATCTTCCACAGTAATGACATCTCCAGTGTTTATGTCTTCTATTAGGCTTTCTGCAATTGTTCCTTCTGGGATGTTGAAACATTTGATTCGACATCTTGAATTCAGCCTGACTTTGAGTAGATTTTGTAGGAGATTTCTTTGTACCATTGTAACCTAATCCAGTTATGTCCCCTGCTACCTTTCCAGCTTGAAGTATCTTGTCTAGTATTTCAGATCCAGTGTTTAGCATTTTGACATTCTTGGTCATCTGATCAAGATCACATTTTAGCACAGTTACTTCACTTTCCGGCCTTTTTATAATTTCCAGATGCTCTTTCTTTATATCTTGCAGTTGTAGTATAAGCTTCTTCTGCTTCTCATTCTCCTGGCATACTTCAACACTTTTGATACATAGTTATTTGTATGTAGAAACCATTTCTTCAAATGTAAATTCTTCATCACTTGAATCTCCATCAAAAATATATGTACCAGTCAGAGTTGTTACATGTTTGGCTGATTCTCCACCTGTTTCACTTTCAGAGTCTTCATCTGACCATAACACATTGAATCCTTTTTCTTTTATTTTGAGATAGTTTGGACAATCCCATTTAATGTGACCAAACCCTCCACATTCATAACACCTTAGCTCTATGCTTTCAGCAGGTCTTTCTTCAGCTTCAGTCTTCTTCCCAAAGTTACTTGTTATGTTGATGTCATGAGGGATGTTCCTAACATTTGATCTTGAGCTTTCCTCCATTATTTTCATTGCTATATTAAATTGTCTTCCAAGATGAGCTATAGTTTTTGTCATTCCTTCTTCAATATCAAGATTATATTCCTCATCTTTCTCCTCAGTGTTGGACTTGAAAGCTATGCTTTTAGACTTCTTCTCAGACCTCTCATTAATACTCAGCTCAAATGATTGGAGTGAACCCACAAGTTCATCCTGTCATACCCCAATTTTTGACCTAATATACCACCTTACATTTGCATCATTTCATCACTAACAGTTCAGAACAGGATTAATCGGATGTAACTTCTACAGGTCAAAATTAGGGTTTCATCAATTTTTCATCTTATTCAAGAGGCAATCAATTAGGGTTTGAGTTTTATCCACCTCATTTGATCTATCTTGATCAAACCATCAACCTCTGAGCTTCAGATATCAAGTTTTTCCTCATGATCTATTGAGGATCGACCAATTAGGGTTTTCATCGAGGATGAGCAATCTCTGATTTTCTGATCAATGAATGACTTTTTTTATTAGAGATTGATCTTCATATCTTAGATACAACATGTTGACCTAATTTCTGGATTCAAAACATCACAGAAGTTTACAGAATTCATCAGTCAATTTCTGAATCATCTGATGAAATTTCATCTGCACTGAAAAGTCAAACTTTGACTTTTGATCAACTTTTTCAAGACAAAACTTTTTCCATCATCAAAATACTTCAAATGATCCATCATGATCATAAAAAATCAAGAAATTTGGAAAAGTCAACAAAAAGTCAAAACTTTCAACACTTTGAAATTTTTTTCAAGTGTAAAAATTTCACACTTTTTCCAAACTTCATGGCATTTTTTCACATAGTTCCACTTTGAATTGGAAAAAACTCAAAACATGAAAGTTGTAGCCCTTGAAACAAGCTTTCCAAAGTTTCCAAGAACTCTCAAATCCATGGAGTCTAGCTATACTTTTGATTTTGAAACATAGAGCTCCAAAATCCTTGATTTTCAAGTACAAAGTTCAAGATTATAGGTCATTTTTGAGTTTCTTCTTCTAGAAGCCATGCCACCTTGCAAAGAGAGTTAGAGCTGATAAAGAATCAGATGGAGAGTAATTATGATGGGATAAGATCAAGTTGAAAAATTAACCATGGTTAAAAGGAAGCTTCCTTTTGCATTTAATGCAAAAATGACTTCCTTGCCCTCTAAGGCAACTTGTAAATACCAAAGCCAATCTTCTTCACTTATTTTTCAGAACTTGTGACCTATAAATAGAGGTCATGTTGGCCAATTCAAACCACACCAAAGCTATGCAAGAACATGCTTTCTCTCTTCTTTCTTAAAATTCAAGAAACATAGTTCAACTTGAGAAATTTTGCATTTTTGAAATTTTGTGAAAAACCATGAGAAATTTGGTGTCTAACATGTCTTAATATCAATATAGAACTTGTTTGAAACTTAAAATCAACACAAGAAACACTAGAAATCAGATTTTGCATTTCATGTTTCAAACTTGTCCAAAACTGCCTTAAACTTCAAGCTGATAGTTTGGCTCGAGCTAGTTATGTTTTGATCATCTAAACATCACCAATATACTTCATATGAATGATCCAAACCATCATCTTTGATCTGTAACTCCATTAACCACGAATTCAAGTTTCACTTTGAGCAAACTGCAGGTTGACTTGGTCAGAACAATCCAGGCAAATTCGTGATGTGCAGACCATTCACACATGATCCTTGAAGGCCGTTGGTGCTACAGGAATCATAAAATCACAACTGGAAACACTCTAAAGCAGTTTTTGATCTCAGCTTGAACAGGTAAGAACACGAACTTCAAACTCTATGATTCTTTGATTCCAGTCCAAAAAACTCTTGGCCATTTTGTTTATGCACTATCAACGATCAATAACCCTCAATCAATTGACAAATTCATTCACCATACACGATTTCAATTAGGATTTTCAGTTTTGGGGTTCTTCGTGTTCTTGAGAAATTCAATCATGTTAGGCTTAAAATAAATAAAATTAAAGGACATCATCATATTCCTGGGCTTGAAACGATCAAGTTTGATGTTTACATCGTTCAATTTCATCAAGAAACAAGGATTCTAGGATTGTTTGAAGATTGGAGGAGGAAGAAGAAGCTGCGCGCGTTTTTTCAAATTCAAATATCCGTTTTAAAATATAATTTCATTGTTTGACTTCAATACACGGATGTATTGCCGCCCCAGCGGTTGCCAGCTCACTCTTAAGTCATTTATACCTTACCTTGCCTTGCCTTGAGGTCCCGGGTTCGAGTAGCCTTGAGACCATTTTTTACCAAACTTTGTAATTTTTTTCATATTTTTTTACAAACTTTGACTTTTTCAAAACCCAATCAAAACTCCTCATTTTGAGGTGATTTTTTGTACACTTGTCAATTAATATATCTATTTTATGATAGTATCAAAAATTTTCAGAAAAACTTTCATCCGATTATATTTTCATCGAGCCGAAAACGGTACTTTTGAGTACTTTTCAAAACACTTCTAAAGGTGATTTTTTTTCAAACTTTCGAAACCAGATTCTTTTCAAAACTTCTTGTAAGTAAAATTCATCTTTCAAACACTTTCAAGAAAATTTTTCAAAACTTTTCATCAAACTTACATCTTTTTCCATGATCGATCCGATTTAAACGATAAAACCGAATTCGTTTTTTCTCGAATTTCTTAACCGATCATGGGCCTCCCTCACGGTGTAAGTCCCAAAAAAAAACATTCTTTTATGTACATACATATTTCCTTGTACATATCAAATTCTTTCATATACATACAAATTTTTATCTGTACATAATACAGACGTCTTTTGTAAAATACAGACAAACTTCGATCGTTTGTTTTCGTTTCGTTTGTGTATACACTGAATACCATTGGTATTGAAAGGAGCATTATTCCCGGTGAAACTGCTTTTAAACCAATGAGCCACCCTTATGGTGTAAGTCCCAACCCTCCTATATACATCCACATCTCCTCGTACATAAATACTCGTTCGTGTACATATTTACTTTCTTGTACACCTTCAAACTTGTAAATAATCAAGTTACGCTCGTTTTAAACGTTCGTTTTACACACACTTGTTTATATTTCCTTCATAAACTCTTGTAAATAAACATCATGCATCTGTTTATATTTCCTTCATAAACTCCTGTGAATACATATCACACACACACACTTGTTTATACAACTGTCTAGTTATAACATAACAACTAGTCTAACCAATAGGTTCCCCACAGTGTTAGCCTCCTCTTGGGCTTTGTACAAGATAACTCATTTCAACTGAGTTCAGCCTCCTCTTAGCCTTCATATAAGAAAACTCATTCATCTGAGTTTAGCCTCCGCTTAGGCTTCATATAAGACAACACTCCCCTGTTGAGTCAGCCTCCTCTTGGGCTTCGTACAAAAGAACTCCTCATTGAGTTTAGCCTTCTCTTGGGCATCATACAATGAAAGAGACCAGGAAATCTCTTAACAGCCTCCTATTGGGCTTCCAATACAAAGAATCACCCGCGCTAGGATAGAACCCTGAGAGTATAATTTCCCGGTGAAATTACTCTTAATCCCAAAAGGATGGTTTCCTGGTGAAATCCCTCTTAAAGCCAAAACCAGCCATACCCTATAGCTTCCTCTTGAGCTTCATACAAGAACCCTCGATGACCCTCGGAATGCCTCCTCTTGGGCTAACAATACAAGGACCCATGGGATTCTTAAAAGCATCCCCTTAATCCAATCAATTTCTCCTCGAGATTTAGACGTTTATCATCTCTATGGAAGAAGTATCTCATATATCACATCACATACAATCAAAAACTTTTCAAAACTCTTTTCAAACAAAAACATCTCTTAATCTGTAAGTGGTAACGCTTGTACACTCAAGCAAAACACCCAATGCTTACAATTAAAAGATTCAATCATTTTCAAATATCTTTCTAAAACTCGTAAGTGGTAACGCTTGTACACTCAAGCAAAACACCTATAACTTACGATGAAAGATTTTTTATCAATCAAACTTTTTTTCAAAAATGTATGTGATGAAATAGATTAGATACATTTTTCATTAAGATGACATTCGTCCTTGTCTCCTAATAACACCCCGTTGCTTTCCACTAGCATAAGTGGGAACTACGATTGCTCTGACTTTCTCAACATCCCTTTGAGAATACGTAGGCACAAGGTCTCATCCTTGCCGAGCAAATTTCTTTCTCCCTCAAACCAAACAAACCATAGATCCCTTTAGATCCGAGCTACAAATGCTCTAATTCCCATTAAGGGATATGTATGCAGAAGATCCCAAAGATCTTTGCGAGCACAATAATAACAAACACTAGGATCCCACATAATCTTCCCTTCTTAAAATCCAAAGGAGAAACTTTCCCAATCATAGAAATAGCAATTAAAACACACAAAACATATCAAACATATTCATATATAAAGCTATAGATAACTATATATATTTAGGGTGCTCCATCTATTCCCTTTATATAACAAACCCCCTTACCCGGAATCTCCCCAATGCGTTACGTCTAGTTTACGCTAGTCATAATGCATATCATAATCAATTGAGGGTATTAGCAGCTTTCCCCTTTTTCATAATCATAATTTCTTGTGTTGAAAATAATAAAGCTTGATGCTCGCGGCATCTTTATAAAAAAATCAAAAGAGTAAATTGTTTCGAGCTAGAGGATCCGAATTCTGATTCGATTCTCCAGTGCGTCACTTTTTAACGCGAACACATCCACTTTCACGTTGTTGATATCCTGAGCTTCTTCAATAGTTGTTACCTTCATATCAAATCTCTTAGGTAGATATTTGAGCATCTTTCTTACCAGATTTTCTTCTGGTATCTTCTCACCAAAGGCACTGCAAGCTCTAGCAATTTCAAGGACATTCATATGAAATTCTTGAATGCTTTCCTCTTCCTCCATTCTCAGATTTTCAAATTTAGATGTGAGCAGCTGCAATTTTGATATTTTAACCTTGGAGGTTCCTTCATAAGTGGTCTTGAGTATTTACCAAGCATCTTTGGCTACTTCACAAGTATTGATTAATTTGAAGATGTTTCTGTCAACCACCTAATATAGCACTCAAAGCCTTTTAATTTGAAAGAGCTAGTTCATCATCTTCCTTTGACCAATTTTCTTCAGGTTTCAGCTCACCAGTAGGTTGATTATCAGCTCCAATAATATAATCGTAGGATGTGTCCATCCTTTCAGAATAGCCTTCAAGGCTCTGCTGTCCAAGGACTTTATATAAGCTGCCATACGAGGCTTCCACAAATCATAGTTAGAGCCATCCAAGATGGGTGGTCTATTTAAATATATTGCCTCCTTATCTATATTACCAGAAAGTATCTTCCCTAGATCTCACCCAGAGGCAGAGCAGGATGCCTGCTCTGATACCAATTGAAATTCTGGTATTAGATATGAGATGTTGAAGGTAATGTCACGACACTTATATCTGCTTAGAACACAGTTAAACAAAATAGACTATAAGGGTGCAAAAAGTAATAAAATACAGAGAATTGATAACCCCGTTCGGCTCTAACTAACCTACGTATGGGGGCTTCCAAGCCAAGGATGAATTTCACTATTAGTAGTATTAATTAGGAGCTAAACCTTCCCCATTTACACCTCCTCACTTAATCAAACTACCCAATGATCCTTCTACCTAAGATATCACACTTAGATATGAGAATCCTCTACTCACTCTCTCAGTACCACAACCCATGATACTAAAATCAACTAAAGACTGAAGATACTCTTCAAAGACACACAATCGCGCTTGCTTCAAAGCTTATAGTGATTGAAAACTAACAACTTAAAAACGTCCTTCTCATGTAACTAACAAGAGAGCCTCACAATAAACAACTAACAATCAAAACAATGAACAACCAAAAGTAAAAACTAAAACTCGCTAAACTGGAATGACCAACTGCAAAATAAGGATTGTAGCCCTTTAAATAGAGTGACAACAGCTCGGGTTGATTTACTCACAAGTCTTCAACGCCTCCTGTCTGCTCTCCATGAAACCAGGATATTAAAACTCCAAAGATATAGCTAAAGACGTTTCACCAGCTTCCTTAATCGAAGCACACAAATAATAACAAACTGACTTCCTAAAAATTTTGCACTTAAGTTAGTTACACATGTCAGGACATCTTCTGTGACATCTTCTACTTTAGTAAACTTCAAGATATTTCTTAGCCGAATTTTTTACCAAATTTGTTGCCAATTAATAGAACAAAAAATATTTTCCTTTAATTTCAATAGTGCCACTTTGGAGTACTTTAATACCTTCGAAAGGTCCTGACCATCAGGAACAAATTTTTCCTATAAATAGTTTAAGTCTGGAGTTGAACAAGAGCACTACATTTCCCTCATTGAATTCTTTCTTAGAGATGCGTCTCTCGTGCCATTTCTCAGTTCGTTCCTTATAGATTTTGGCATTCTTGTATGCATCTTGTCTAAGCTCTTCCAATTCATGGATGTCTAGAATTCCCTTTTCTCCAGCAGCTTTGTAATTCAAATTTAGGGTTTTAATAGCCCAATAGGCTTTATGTTCAAGTTCCAGGGTAGATGGCATGACTTATCATAGATTAGTTTGAAAGGTGTGGTTCCGATGGGTGTCTTGTATGCTGTTTTATATGCCCATAATGCTTCATGTAGCTTAGATGACCATTCTTTCCTAGATGTGGCAACAATTTTCTCAAGTATTTGCTTAATCTCTCTGTTAGAGACTTCCACTTTCCCGCTTGTTTGTGGGTGGTAAGGTGTTGATATGTGGCGTTGGGCTCCATACTTCGCTAAGAGTTTATCAAAAATTATGGAAATGAAGTGAGGGCCACCATCATTGATGACTAGTCTCGGCACACCGAATCTCGGAAAAATTATGTTTTTGAATAATCTACTCACTACTTGTGCATCATTTGTTAGAGAAGTTATTTCCTTTATCCATTTAGATACATAATCTACT
Organism: Vicia sativa; assembly: GCA_021764765.1. NCBI lineage: Eukaryota > Viridiplantae > Streptophyta > Magnoliopsida > Fabales > Fabaceae > Vicia > Vicia sativa. The sequence continues at coordinate 232,895,357 of CM038795.1, read as the reverse complement.
GCAACTAGTATGTAATTTTTGCCAAAAGAATATGGGAAAGGTCCCATAAAGTCAATTCCCCACACGTCAAACATCTCTACTTCTAGGATACCTTTTGAGGCGTCTCATCGCGTCTAGATATGTTACCAGTGCGTTGACACCGGTCGCATTTTATGATTGCAGCATGGACATCTTTCCATAGACTAGACCAATAAAGGCCAGCTTGTAGAATTTTCGCACAGGTCTTTGAAGTGCTAGCATGGCCACCATAAGGGGCTTTATGACAATGAGAAATTATATTCTCTACTTCGCTCTCTGGAACCCACCGAAAGAAGATACCGTCGGGGCCTCGTTTGAATAGTAAAGGTCCGGCCAAATAATAGTGTTTGAGATTGTGAAATAATTTCTTCTTTTTTTGATAAGTTAGTTCAGGTGGAAGAACTCTCGCTGCTAAGTAGTTGGCATAGTCAGCGTACCAGGGCAGTGAGATCTGAGTAGAAATTGCTTCCACTTCTTCAGTTGTCTCGTTATTGTTGCAAAATTGAGGGCATTCTTCAGTTGAGCCTTCGGATTCCATCCGGGCTACCAGGTGTTCACATGGAAAATCGTTATTAATAGGTATCTTTTCAGGTTTAAGATTTTCCATTCTAGATAGATGGTCAGCTAATAGGTTTTCAGAACCTGGTTTTTCTTTGATTTCCAAATCAAATTCTTGTAAGAGTAGGATCCATCTTAATAATCTTGGTTTGGCATCCTTCTTAGCTAATAAGTATCTAATGGCTATGTGATAAGTATAAATAATAATCTTTGCGTCTACTAGGTAGGAACAGAATTTATCTAATGCAAAAATGACTGCCAAAAGTTCCTTTTCTGTAGTGGCGTAATTTATCTGTGCAGAATCCAAGGTTCTACTTGCATAGTATATTGCATGGAGCTTTTTGTCTCTTCTTTGTCCCAGGACTGCACCTACTGCGTAATCGCTTGCATCGCATATTATCTCGAATGACAGACTCCAATCAGGTGATTGAATGATAGGTGTGAATATGAGAGTTGTTTTTAACCGTTCAAATGCTTTTAGGCAGTCATCATCGAAGTGAATTAAGCTTCTTTCATTAAGAGGTTGGTGAGCGGTTCAGAAATCTTTGAGAAATCTTTTATGAAACGTTGGTAAAACTGTCGTGGCCTAAGAAATTTCGTATTTCTCTTACGGTCTTTGAGGACTGGATGTTTTCTATTACTTCAATCTTAGCTTTTTCTACTTTGATCCCCTTCTCGGAAACTATGTGTCCAAGCACGATTCCTTGTTTTACCATAAAATGGAATTTTTCCCAGTTCAACACTAGGTTTACTTGTACGCATCTCTCTAGTACCTTCTCCGGGTTTGACAATCATCCTTCAAAACTTTACCCGCATACAGAGAAGTCATCCATAAAGACTTCCATGACATCATCTATGAAATCGGCAAAGATGGACAACATACATCTTTGGAATATTGCAGGTGCATTACATAGTCCTAACGGCATTTACTGATAAGCAAACATACCATAAGGACACGTAAATGTTGTCTTTTCTTGGTCATCAGGTTGGATAGGAATTTGAAATAATCCTGAATAACCGTCCAAATAATAGTAGTAGGAATGTTTAGCCAATCGCTCAAGCATTTGATCAAGGAACGGCAGAGGGAAAGAGTCTTTTCGAGTTGCTTTGTTCAGTTTCCTATAGTCAATACACATTCCGGCTCCACTCATGACTCTTTCTGCTATATGTTCTCCAACTTTATTTGTCGTGATTGTGATTCCTCCCTTATTGGGTAAGCAGTGGACCAGACTAACCCATTGACTATCAGAGATTGGATAAATGATCCATGCATTTAGAAGTTTGGTTACTTCATCCTTCACTACAGTGCTCATGATCAGGTTGATTCTTCTCTGATGTTCTCTAGAAAATTTACATTCGTCTTCCAGCATGATGCGATGCATGAAAATGGAAGGACTTATTCCTTTTAAATCAGCAATGTTGTATCCTAAAACAAATGGATATTTTCGTAAAACATGCAACAGTTTTTCCGTCTCAAGTTGTCCTAAGTCTGCGTTGACTATCACTGTTGTTTTAAGTTCAGAATCTAGGAATTCGTATCTTAGTGTTTTGGGTAAAACTTTCAGTTCCAAATTGGGTTTCTTCGGACAAGGAATATGATTTGGTGTCAGCGTTAGACATTCGTTTAAGCTGTCATCTCGATATTCGGGAAACCAATTATCATCTTCAAAAATCAGAGGCATCTGAATCTTCATTGTTTCTAAATGAGGTTCTCCTCCTAACTCCATCTCTTTGACACATTCGTCTATGACATTTAAAAGATAGCACGTATCATCTATAGTTGGGGATTGTAGGAACTGTGTTAAGATGAATTTGACTTTCTCTTCTCCAACTTCAAAAGTTAATTTTCCTTTTTTAACATCTATGATTGCTCCAACAGTTGCTAAAAATGGTCTTCCCAGTATTATAGGGGTGACGTTGTCTTCTTTAATGTCCATAATGATGAAGTTTATAGGGATATAGAATTGCAGGGTATTTGACTGAACGATTCGCTAGTTGTACTGACATCTTAGTCGGTCTTAATTCTCCCACATCCAGCTTTTTGGATATGGATAAGGGCATAACATTGATACTAGTGCCTAACTCGTATAGAGCTTTGTCTATGACATACTTACCTATATTACAGGGTATAGAGAAGCTTCTGGGATCTTTCAGCTTCTTAGGCATTTTGTTCTGAATGATTGCGCTACACTCTGTAGTAAGTGTAATTGTCTCGTTATCCTCTATCTTTTTCTTGTTAGACAAGATTTCTTTAAGAAACTTAGCATACTAGGGCATCTGAGTGATTTCTTTTGTGAATGGTATCGTGATATTTAGTTGTTTCAGAAGTTCAACAAATTTCTTGAATTTCCATGCGCTTTTAGATTGAGTGAGTCTTTGAGGATAAGGAATTGGTGGTTTGTAAGGTGGCGGAGGCACGTAGGGTCTTTCTTTTTCTATTGTCTCTCCATCTCTACCTTCTCTTTTTCTTTAGGTTCGCTTTCTTTCTCAGTTGTTTTTCCAGAGCTTTGGGACATGGTTGGATTCTTAAGTCTAGGATCAGTTGGTCCATCGTATTCACTCCCGCTTCGCAGTATAATAGCATGAGCATGTCCATTCGAATTCGGTTGAGGTTGACCTGGAAATGTACCAGCAGGTGCAGCAGTAGGTGTTTTTTGTTGGGCCACTTGTGAAATCTGGGTTTCTAACATTTTGTTATGGGTGGCTAAAGCATCTACTTTATTCACTAACTGCTTGACTTGATCGCCAGTGTGAATGTTTTGGTTTAGGAAATCCTTGTTGGTTTGAGCTTGGTTAGCTATAAAATTCTCCATCATTAGTTCGAGGTTAGAATTCCTATGAATATTTGGAGCGGCTGCAGGTGCTTTTTGATATCCAGGTGGTATAGCAGGTGCTTGGCCAAGCGCGTACGATGCATTAGTGTTCTTATATGAGAAATTTGGATGATTCTTCCATCCTGGGTTGTATGTCTGACACCTCAAATATTTCAATTATTAGATAATTCGAATTTTAACTAATTATTTAATTAGAAATTTGAATTATTGTATTTTGGGATTTTTGGAATTAAAATAATAATGGAAGTGACGGGGTGTGAGGTTGAATTGGAGGGTGTGAGGAGTAAAGCACTCTACTAATGCTAATTATTTTATTATTATTATTTTGGAATAATAAAAGGCATAAAATAAAGGAAAAGAAGAAAAAAGAGAATATTGGAGTTTACTATCATACGTGCATTGGAGAAGAGAAGAGAAAGAGGAAAAGAGCCAAGCGTTGAAATTCGAAGAATCATCGTGAGGTAAGGGGTGATTTCATTCGATTAAGATGCCTTATGGGTTTTGGGATTCAATTGAATGATTGGGTGTGTTAGGAAGCTTGAAATTAGATAATCTAGGTTTGTAGGATTATCCCTAAATGTGTCGAATTATAGGAATTGGATCCGTTAGTTTGTTATGTGATTAATGGGAATGATGAAATTATAATATGTGTTGTTGTATTGTTGTTTACTGGTTGTATTTTTGTGTTCCTAATGCTATAACCCGTATGGAATTGTAAAGGAAAAGTTTGGATAGAATGCTACTGTCAAAACTTCTGTTTTTGGGTTCTGCAGGTCGCAGGAACCGGTTCCCATGTGGGAGGAACGAGGTTCCTGGTATAAAAAGTAGAGAGGGACATTTATGACTCAGTGGGAAATGGTTACTCCTGGGGAAGAACCGAGTTCCCAGTTAAATTTTTTCAAAGAAAACTACATTTTTCTATGGGAACCGGTTCCCTGTCTGGAGGAACCAGGTTCCCCATACAATTTTTCAGAGGCGTGATTTTTGAAGCTTGTGGGAACTGGGTTCTCCCTGGGAGGAACTGGTTACCACTGTACCATTTTGAAAAATAACTAAACTTGGAAAATAAATAACTTTCAAATCGTAAGTCCGTTTTGAGCGCCGTTTTGGACGTTGTTTCTTAAATTTAATGCTCTATTTCATAAAATGAAGAAAATAATTGTAACTTAAAAATATTTTGAAAATGCTTCGAATTTACAAACTATGCAGTTTGTACCTTGTGCATATTTGGTGTGTATGCATGGTTGTATCTGTGGTAATGGCTTGTATCAGGATTTGGTGGATGAAATGCATGTTTTATGTTGTGTGATGTGTGCATGATCAATGAGGATATCATGTTCTGGTCTGATTTGGTTTATGGCGTTGGTGTGATCATGAACTTATTTGATTGTTTCATGCTTTATGATGTGCATGCATATATATTCTGGTGGTAGCTAATTCCCATTGTGTGGAATTAGTGTGATTTGCCAATAACCGTTCCTAGGTGATTATGGGTGGTGAGGCTGGATTCATGTCCGGGTGATTATGGACAAATTGATGTTGGTGACTTAGTTCACGTTTTGGTACCACATGCATAGAGTTGTGCATTTGCATTTGTGTGAAATCATAACATGTTAGGATAATTTCCAATGTTATAATTTCATTGTTGTTATTTTGCATAATGAACTGTGTGAATTGCAATTGTGTACTAAAATCTGATTATGCTAATGAGGGTGAAATAATATATTGAATTGTTTTGTTGTTTTTAGAAACGTACAGTGCATTTTATATTGCGATGAAATCTCACCCTTACTTTAATGATTTCAGATTAAAGTTAGTAGCTCAGGAGTTGGTGAGGATGGCTTATAGAGCTGTATTATTTTGTATTCGCGTGTTAGTGTCATGCTCTGGTAGTTGTAACACTGGGGTACAATTGTTTTGGAATTATAGTTTTAAACTTTGTCCCTTTTGGTTTATGTTGGAATGATTTATGAATTGAACCTTATTTTGGTTTTGATGCTATTTTCCGCTGTTTATAACATGACATTGGTTTTGATTATTTAATTAAAATTCTCCAGTGAAGCATGACTACTGTACTGTTATGATATTATTATATTTAAATTGAATTGTAATGCCCTTTATTGCATGTTACTCTGATTTAATTATTAATTTGCGGGGTATTTTAGAAGGGGTGTTACAATAGTGGTAGCAGAGCATAGTCGGTCGTTGTGACCAGTGTCTTAGTGTCGTTATTCCCTTTTGTATGCGACTATTGCAAGGTAACATTATCGATACTTGTGTTCTAATGAGATTGTTTTGTAATTTTATAGAACAATGGCTGGAAGAGGTAACGGAAGAGACGATGTTGCTATTGCTGAGGCTTTGGGGAATGCTAGCTGGTGTGCTTGGAGAGAATCAGCTGGGAGCTGGTATCGGTGCTGATAGACAGTTGGGGAATTTTCAGAGGAACAATCCTCCATTGTTCAAAGGCACACATGATCCCGAAGGTGCTCAAAGATGGTTGAAGGAGATTAAGAGGATTTTCAGAGTTATTGATTGTGCGGAAGAGCTGAAAGTGAGGTATGGTACTCATATGCTGGCAGAGGAAGTTGATGACTGTTGGGTTGCTACCAGGACAGAAATGGAAGGATATGGTGTTGCACTGAATTGGGTTGTGTTCAAGAGAGCTTTTCTGAGGAGGTATTTTCCTGAAGACATTCGAGGAAAGAAGGAGATTGAGTTTTTGGAGCTCAAGCAGGGCAATAAGACCGTGAGTAAGTATGCTTCAAAATTTACTGAGTTGGCGAAGTACTATGCTCACTACAACAACAATGCATATGGAGAATTTTCCAAATGTATCAAGTTTGAGAATGGTCTTCGTGATGAGATCAAGCAGGATATCAGGTATCAGCGTATCCAAAGGTTTTCTGATTTGGTGGACTGTAGTAGGATTCTGGAAGTGGATCTTACTAATACTCGAACGAATTCTCGTGTGTTTGCTGATAGAAAAGGAAAGAAACAGATGGATCATGGCAAACCTTACGACAGGAATCATCAAAGATCCGGTGGTTGGAAGAAACCTAGTGGGGGAGATTCCGGTGCTTCCATTAAGTGCTACAAGTGCGGTGAGATGGGGCATCGTATTCAAGACTGCAAGAGTAATGATAGGAAGTGTTTCAAGTGTGGGAAACTTGGGCATGTGGAAATTATTGCAGGGTGAGAATGGTGACCTGTTACCACTGTGGAGAAGAGGGTCAAACTCGTCCACAGTGTACTAAGCCAAAGAAAGAACAATCTGGTGGTAAGGTGTTCGCTTTGTCTGGATCTGAGACTAAGCCATATGAACGGTTGATTAAATGTACATGTTTTATTAATGGCATACCTTTGATTATGATTATTGATACTGGAGCGACTCATTCTTTTATTGCTTTGGATTATGCTAAAAGATTGAAATTGGATATATCTAATATAGATGGAAGTATGGTTATTGACACTCCTGCGTCCGGTTCAGTGACTACTTCATTCATTTGTAGGAATTGTCCTATTGTGATTTTTGATAGAGGTTTCGGTATGGATTTAGTGTGCCTACCGTTAGAACAACTTGATATCATCCTTGGAATGAACTGGTTGGAATTCAACCAGGTTCATATCAACTATTTTGCGAAGACAATTATTTTTCCCAAAGAAGCTAGTGTCGAAGATGTGACTATGTCAGTTAAGCAGATGAATTTAGCTGTTAATGATGGTGTTGTGGTGTTTATGTTGTATTCTTCGGCGGAAGCGAAAGGAAAAGATAAGGGTGATGAATTGCCAGTGGTGAATGAATTTCCATAAGTGTTTCCGGAAGATGTTGGTGAATTGCAACCTGAGATAGAAGTGGAATTTACTATAGACTTGATTCCTAGAACTAGTCTGGTGTCGATGGCGCCTTATCGCATGTCGGCATCCGAATTATCTAAGTTGAAGAAGAATTTGGAAGATTTATTAGAGAAGAAGTTTATTCATCCTAGTGTTTCGCTGTGGGGTGCTCCGGTGTTGTTGGCTAAAAAGAAAGAAGGTTCAATGAGACTGTGTGTTGATTACAGACAATTGAACAAAGTTACAATCAAGAATCGGTATCCATTGTCGAGGATTGATGATTTGATGGATCAAATAGTTGGGGCTTTTGTATTCAATAAGATTGATTTGAGATCTGGATATCATCAGATTCGTGTGAAGACGAAAGATATTCAGAAAACTGCATTTAGAACGAGGTATGGACATTGTGAGTATTCCGTTATGCCGTTTGGAGTTACTAATGCACCTGGTGTTTTCATGGAGTATATGAACAAGATATTTCATCCGTATCTTGATAAGTTTGTGGTGGTCTTCATTGATGACATTCTGATCTATTCGAAGAATGATGAAGAGCATGCAGAACATCTTAGAGTTATGTTGGAATTGTTGAAAGAGAAGAAGCTTTATGCGAAGTTTTCCAAGTGTGAGTTCTGGTTGAGCGAAGTAATCTTTCTTGATCATGTGATTTCCAAGAATGGTATTGTTGTTGATCATACGAAGGTGGAAGTGGTATCTTAGTGGGAAGCGCCGAAGAATGCTTCTGAAATCCGTAGTTTTCTTGGTCTTGCAGGTTACTATAGGAAGTTCATTGAGGGATTTTCGAAGTTAGCTTTGCCGTTGACTAAGTTGACAAGAAAGGGTCAAGTGTTTGTTTGGGATTCTGAATGTGAGAAAGGATTCCAAGAGTTGAAAAAGAGGTTGACTAGTGCTCCGATTTTGATTTTGCCGAATCCGGCGGAATCTTTTGTTGTGTACTGTGATGCTTCATTGATGGGTTTATGTGGTGTTTTTATGAAAGATAAGAAGGTAATGGCTTATGCTTCAAGACAATTGAAGATCCATGAAAGGAATTATCCGAATCATGATTTAGAACTGGCAGCGGTGGTATTTGTTTTGAAATTATGGAGGCATTACTTGTATGGTTCTCGATTTGAGGTATTCAGCGATCATAAGAGTCTGAAGTATCTCTTCGTTCAGAAAGAGCTAAACATGAGGCAGAGAAGGTGGTTAGAGTTTCTAAAAGATTATGATTTCGATTTGAATTACCATCCTGGTAAGGCAAACGTTGTTATAGATGCGTTAAGTAGGAATTCGTTGCATATGTCTATGTTGATGGTGCGTGAAATGGATTTGGTGGAGCAATTCAGAGATTTGAGTTTGGCATGTGAGACTACTTCTGATAGTGTTAAGTTGGGTATGTTGAAGTTGACTAGTGGTATTCTGGATGAGATTCGAAATGGACAGAAATCTGATGTTGGTTTAGTTGATAAATTGATATTGATCAACCAAGGTCAAGGAGGTGAATTCCGAATTGACGAGAATGGCGTTATGAGGTTTGGTGATCGGGTGTGTGTTCCGGATATGCAGAGATTAGGAAGAGTATTTTGGAAGAAGGACATCGTAGTGGAATGAGTATTCATCTCGGTGCTACTAAGATGTATCATGACTTGAAAAAGTTGTTTTGGTGGCCTGGAATGAAAAATGAAATCGCTGAGTTTGTGTATGCTTGTCTGATTTGTCAGAAGTCGAAGATTGAACATCAGAAACCGTCGACGTTGATGGAACCATTGTTTATTCCAGATTGGAAATGGGATGGAATCTCTATGGATTTTGTGTCTGGTCTGCTGAGGACATCGAAGAATTGTGATTTTATCTGGGTTATTGTGGATCGGTTGATGAAGTCTGCTCATTTTATACCGATAAGAATGGATTATCCAATGGAGAAGTTGGCTCAGTTGTATGTGGAGAAGATCGTGAGTTTGCACGGTATTCCTTCTAGTACTGTGTCGGATAGAGATCCGAGGTTTACGTCAAAGTTCTGGACAGGGTTGCAAGAAGCTTTGGGTACTAAGTTGTGGTTGAGTTCTGCTTATCATCCGCAGACAGATGGTCAGACGGAGAGAACGATTCAGTCGTTAGAGGATTTGTTGCGAGCTTGGGTGTTGGAAAAAGGTGGAGCTTGGGATAGTTACTTACCATTGATTGAGTTTACCTACAACAATAGTTTTCATTCGAGTATTGGTATGGCTCCGTTTGAGGAATTGTATGGTAGGAGGTGTCGGACACCGTTGTGTTTGTACGAATATGGAGAAAGTGTTGTGATTGGACCATAAATTTTCCAACAGACTTCAGAAAAGATTAAGATGATTCAGGAGAAGATGAGAGCTTCTCAGAGTCGTCAGAAGAGTTATCATGATAAGAGGAGGAAGGATCTCGAGTTTAGTGAAGGAGATCATGTGTTTATGCGAGTTACTTCAATGACTGGTATTGGTCGAGCTTTAAAGTCAAAGAAGTTAACTCCGTGTTTTATTGGTCAGTTTCAGATTACAAAGAAAGTTGGAAAAGTTGCTTATCAGATTGCTTTACCGTCGTCGCTTGCGAATTTGCATGATGTATTCCATGTATCTCAGTTGAGGAAGTACATTGCTCATCCATCTCATGAGATTCCGGTAGATGATATATAGGTACGAGATAATTTGACTGTTCAAACATTGCCTGCGAGAATTAAGGATCGGAAGTTGAAGCAGTTGCGAGGTAAAGAGATAGCTCTGATGAAAGTAGCTTAGGGAGGAACAGCAGGTGGAAATGTTACTTGGGAGCTAGAGAGCCAGATGAAAGACTCGTATCCCGAACTTTTCGTCTAAGGTATGTCTTCGAGGACGAAAACTTTTTTTAGCAGGGGAGAGTTTTGACACCCCAAATATTTCAATTATTAGATAATTCGAATTTTAATTAACTATTTAATTAGAAATTTGAATTATTGTATTTTGGGATTTTTGGAATTAAAATAATAATGGAAGTGTCGGGGTTTGAGGTTGAATTGGAGGGTGTGAGGAGTAAAACACTCTACTAATGCTAATTATTTTATTATTATTATTTTGGAATAATAAAAGGAATAAAATAAAGGAAAAGAAGAAAAAATAGAATATTGGAGTTTTCTATCATACGTGCATTGGAGAAGAGAAGAGAAAGAGGAAAAGAGCCAAGTGTTGGGATTTGAAGAATCATCGCGAGGTAAGGGGTGATTTCATTCGATTAAGATGCCTTATGGGTTTTGGGATTCAATTAAATGATTGGGTATGTTAGGAAGCTTGAAATTAGATAATCTAGGTTTGTAGGATGATCCCTAAATGTGTCGAATTATAGGAATTGGAACCGTTAGTGTGTTATGTGATTAATGGGAATGATAAAATTATAATATGTGTTGTTGTATTGATGTTTACTGGTTGTTTTGGTGTTCCTAATGCTATAACCCGTATGGAATTGGAAAGGAAAAGTTTGGATAGAATGCTACTGTCAAAACTACTATTTTTGGATTCTGCGGGTCGCAGGAACCGGTTCCCATGTGGGAGGAACGGGGTTCCTGGTATAAAAAGAAAAGAGGGACATTTCTGACTTAGTGGGAACCGGTTAATCCTGTGGAGGAACCGGGTTCCCAGTTAAAATTTTTCAAAGAAAACTACATTTTTCTGTGGGAACCAGTTCCCTGTCTGGAGGAATCAAGTTCCCCATACAATTTTCCAGAGGCGTGATTTTTGAAGCTTGTGGGAACCGGGTTCTCCTTGGGAGAAACTGGTTACCACTGTACCATTTTGAAAAATATCTAAACTTGGAAAATTCATAACTTTCAAATCGTAAGTCCGTTTTGAGCGCCGTTTTGGACGTTGTTTCTTAAATTTAATGCTCTATTTCATAAAATGAAGAAAATAATTGTAATTTGAAAATATTTTGAAAATGCTTCGAATTTCCAAATTATGTAGTTTGTACCTTGTGCATATTTGGTGTGTATGCAGGGTTTTATCCGTGGTAATTGCTTGTATCAGGATTTGGTGGATGAAATGCATATTTTATGTTGTGTGATGTGTGCATGATCAATGAGGATATCATGTTCTGGTATGATTTGGTTTATGGTGTTGGTGTGATCATGAACTTATTTGAGTGTTGCATGCTTTATGATGTGCATGCATATACATTCTGGTGGTAGCTAATTCTCATTGTGCGGAATTAGTGAGATTTGCCAATAACCGTTCCCGGGTGATTATGGGTGGTGAGCCTGGATTCATGTCCGGGTGATTATGGACGAATCGATGTTGGTGACTTAGTTCACATTTTGGTACCACATGCATAGAGTCGTGCATTTGCATTTGTGTGAAATCATAACATGTTAGGATGGTTTCCAGTGTTATAATTTCATTGTTGTTGTTATTGTGCATAATGAACTGTGTGAATTGCAATTGTGTACTGAAATCTAATTATGCTAATGAGGGTGAAATAATGTATTGAATTGTTCTGTTGTTTTTAGAAACGTATAATGCATTTTATATTGCGATGAAATCTCACCCTTACTTTAATGATTTCAGATTAAAGTTAGCAGCTCATGAGCTGGTGAGGATGGCTTATAGAGCTGTGTTATTTTGTATCCACGTGTCAGTGTCATGCTCTGGTAGTTGTAACACTGGGGAACAATTGTTTTGGAATTATAGTTTTAAACTTTGTCCCTTTTGGTTTATGTTGGAATGATTTATGAATTGAACCTTATTCCGGTTTTCATGTTATTTTCCGCTGTGTATAACATGATATTGGTTTTGATTATTTAATTAATATTCTTCAGTGAAGCATGACTATTGTCTGTTATGATATTTTTATATTTAAATTGAATTGTAATGCCCTTTATTGCATGTTACTCTGATTTAATTATTAATTCGCAGGGTATTTTAGAAGGAGTGTTACAGTATGTGTTTGAGTATGAGTTTCCTTGAGCATAATGCACTTGGTCGGTGGGAGTTTCTCCTAAGAGTTGACATTCTGCAACAGTGTGTCCAGGTACTCCGTATATCTCGCAGTTTGGAGTTATTGCAGCCACGGTGGCTGGATGTATTGCGGTTAAACATTCTATCTTTTGGGCGAGAGCTTCTACCTTAGCATGGACGTTGTCAAGACTGTTGATCTTGTACATACCGCCTTTCGTCGGTGCTTTCTCTCCAAAATATTTGTCTACTTGACTTCTTTCACTGCCCCGCTGATAGTGGTTTTAAGCCATACTTTCGATTAGTGCATAGGCTGTAGCATATGATTTATCCATAAGTGTGCCACCTGCAGTGGTGTCTATTGTTAATCTCGTGTTGTATAGTAGACCATTGTAGAAGGTATGGATAATTAACCATTCTTCTAGGCCATGATGTGGACAGAGCCTCAACATGTGTTTGTATCTTTTCCAAGCGTCGAAAAGAGACTCGTTGTCTTTTTGTCGAAAACTACTTATTTGGGATCTTAGCATAGCCGTCTTACTTGGTGGGAAATATCAAGCGAGAAAGAACTTCTTCAACTCATTCCAAGAGGTAACTGAGTTAGCAGGTAGAGACTGGAGTCAAGCTCGGGATCTATCTCTTAATGAAAAAGGGAAAAGACGTAGTCTTATCGCCTCTTGACTAACACGATAACCTTTGATTGTATATGCGTATTGCAGAAACATTGATAGATATAGATTAGGGTTATCCATTGAACCACCAGAAAACTGGTTGTCTTGTACAGTGGACAACAGAGAAGGTTTGAGTTCAAAGTTATTTGCCTCAACGGCAAGAGTAGAAATGTTTCTATGTGGTTCTTCTTGTGAAGGAATGGCATACGATTTGAGCGGACGTGGCTGATCACCCATGTCTGGTCCTTCAACTGGTTCAGTAGAAATAGAAGATTGAGAATGGGGTTCATTTGTACGAGGTACTCTTACGTGGCGTCTTCTAATAATAGAGCGCTCAGGTTCGGGAATTGGTAGCACTAAGTCTTCACCTCTCGAGCGAGTACTTGGCATACAATTGGGAATAATGCCTTAGTCTCTACAACGTAACTAAAAGAGTTACAATATTGACTTGTTAGTCCCCGACAATGACGCCAAAAACTTGATCGCAACTTTATGTGTCTTAAAGAATCTAGACCGCAAGTATACAATCCTATCGCGTGTAGCTTTAAAGATTATCGAATCTCAAGGGACTAAATTTCGACCTATCATTATCTAAGGTTACTACGTAAATCTAAGGCTAATAATGTAATAATTGGGTTTAAGGAACCTAACTGATTATAATCTTTTTTAGATTCAGATGGGGAATATCGGTATGTAATGGTTGGACTTCGGGGATTTAGCAACTCATCGATTTAAACTCAAATTATCAAAACAGTTTCAGTAGGAAATATTTGTTTGAAAATCCTCTTCTCACATCTCGTGTTTATTGATTTAGATCCTACAATCAAACATAAGTGAGTGCTCTCACTGCTTCAATTAGAGTTTAAAAATAGTTTTTGAAAACAAATAAAACCTAATCAATTCAAAAGTGCTCTCACTATATTTTAAGTTGATGCACAATTACTAATGTCCACTTATTATCTCAAACTCTCGTTTTATTGATCCTTACTTCTAATTTGTATTTTACGCTCGTAACAAAACAATTGGTATTTAGAACTAGTAATTAAAACCTGAAAATTATTCTTTTAAAACGAAATGAATTGAATGCCGTTGCTAAACCCAGTCGACTATATGACCTTACATACCGATAATTAAATTTAGCCTAGCATATTTTATAATTCAATTATAGCGCGACAGAAATAATCAATATCAGACAATTCAAATAAACCACGCATTTCAGACAATTTTGGCATAAATAAATAAAACAATTAAATTAAACCTAAAAATAAAAATGCCGAATATTTGGCTAACTTCAGGTGTCTCCCACAGGTCGGTGAGATCTGCCCATTGTTGCTCCGAAAAGTAAATGCGATAAAGGAAATAAAAAGGAACGATTCTAACGTAAGGTTAGAATCAACAAAGGTTCGCAGCAATCCCCGATGTAGAAATTTCTACGAGAAAATAGAAGCAGATACTAAAACTATAAAGTAAACTGGAATCGGAAAAATAAAAGGCAAAGAAAATAATCTTTGGAAAAATCAGAAGAGTGATCGCGACTTTATCGTCTTTTAATCGGGACACTGCAAGTGTACAGTCTTATCACGTAGTTTTAAAAGATATCGAATCCACAGGGACTATAAATCGATCTACTTCTATCCTAAGTTACTGTATATAGCTAAGGCCAATAATTCTTTTGGATGATGATTAAGGAAAAATATTAATAAAACGGATATCGGTATGTAATTCGTCTAACCTAGGGAGCCCGACTTTCCACTGACTTGTTTCTCAAATTGATAAAAATTCCTTTTCAGCAAACAATACTTATCTAAAAATCCTATCTCAAACTCTCGCTCTATTGAATCAGATTATATGTTTAAGTCCTAACGTATGCTCTCGCTATCCTGCTGAACTCAAAAATACTTTTTTGAAAATAAATAAGGTTTAATCAGTTTTAAAGCGCTTTTGCAGTCTTTAAAATTAATACCTAGTATCCACTATCCGGTTTAAACCTCAAACTCTCGCTCTATTGGTTTCTAACCTTAGTCCAGTTTATTTAACCTCAAATTTTCGCTCTGTTGGTTTCTAAACCTTTTAATGAATGAATTTGGATACCAAAGTCAGAAAAGTATTTTTAACAACATAATATTATGCCAGTTTATTTCAGATTCCTTTGGTTCGATTAATTTATATACCGATACCTACTCGTTTTAGCCAGACATATTTATTAACTCAATCATGCATAAACAACAATATTTCATGTATTTGGACATATCCAGAAACATACAAATAAATGGCATGCAAATAAATTTAAACTAATAAATATTTAGGAACCTGAAATAAGAATACTGCAATTAATCTTGTTCTTCAAAAATACACAGTACTCCACCACAGGTTGGCTGGATCTACTCTTGAAACTCTTGAATTTGAACGAAGAAAATAAACAAGGAATAAAAAGCACTGGATCTGACGTAAGGTTAGATTAGTGAAAAGTACACAGCTTAGAACTAAAATAAAGAAAATCTAAAACTAAGAAACGAAAATGGAAAATAAAATAAAATTGCAAAATTGAAAAAAAATGGAAATGCGAATAAAGAAAAAAAATTGAAATCGATTGTTCGGTAAAAATGACGACCCTTTCTCTGAGACTTGTATGTTCCTTTTATATCCTCCCCGTGTAACTTTCGTTTTCAATATTGTAGGCTTGTAGGAAAATGGTCAGCGTGCAGAAATATGTCTAAAATGTAAGAGACGGGCGCCTCGAGTGGGAGCATGAGATGAGACGTGCGTCTCATCAATTTACGTGAAAAAAGTGGGCCCTTTTGCTGGGAGGCGGGTGCCTCCAAGAAACAAGAGACGGTCGTCTCATCTTAGACATGGCGTGTGGGCTGCTCTTGCTAGGCTGGATCTGGGATTTGTATAATCATCTCTCTTCTTATTTTCTCCTCCATTTTGCTATCACACCCCTCTTTCATTTCTCTAGCTTTTTAATTATATTTCTCTTCAATTTCATTTCTTTGCTCAATTAGTCTTTATTTAATACAAATACCTTAAACATTAAAATAACAGCGTAATACAAAAATAAAACAAAATAATTAAACAAAAATACTAACATTATCTATGAGAATTAAATCAAATATGCTATATAAATTCGTGTTATCACAGAGTAACAGTAAGTGAAGCAGAAAAGAAAGTGTGTGAAAAATTAGGATTTAGGGTCCTATTAATAGAATTGGAGGCGCGTGATCGTTGGGGATTTTTCTCCTTTGGATCCTCCTCCGTAACGATTTCTACGGACCGTTGAGCTAGGGCGTGACGGTCGTTACGTGTTGCTTCTTGAGGAAGTCTCCTTCCTGCTTCGCCGCGACCGTTAGGGCACGCATGGCAGGTGGTAACGATCATTACCCTTTGGATTCCTGGGCTTGGCTTTTGCACGTTGGACTGGGCTTGCTTCTTTTATTTTATTTTTCAAAGCCTTTTTACTTGTAATGCACCCATATTTTGCGTTACACCCCACAATTGTGTAATTGCTCTTCTTTTGTGGATTTTGAGTATGATTTACCCGACTTTTCTCGACTTTCTTCGCACATGCCTTGTAAACATTAAATTCCTGAAAACATAGAAAATACCGGCATAATATGAATCAAGGGTAATTTAATTAATTAAAATGTAGATAAAATTCATGTAAATCGATCCAAATATTCGATACATTTTCGGGTCATCAGTGTGCATATTAATACACTCATGACAATAATATAACACCAAAACCTAAGGCATATTCATAATCTCATCTATTTCTTCATTCGCAATAGAGTTATAACACCAAAATGAGAAAAACAAGAACATAGCCTTATAACAACAAAAACATCATAGCGCGAGAACAAGACAACAAGACATAGAATTATAACAACAAAAAGATTACAAAATATGAATAAAACCAAAACACAAAGTAATACAATTGCAACAAAATAAAAATCCACATAATATAAAGGAAAACCACAACACAACGCATGAGAGATACCAATAAATGGACAATAGTGTTTCCTCCTTAATAACACTAAATATTTTATACATTGATATGTTGGTTAAGTAAATACGACTTTAGTCAATGGTAAAAAGTACGGGCTAGTTATTGTTGATAACGATAATAAACAAACATGGGTAAAATTCCTTAAATACAAGGTGTCTACCAAGTGAATACAACCACAAGTAGGGAATTGGGAGGAATGTAATATTTGATTTTTGAAAAGTTTTATGAAAAGATCGATTTTAACTTGGTTAATTTTAAGAATATAGATGCAACATAGATTTAACCACATAAGGTAAAAAACAATTATGCAAAATAGAAAAGATAGAAAAGTTCACACCAAGGTTTATATTGGTCCGACCTTAAACCACACGATCTAAACGAGTCTCAAAAGTTTATTCTTGAGAGTTCCACTATCAACTTGATTTGTTATCACATGATCAACCTACAATTTTCTTACACCAAGCTTTTACCCAACTTTAGTTTGCAAAAATTATATCAATAAACATGTTACAAGATAATAACACTCATAATTTACAATTAAAATGCACTATAATTAAACAAAATTTACACAACACTTACTTAAGACTTTCAATTTCATATCACTAAAATAATGTGAAGTAAACATAACAATTTCTAAGAAGAGAGTGGATAAGCGAGGGAAGTATAAAATCATATTTCTTATTATAACAAGAGAGCATGAGTCCTATTTATAATTTATATAGTAAAAATATTTGGATGAAAAAGAAAATAAACCATGGGCCGAAGCCAATTTCTCATCAATTAGTCAGTCGCACTAATCAATTAAACCTTGACAACTATGTAATTGACTTTGTCAAGTTCGTAGCCTAATTTATTAATAAGGTTCCTAATCGAGTAGGTGACAATTTCTCTCCATAATCGGTTTGACACATGTTCTAATTGATTAGACAACAAATTTACTTATCAGATATGCAGAGAGAGAGAGAGAGAGAGAGAGAGAGAGTTTACTTTCCTATTCATATGGTATGGATGTCGACTTTGAAAGTTTTTCACGACTCAATGAAAATGACCAAGTGATTTATTACTTAACTATACATACTTCAATAAATCTTATAACAATTACTAAATCTATGTTGTTTGTAACCCCACAATCTAACACATTTTTTATAGTCAATTATGTTGATGACCTTTAACTTTAAGCATATATGTTGTTAATGTCACGTATACATTCAATTAACAAAAAAATTTCATTTGGCGTGTCACGTCAACTTCTAATTAACGGACATTAATTGGAGGAAACAAACATGTTGACAATAAATATTAAGAGGCCAATTCTGTAAAGAATTTTTTGAGGAATCAAGGATAAAATAATACACATTTAAAGGAATTAAAAACATATTTAGCTTGTGATAAAAAAAAACATATTTAACTTATAATTTTAATATACTCCCTCCGTCTCATATTTAAACAAATTTCACTTAATATATATTTAAAGAAATTAAAAATATATTTGGTCTTTCTTCTCCTATTGAGAAGCTTTGAGTCTTTTCCTGGTTTTTCCTGGTTCGTGTTCTGTTTCTTCAAGTTTCAGTATGGCGAATCCGAGTATCGCTAATCTGTCTATCAATGATGACGGTGAAGAAGAGGGGTTTTGCTTCGATCTGGAGCAGGAGGAGTCTGGATCATCGGATCTCAATCTTTGCCTAGTTGGAAGATTTCTGTGTGATAAGCCAATACATGTGAAATCAATGATGAGTAGAGTGGCAGATATATGGAGAGTTGTAAAAGGAGTAGCGATTAAGGAAGCCATGAATGGGATTTTTCTGTTTCAATTTGCGCATAAACTTGATATGGAGGCAGTGCTAAATGGAGGTCCATGGAAATTTGATAACCATCTGTTAATTCTTGAGAAGGTCAGAATTGGGGTGCAGGTCGAAAACATCCCGCTGTATTATGTGGATTTCTTCTGGGTCCAAATTCACAACCTCCCAGCAGGATTCATGTTGGAGAAAGTGGGTAGAGCTATGGCAGGATACATAGGTACATTCATGGAATATGATAAAAATAACAATACTAGCTTCTGGAGGCAATATATGCGGGTTCGTGTCAAAATTGATGTGAGAATCCCATTGAAGCAATCTACCAAAGTGAAGAATAAAGGAGGTGAATGGTGTGTCGTGAATTTCAAATATGAAAAGCTCAATATCTTTTGCTTTGTCTGTGGCTTACTGGGGCATTCAGAGCAAAAATGTGAAGTACGATTTGCCATGGCCAAAGACAATGGTAAGCGTGAGTGGTCCAATGAATTACGTGTGGACAACAGAAGGTTCGCTGGGTCAACATCAAGATGGTTACGGGATGGAAACGTACGGAAAGATGATTCTATAGATGGGGAATCTATCCCACAGGCGCGTGTAAATCAATCGAACCAAGGAGAGATGTCGCAGGGTTCCAGTCACACATACCGATGCAACAACCAAGGAATACCAATTATTACTGGGACAAATGTTGTCAATGCAAATTATACTCCTCATAATTTGGCCATTAATAATAATAATCCCTCTTTTAATGCCTTGCAATCAGGTGCTACAAATCTTCCTCTCCCTGCTGACCAAACTCTTATCAGCAATACCCAGGCCCACCAGATTAGTATTATAACACCTATAACTAATTCTTCCACCCATCAATCCCTTGTCCTCCAGATGTCCCCCACCGACCCCACACTGGCTGTAAACTCCCTCCCTTATTGGTCCCACACTCCTACCACTCCTTGTCCCCCACACGTTTTTGCTGCTTTATCCCAGGGAAATTCCATTGACAGTCAGTTTCATAAAGACTTACACCAACCTCTATTCCTTCAACACCAGAACACGTTTGCTGCAGAAACCCCCCTTCCCGAACCCAACGTGCACAGTCAGACCAAATCAACCGTTTCCTCTTCCCTTAACCAAAAAAACCAGAAACTTAAGTTGAAAACCAGTATCCAGAAACATCCTCCAACTCCTAGACACAAAAAAATCCCAGTTACCTATTATCCCTCAATCTTCAGTGTTAACACTCAATGCTGCAAGTGAAGATAATCAATCCAACAAGCAAATTGATAAGAAGAGACGTAGAGATAACGACAGTTCCACAGCATCCATTCCCAACATAGTATCACAACATTTTTTATCGGCAGGTCCTGGCAGTCAGGACTGCCGGGAATCATGAAAATCCTCAGCTGGAATTGCCGTGGTTTGAGCAGCCCGCGTGCGATTCCTAACTTAAGAAAGCTTGCTCACCAGTACCAACCAGATATCATCTTCTTGTCCGAAACATTGTCTAAGGCTCGTGTAAATTGGAAACTATCAGAGTGTCCCTGAAATTTTCGGCGTGTCTTGTGGTTGATGTTGAAGGTCGAAGTGGTGGCTTGGCGGTGCTATGGA
This sequence comes from Vicia sativa, assembly GCA_021764765.1. Lineage (NCBI taxonomy): Eukaryota > Viridiplantae > Streptophyta > Magnoliopsida > Fabales > Fabaceae > Vicia > Vicia sativa. The sequence goes on along the minus strand of CM038795.1, from coordinate 232,875,083 downwards.
AAGATTCGGATAGGTGCAACATTCAAAATTACTCGCGGAATTATATCAACATTCATGTGAAAGACGATAAGAAAGGTGATTGGCGTTTAACTTGTTACTATGGTTACCCTGAAAGAAATAGGAGAAGACAAGCTTGGGACCTGCTGCGGGATATTAATTCTTGGTCGAATAGCCCGTGGTGCGTCATTGGCGACTTCAATGATTTGCTTTCCCAACAAGACAAACATGGAACTCATCCTCACCCTCACTGGCCTTGCAGTGGTTTTCGTGATGCTGTCAGCGACTGTAATCTGATAGACATGCATCTTGAAGGCCACCAATATACTTGGATAAAAAGTCATGGAACCGATCATGTGGTCGAGGAAAGGTTGGATCGAGCTCTTGTTACCCCTAGTTGGATGGAGATTTTCCCGCATGCTAAACTGGTTAATCTCATCGCAACTCACTCAGACCATAGCCCCATTTTCCTTAACTGTGAACCGCGGCAACAAAGACAGTACCAACACAACTTCCGTTTTGAAAACTACTGGCTAAAAGAAGAGGGGATTAATGATGTAGTCACTGCTGGTTGGAATTCCCAGATGGATAGGGATGTGATCAAGCAAATTAAGACCTGTGCCTATGATTTGACTAAGTGGAACCAGTTGAAGTGTAAGCGTAGGAAGGAGGATATGGAGCACAACTTGGTTGTTATGGAAGCTTCTCGCTCCTGTAATAATGAAGAGGAGGTTGCACGCTTCTTTAGAGCTCAGAGTGAGTATGACACAGCGCTTATCAGGGAGAACATATACTGGCAACAGAGAGCTAAGATGCACTGGTTGAGAGATGGGGATTGTAATACTCGCTTTTTTCATCGGTCGGCTTCTGCTAGGAGGAAGTTTAAGCAGATAGATATACTCCAAGACATTGATGGCAGCGAGGTCTCTGATCGAGAAGACTTACATGGAGTTGCTAAGCGGTATTTTGACTCCCTTTATACGGCATCCAGTAGTAGTTACAACGAAGTCCTCCAGCTCTTCCAGCCTGTTATTACTGCTGAAGATAATGCTAGGTCGTCAAAGAAGACGGAACTGCTTGACGCCTGGACATGCAACCTAACAAGTCCCCTGGTCCGGATGGTTTTAATCCGGTTACCAAAGATTCGGGATCCGTGGGGAGGATATTTGGGCAGATCTCCGTTGGCTGAGGTTATTTCCCTCCTAGCCTCAATGATACAAATATTTGTTTGATACCAAAAGTTGACAAGCCACAGAATATGAAGGACTTTCGTCCTATCTCCTTGTGTAATGTGGTATACAAGCTGATCTCGAAAGCTTTAGCTAATAGATTGAAAGTTCTGTTGCACCAGTGTGTTGCGGAAGAACAGTCTGCTTTTATAGAAGGAAGATCGATTTTGGATAACGCGATGATTGCTATTGAAGTTATTCATGCCCTTAAGAGGAGAACCTCAGGCAACAAAGCTCATTTGGCTCTTAAAATTGACATTAGTAAAGCTTATGATAAAGTGGATTGGGGCTTTCTTAGAGGAGTGCTAACTAGCTTGGGTTTTGATAGGTGTTGGATTCATTGGATTATGATGTGTGTTACTTCTATACTCTTGTCGGATAATAAAGGGCGGACCCTCTTTCCCCTTACCTTTTTATTCTCATCACAGAGGGCTTATCCAAACTTATGAAGGACTCAGGGACGCGTGGAGACCTTCATGGTATCCAAGTTTGTAGAGGGGCACCTACGGTGTCCCATCTACTTAGGGCTAATCTCTTCAAGTAAATATTCTCATGAGTATCATTATGCTAAGTTCGGGAAACTTAATCAATCAGCTCAAGATGACTTAGCGAATATTATGGGAGTTCGTCAGCAAGAACAGGTTAATGTTCTCTTACATCAAGGACCGTATTTGGAATAGAATTAACTCCTGGAAGGGTAGACATTTATCAAAAGCTAGAAAGGAAGTTATGATTAAATCTGTGTTGCAGGCCATTCCGGCATACATTATGAGTATTTTTATTCTACCAGACTCGCTTGTTCATGATATTAAAAGAATGTTGAATGCTTTTTGGTGGGGAGGCGAAGGTAATAGAAGTGGGATTAGATGGTTAGCCTGGGACCGTCTTACGTGGCCTAAAAAATAAGGAGGTTTAGGTTTCCGGGATTTGAAGGCGTTTAATATGGCAATGGTCGCTAAACAGGGATGGTCCTTGATTTCCAATCCGCATACTCTTGTCTCTCGCATTTTCAAAGCTAGGTATTATCCCAATAACTCTTTCCTTGATTCTAGTGTGGGTTATAATCCGAGTTTTGTTTGGCGTAGCATATGGAAATCGAAGGAGGACCTTATTCTTGGGTGCAGGTGGAGTATAGGTGATGGGAGCAATATTAAAGTTATGCAGGATCCTTGGCTCCGCGGTGGAGATGATAGTACTATGAGTGGTCCCCAGAACCAAGGTGCGTATGGCCTTTTGATTAAGGATCTTTTGATGCCTAATGAAAAAAGATGGAATATTAATGTTATCAGAAATCTCTTTGACGATGTTGATTCAACTAAAATCCTCCAAGTGCCTTTATTGTCAGACGTCTCACAAGACAAGTTGCTTTGGAAAGAGGAACAAGACGGTATTTATAGTGTTCACTCGGGTTATAGACTTTGGAGTCTTGCTTATAGGAGGAGAGAGGAGGTTGGAGGTGATGAGGGGTGGGAATGTCTCTGGAGTATCAAAGCACCTCCTAGAGTTAAGCATTTGTTGTGGAGAATTTGTCAGGGTTGCCTTCCAACTCGTCAGAGACTTCATCAGCGTTTTGTCCCTTGCCCGATTGGTTGTCAGCTTTTTGGTCATGATATCGAGGATGAGTGGCATTTGTTTTTGGAGTGTCGAGAGTCTAACCAGTGTTGGCAAGCAGCAGGTTTGCATTCTGTTGTTTCATCTCGTGTCCATTTATTTCAGGATGTCAAATCTGTTATTTTTGATATTTGTCAGAAGGAGGATGGGAAAGTAGCTGGTAGATTTGCTACTATGATGGATATTCTTTGGAAGAATAGGAATGATTTTATCTGGAATAATGAAAAGGAAGAAGCATCTAGAATGGGATTAAGTGCTATCCATAGGTGGAATGATTGGTTCCTAGCTCAAGAAGTTCAAACGGCCAATAACTCTCCTATCTATGTCATAGAGTGGAGTCCTTCCCCGGAGGGGCGTGTTAAGTGTAATGTCGATGCCGCTTTTAATAACAACAATGGAACTACTAATAGAGGGTGGTGTTTCTGTGATCACCATGGGCATTTTGTCTTTGCAGGTGTAGCTTGGGATCCCGGTATCCTCTCCGTTATTGAAGCCGAAGCCCTTGCTCTTAAAGAGGCGATGCTAGAAGCCATCTTTTCTCGTTTGGAGTTTGTCACTTTTGAAAGTGATGCCCTAAGAGTAGTCCAAGCCATCCAGAGTAACATTCACGGTGCTTCGGAGTTTAGTACTATTGTTCAAACTATTTCTAATTTGCTCTCTAATTTCCCAAACTTTGAGGTCAAGTTTGTTAAATGTCAAGCGAATTTGGTTGTCCATTCCCTTGCGAGGGCGGCTAATTCTTGGTCTAGACGTAGTTCGTTAATTATGCCTCCTCTTTGTATTGAACAAGCTCTGATTAATGATATAAGTTGAGTTTGTTGTTTTAAAAAAAAAAAAAAAAGTATGTTTTATTGACTACAACATGGACACGGTCAAAATGTTGACTTTGTTATTTTCAAAAAATTATTAAAAAAATATCATATTTGTTATTTTCACTATTATATTTAATTTTTTATTATAAAGCTAAAAATCCATTTTAGACTAGTTTTGTGAGGTACATGGTAAGTTGTCAATTTTTGTTAATATAATTTTATGGTCAACAAATATTTTAAGAAAATAATTTCACGAAAAGTAATTAAAAAAGCAAAGAAAAAAAATCGAAACAAAACATGTGTACATTGTATTAAGTAGAGGATTTTTAAATAAGACATAAAAGAGTTTAATATTAATCATTAGATTTGAATAATGATCTTGACGAAGTCATAACAATAAATATTCATCAAAATCATTTATAAAATCTAATAATTAGTATTTAATCGTTATATCTCTTATTTAAAAAACACTCTTACTTGATATATATATATATATATATATATATATATATATATATATATATATATATATATATATATATATATATATATATATATATATATATATATATATATATATATATATATATATATATATATATATATATATATATATATATATATAGGTTAATAGTTATTTATCTCAGTAATATAAGCGAATTTTGATTTATCCTCTTTAAAAATATTTTCTATAATTTTTGGTACCCCTAAATGTGTAGAAAACCAAGGGAATAAATAAACTTTTTTTTATAGAGGATAATTCTTTTCATCTAGAGAACAAAATACATAGATTTTTAATATTTTAAGGTGTGATCAAACATATTTTTTTGAAAGGGAAATAAATATCATCTATATTGCAGTGAGTTAAATAGCTATTAACCCTTAAATTAAATAATTTTTATCTAAGACAATAAATAATATGGATACGGTCAAAATTGACTTTGTTATTTTTAGAAATTTTTAAAGAAAATATCATATTTGTTTTTTTTATTATTATATTTAATTTTTTTTTAGTATAAAGCTAAAAAGCCCATTTTAATTTAGACTAATTTTGTGAGGTACATCGTAAGTTGTCCTATTTTTGTTTATTATTTATTTAAATTTTATAATCATTATTTAAAATAGTAAAAGAATGCCAGTGAGACCTTTAATATTATCAAAAACTTTTGCTGGGTGAACTCTTATCTATATATATTGTTTTTGCATAAGTAAATTTCAAATTGAAGAGATGGAAATTTCAAAGGTTTATTTGAATATTGCTATTACTCTTTTGTTCTTATCTTTTGTTGTAAGTGATAATGTTTCTGGTTTTGACATGTTATCAAAAGGGTTTGTTCTACGATCAAGATCAAGTGATGTACATTCCAATTCTCCACCTCCACTAAATTATTTTCATAAAAAATTGAAATTTGACGTGTTATCAAAAGAGTTTGTTCTGCGATCAAGATCAAGTGAAGGGAGATCTCTTTTTTCACCAAAATTTAGCATGTTACCAAAAGGGTCTGTTCCACCATCAGGACCAAGTAAGGGACGATTTGATTCTCCACCACCACCACCAAAATTTAGCATGTTGTCAAAAGGGTTTGCTCTATCATCAGGACCGAGTAAAGGACGATTTGATTCTCCACCACCACCAAAATTTAGCATGTTGCCAAAAGGGTCTGTTCCACCATCAGGACCGAGTAAGGGACGATCTGATTCTCCACCACCACCAAAATTTAGCATGTTACCAAAAGGGACTGTTCCACCATCAGGACCGAGTAAGAGACGATTTGATTCTCCACCACCACCAAAATTTAGCATGTTGCCAAAAGGGCCTGTTCCACCATCAGGACCGAGTAAGGGACGATTTGATTCTCCACCACCACCAAAATTTAGCATGTTGCCAAAAGGGTCTGTTCCACCATCAGGACCGAGTAAGGGACGATCTGATTCTCCACCACCACCAAAATTTAGCATGTTACCAAAAGGGTTTGTTCCACCATCAGAACCGAGTAAGGGACGATTTGATTCTCCACCACCACCAAACTTTTTTTAGAGAATTTAAATTTGTCATGTGGTTGAAATATTTGCATGTTGTCATTCAACTAGAGTATTGTATGATTTGTTAATCTATTCCATCAAATAATATATTTGTTTCTTCGTTTAGATTTGAGTTTGAAACTTGCTTACATTTTTAATAGTGTTTATGAGAATTAAATAATATAAAAGTCTTGAATATAATTTGTATTTGATACTATATTAAATAATGGTTATAACCTATTGAAATGAATTTGTCAATTTTATAAAAAAAATGCATAGAGCAACCTACGACTCATATTAGATTCTTAAAGTATTCTTATTTAACGGGTATAATAGTTCAAGTTAATGTTCATTTATTGTGTACAAGAAAATTATAATTTTCATATTTTTATTAAAAAATAATAAGAATTACATCTATAAAAGAAAATGGAATGTAAAGTTAGCTTATTGGATATGTATTTTCATTCTAAATATGAAATACATAATTATTATAAAATGAAATCAATATAATAAAATAGATGTCTTCATATTAGTAAATAAACATTCAAATCTATTTAGGAAAATGAAACTAAAATCCAAATAAAATGATTTGTATATTTGAATCTGTGTGTAAATATTCGTACTGATATTTATATGATACAATATATAAGATATTTATGGTTTAAAGAAAACTTTTATGAAGCAAATTGTACTTACAAAACTTAATTAAAATAGTCTTTTAGAATAAGTATCATACCTTCAATTAGGCTCAATTAATTTAAGTATTTCTTTTTTTGAGGGCAATGAATATGATAAATACGGTCAAAATGATGACTTTATTAATTTTAGTAAATTTTAACAAAGTATCATATTTTCTTTTTTCATTATTATTGAATTCCATTTTTAAATATAAAGTTAAAGGCCTTTTTGATGAGTTATGTGAGGTGCATAGTAAGTTGTCCTATTTTTGTTAGCACAATGTTCTGGTCAACAAATACTTGTAAGGAATTAATAATAAGTAATTCAAAAAAAAAAAATTCCATTTTGATGAAACAAAACATATGTAAATTTTATAATATTATTAACATTATATATTTTAAATTGTAAAACTAAAATATTCATGTAAGTTGAAATTAGAGATGAGAAATAACTCCGTATCACGGATATCCGTCGTAGATACGTGACGGGTAGTTTAATATATATATATATATATATATATATATATATATATATATATATATATATATATATATATATATATATATAAGAGAGATTAAATACACTGTTCAAAATTATTTTTATAAATATTTTTGAATTGAATATATCATATAGATTATACCTATAAAGTTTGAAATTAATATATAATGATTAACTATACGATCAAGATATCCAAAAATTAATGTCAAAATGGACTTTCATATAACGTTAATTTTGATGTAGTTCATTGACATAGTAAATCATTATAGATTAATCTCAAACTTTATAGGTATGATCTATATGATGGTATGTTTCAATCCAACGGTTGATTTTAAAAAATATTTATCCGAAGTGACACTTTTGAGCGAGTGTAACTCTTCGGATGTAATTTAATCTCTACTTATATATATATATATATATATATATATATATATATATATATGGGCTCAATAATACATATACCCGTAGATATATGTATTTGTTTAATTAATTATAAAAAATACTTAAATAATAATTTATATATATATGATCCTCTCAATCTCTTTCATATATATTCTATTAACCAAGTGATGAACTAGTTGATGATTGCTATAAATACGTATCCTCTCAATCTTGTTGATTTCTCACTAAGATTGTGAGTTTTATCATGTAAATCTTTGAATGATTCCTCACTACAACTATTGACATGATAAATATGAAGTTCAATAAATGTAAACACTAACTCACAAAACTATTTATAGCATTTATTCATTAGTGGTGGAATGTCCTAGGTCAACTTTGAAACATCCTTTTTCAATCATGATTCAAAGCATAAAAAGATAGTAGAACAAAGATATTCAACATATATAAATCATCAACCATGTTCATACACAAAGAGATTAAAAGAAATACATACTAGTTAGGTCAACTACCTCTAATCTTGACATAAAAAGAGCTTAGCTACTCATTTTCATGGTTGCTTTGCTTACAAGATTGTTGAAGAAGATGATGAACATGGAAGAAAATCAACAAGAACAATGTTTTTGTTTATATTTTCTATGCCCTAAATTTACAACAATGATGAATATGAATAAAGAAGAAGTGATGCCCCCTTTTTCTAGCTCAGAAAAGTCAGTCAAATCATAGAGTTGGTGAGCCAAAAGGTGAAAGCATGGGTCTGTCCTTTTTCTAATTTTCGCAGACCGCGTTAAGCCCGGTCACCCGCGCTAAGCGCACTCATGCTGCAACCGCGTTGAGCGCGACCTGAAGCATGCTTCTTCTTCCAAAAATTTCTTCAAAAAAGAAACATCCCAAGAGCTTGAGGGAATCAATATTAAAAACCTACAATTTAAATATAAACTAAGTTAAATGATATATTAAAAACAAAGACTAAATAAAACATAATTAAACCAAAATACTATACTAAATACTACTAATTAATTAAAAGACATTGTAAAGGACCACAAAATCATCTACAAAATATTCACAATTTGGTCTTTAACAACTCTCCCCAACTTACTTCTTTGTTTGTCCTCAAACAAAAGTCAAAAACTCACAAAGCAAGCAAAATAACAAAATGTAAGCATGTAAATCAACACAAGAAGGATGGTTCAAACTCAACATACCCGACATAGATACACATTAATTGCTTCTTCGAAACACAACATGGATATGAGTTAAGTTCTAAACACAATATATCGATACATGTAGACAAAACAAAAGACATGTTCACACTTGAATCACCTAAAGATTTCTTCAATATACCTTGAAGAACAAAATGCAATATTTACAAAGGACTAAACACTCTCACTAATAGTCATGCACATCCAGAATAATTCATGCATTCATCAAAACAAGTTAAATGAGCAAAATGGAAACAAAGATCACTAAGGACTTTCAAGGGTTGTAACTTGGCTTGGGTTAAAAACAAGGGATATTTAAGTACAAGGCCATTGAAACAAATTTGGGCAAAGATGATGAAGATCATTTCACAAAATCATTCCCACTTTCTCTTATTAGTCACAACCACTTTTCTATTTCTCACACAATGATCCTCCTTTTTCTTTTCTTTTCTTTTCATATGTATATATATATATATATATATATATATATATATATATATATATATATATATATATATATATATATATATATATATATATATATATTTCTTTTGTATTTTTCTTTTCTCTATTTTTTTTTTCATTTGGATCATTGTGTCATCAATTCAAGGTTCTTTTTGATCAACCTCCCCAACTTGAATTTATCAATCCTTTTTATTTAAGAACATTCTCTTCAAAGGGTTAATCAACAAAAGGGTTGGTATTCACAAACAAGAAAAATTTATAGAATGAATCATCATTAAATTTTCATAGATTATCAACAACTATTATGTGGCCTACTTAACAATTAGTTGATTTGATAGATTCATTCCACAAATTCGAGTTTTAAGCTCAAAAGGGTTCACAAAGATTCACTTACTCACGGTTAATTGAAGCCCTTTTAGAATTGATGGTTTTTCTCGTAATGCACAAAAAATTGCCTTGATCCTCTCTAAGTTTCCACAATGTCAAAAACAAATTAAGATTAAACATGAATCACACGAGTTAACATAACTACTAGACACTCGATTTTTGTATAAGGTGGAAAGCTTCACACCTTTGTGGTTTAAGTCCTAATGATTCGAATGTGAACACAAATTTTTTTATGTACATGCCAAGATATTTTGCATAAAGCACAAATTTCATAGACATATTAATATTCTACAAAACGATTAAAAATGTACCTTAATTGTGGATCGAGTTGAGAATTATATCATCACCATCACTTTTGGTGAAACACACTTACTTGCTTTTGAGTACCGTTGAAAAATCGAGACAAACCAAAAGAAGTACAATTTAAATTAAATAACATATAATCTTAAAATAAAATAAAGTAAAATAAATAAAAAGGACACCCCAAAATGGTGTTTCACAATAAAAAATAGTACTTAGGCACTTTGGCTACAAAATGGAAATTTGGAATTACAAACACATCCTAAAAAGGATGGAAACCAACAAAATTCACTAAGTCCTAAGGAACTAAAACAAAAACAAAAACAAAAACTAAAAACTAAAAAGTACTAAAATAAAAACAAAAGAAATAAAAGAAAATCAGTCTGAAGCCTCCAGGATGGAATCTCCTGGAGTATCAGAACCAGAACCAGAGTCACCATCATCATCATCCTCTTCTTCCTCATCACCATCAGCATCTGCTACCTCCTCCTCTGCATTTGGCCCAACCCCGGACCAACTGGCATAATCACACATCTGTTGGCTCGTACGAGTGAAATGATCCACTCCCGGCTCTCTAATCTGCAATGCCAGTTGCTCCATACTCTCGTGCATGAACATAAATGCTCGCTGAAGAGCAAAATGCATCTGCTGGTTCCACTCTTCTCCTGGACCGACTTGAGGAAGGGCAGCAGCAACAGGTACAACCCGGGCTGCAGGGTTAGCATCAGAAGCCCTACAATAGCGGTCACAATAACTATCATCAATGATCCCATCTATCGTGAGGTGCCCAACAGCAGGAAAAACAACCCTCGCCCTCTTCAGAAGTCCCATGATCAAACCAGGATAAGTAAGGGCACATTTTATACGCTCCCCCTGGAGGTATAGCTTAATGCGACCCTTTTCAGTTCATTTGCAATCAACCGGCCAAAGTCGATATGTGCTTCATCAAGCATGTAGGCAATAAGGTCGGCGGTTTCCATGGGTATTGAGGAGGTGTGGCTTTGTGGCCGCAAGTTGTACAAGACCACACACATTAGAACACGGGCTTTTGTTTTGAGGCTGGACCGATTAAAGTTCAGAGGTTGGCCAGCTCGGTTAAGTTCATATGAATGCCCGGTTAAACAGATTTTTCTCCTCAACATATCATAATCCCAATTACCACGAGCCAGGTGCTCATGGTAAATATCCAAGTCTTCTTCGGGGGCTGTCCAGTTGATGCCCAAGAAACTGTTAATGGCGGAGCGAGAGAAAGAAACGGATTTTCCCCGAACCAGGGAGGTGAACTGAAAAGAATTCCCTTCCGAGGGAATAGCATTCGCATAAAACTCCCGCACCAGCTCTACATTAACTTTAGATTGAGGTTCACATAGAACACCCAATCCATAGTTGTCCAAAATGGCATCACACCCCGAATAATGCCCATGCTCATTTAGGCGGATGATTATCTTGGACCAAATGTTTCGTTCCTCGAGCTCCTTGTACCTTGCCTCTTGAGCAGGCCCCAGAAATCGTGTGTCGTCAAAAGAACTAGGTCTGGAGGATCCAGCTCCGACGGACGAAACTCTTTGTCTTTCGGGAGCCATCTGCAAACAACACCAAAATCAACAAAATGTGACACCGAGATGCCCATTAGAAATCAATCATGGAAACAGCAGTGGAAATTGACTAACCAAACATCAAGATTAAACAGAAAATGCAAAACACAGCAGGAAAATGTTTTCAGGATGTTGCAGACCGCGCTAAGCGGGCTCTGCGATTTTCTAAAAAAAATTTCTGCAAAAAGCAGAAATTGGCTATAAATCTAACCCTATTAAGAACGAAAATCCTAACCTAAACATAATATACAATCACAATATCCTAATTCTAAGAATAAGAACCTAAATTGCAAACCCGAAGTTCCTAAAACCTAACATGCAAAGCAGAAAATCATGAAATTAAAGAGGGAAAATGAGAAAAGAACAAACCTTGATGCTTTGGTTAGTGAAAGACACGAGAAATTGCAAGAAATTGTTGACTTTGTGAGTGTGGGGTTTGGAATTTCTCTTGAGAGGAAAAAGTGGAGTGTGACAATGGTGAAAGGGGGAAAATAAGAACCCTATTCTATTTAAAAACAAATCAGGCCAACTATTGGGCCTGGGTAAACCTATTTTTCAAATATATATATATATATATATATATATATATATATATATATATATATATATATATATATATATATATATATATATATATATATATATATATAAGACGGCGCCCCACCGCTAAGCGAAATGTTCTTTGATGGGCCAAGCGCCTCCGAACGCTTAGCCCTCTAATTCGTGAAAAAACTTGAAAAATAGAAATTTTACTTAAAAGACTTAGCAAAATGACTGCAACATAAATACTTACAATGTTGGGGTGTCTCCCAACAAGCGCTTTGTTTAACGTCGGTAGAGCTCGACGGTTCATGATGATCAAGGATCATCAAAATAAGATGCGACAATGTTTCGGCTCACCTCTCCGCCAACATACCTCTTCAACCGTTGTCCATTCATCGTCCATTCACTCTTACCCTCGGGGTTTTGCAAAATAACTTCTCCATAGTCTTTCACATCCTTGACTACAAAAGGACTGAACCACTTCGTCTTAAGTTTTCCCGGAAAAAGTCTCATCCGAGAATTGAACAAAAGGACGCTTTGGCCCGGTTGAAAGTTCTTGTGCTTAATTTTCTTGTCATGAAACACTTTCACCTTTGCCTTGTATTTTTTATTTGAATGGTATGCTCCGTCTCTCAATTCCTCCAACTCCACGAGTTGCTCTTTCCTCTTGTCACCCGCCATAGAAGAATCAAAATTCAAGAATCGAAGAGCCCATAGAGCTTTGTGTTCCATCTCAACTGGAAGGTGACAAGTCTTTCCGTACACAACCTGAAAGGGGGTTAGTCCAATAGGAGCTTTATAGGCGGTTCGATACGCCCATAAATCTTCATCAAGTTTTAATGACCAATCCTTCCTTGAGCTAGAGACAGTTTTTTCAAGAATCTTTTTAATTTCCCTATTCGACACCTCAGCTTGACCGTTTGCTTGTGGATGGTTGGGAGTTGTCACCTTATGCCTTACACCATATTGTTTCAAAATTTTCTGTAATAGTGTATTGCAAAAGTGAGAACCTCCATCACTTATCAACACCCGAGGCACACCTAACCGTGAAAATATGTTTTTCTTCAAAACATTTATAACGGTTTTAGCATCAGCCTTCGGTGAAGCAATGGCCTCCACCCACTTAGACACATAATCAACGGCCACTAGAATGTATTCGTTAGAAAACGATGAAGGAAATGGACCAACAAAATCAATACCCTAACAGTCAAACACTTCAACTTTCAACATATTATTTAAAGGCATCTCATCTATCTTCCCTATTCCGCCACTCCTTTGGCATTTATCACAACTCTTTGCATGTGCATAAGCATCTTTAAACAACGAAGGCCAATAAAATCCCGATTGAAGGACTTTAGTGGCCGTTCGCAATCTGTTGTAATGTCCCCCACAAGGGGTTATGACAATGCCAAAGAATGTCTTTCGCTTCCTCACTAGATACACATCTCCTTAACAAACCATCACTACTCAACCTAAATAGATAAGGTTCATCCCAAACATAGTATTTGGCATCGGCCAAGAATTTTCTCTTTTCATTCCACGTTAGATCCTCTGGCATCAATCCCGCAGCTTTGTAATTGGCCATGTCGGCAAACCACGACCGCTCTTGGATTGCATACAACTTTTCATCCGGGAACTCTTCCCTAACCTCCTTCTCTTTGTCAGTGATTCCCACGTTCACCAGGCGGGATAAATGATCCGCCACCAAATTTTCCGAACCTTTTTTGTCTCGGACCTCCAAATAAAATTCTTGCAACAAAAGAATCCATCAGATCAATCGTTGTTTGGAGTCCAGTTTGGTGAGCAAATATTTAATCGCCGAATGGTCCGTGAAAATCACCACTTTTGAGCCAATAAGATAAGGACGAAATTTTTCCAATGCATACACTATTGCAAGCAACTCTTTTTCAGTTGTTGTGTAGTTAATTTGAGCATCATTCAAAACTTTGCTTGCATAAAGTATAGCATGGAAAATTTTGTTCTTCCTTTGGCTAAGCACGGCTCCCACCACATAATCACTCGCATCACACATCAATTCAAAATCAAGTTTCCAATTTGGTGCGGTGATTATTGGTGCATTGATCAAATTTTCTTTTAATTTTTCAAAAGCCATTAAACAATCTCCATAAAAAATGAAAGACTTATCTTTGTTGAGCAAGTTGCTCAAGGGCTTTGCTATCTTTGAGAAGTCTTTGATGAATCTTCGGTAGAAACCCGCATGTCCTAGAAAGCTCCGAATGCCTTTAACATTGGTTGGTGGGGGAAGCGTCTCGATCACATCGATCTTGGCTTTATCAACCTCGATCCCTCTTGAAGATATTTTGTGCCCAAGAACAATGCCCTCGGTTACCATGAAATTGCATTTCTCCCAATTCAAAACCAAGTTCGTATCCACACACCTCTTCAAGACGGTGTTCAAATTCTCCAAGCACAAATCAAATGATGCTCCAAAAATAGAGAAATCATCCATGAAAACTTCAATCGTCTTCTCAATCAAATCGGCAAAAATGGCTTGCATGCATCTTTGAAAGGTTGCCGGCGCATTACATAAGCCAAAAGGCATACGTCTATACATGAATATTCCAAAAGGACATGTGAAAGCCGTCTTCTTGTGATCTTCCGGATTCACCGAAATATGATTGTACCCCGAGTAACCATCCAAGAAACAATAATATTGTTGACCCAAGAGTCTTTCCAACATTTGATCCATGAACGAAAGAGGAAAGTGATCCTTTCTAGTGGCTTTGTTAAGCCTTCTATAGTCGATGCACATTCTCCATCCCGTTAATTTTCTTGTCGGCACTAATTCATCTTTATCATTCGATACAACCATCAAACCTCCTTTTTTTGGAACCACATGCACAGGACTCACCCAAGTGCTATCCGAGATCGGATAAATCATCCCGGCTTCTAACATCTTCACAACTTCTTTTCGAACCACTTCCTTCATCACCGGATTCAAACGCCTCTGAAGTTGGGGTACCGGCCTAAACTCTTCCTCCATCATGATGTTATGCATACAATAAGCTGGGCTTATGCCTTTCAAATCGGCTAAAACCCAACCAATTGCATTTTTGTTAGACTTCAAAACGTGAATTAAGCTTCCCTCCTCCTTCTCCGATAATGTATTACTAATGATTACGGGTTTCTTACCTCCGTCCTCAAGAAACACATACTTCAAGTGAGAAGGTAGTGCTTTCAACTCACATTTTTGCTCTTCTTCTTTGGGGTTATTCTTCAAAATCTCCACTTCCTCCTCCCATGGGTGCATTTCGTTAGAAATCTCCATCCCTTCTAAACACTATTCAAGCTTCCGCCTATCGTTAGAAATCTCCATCCCTTCAATCACTTATTCTATTGATTCCTCGATAGCATCTATTTTGAAACAATCTTTCTTATCATTTGGATGTTTCATTGCTTCAAAAAGATTGAAACAAATTTCCTCATCTTGTACCCTCACCTTCATTAAACCATCATCAATGTCAATCATCATTCTTGCCGTCTTCATGAATGGATGGCCTAGAATTAGAGGTGCATCCACGTCTTCCTCCATCTCTATCACAACAAAATCAACCGGGAAAAAGAATTTATCCACTTTGACCAACAAGTCTAAAGCTACACCATGTGGGCGAGTAATAGACTTGTCCGCCAATTGCAACGTCATTTTTATAGACTGTAATTCGATATCCCCAACCTCTTTACAATGGATAATGGAATCAAGTTGATGCTCGATCCCAAGTCAATCAATCCTTTACCAACATAGACATCTCCAATGGTAACGGGCAAAGTTACACGCCCCGGATCACTTTCTTTTTTTGGAATAGTGTGTTGAATTATCGCACTACAACTTGCATCAATCATTATAGTCTCTTGATCCGTGTACCGCTTCTTTTTTGTCAATATGTCCTTCATGAATTTGGCATATTTCGGCATTTGCTCCAATGCCTCGGTGAATGAAATATTAATTTGCAATTGCTTAAAAATATCCATAAACCGAGCATAGTGCCTAGCATCATCCTTTTTAGACGGAACATGAGGATAAGGTAAGTTTCTTAATGGTAGAGTGACTTCCTTCTCCTTTCCCCTTCTCATTTTCTTCTTCTTCTCCGCCACGTATTCCTTTTCAACTACACCATTATCAATATTTTTATTTTCGACTACAACATCATTTTCAATAACCGTTTTTTAACATTCACGTTCAAATTAACTTTAATACTTCAACTAAACCAAATATTCATATAACAGAAATCCCAAAATAACCTAACTAAACTTCAAACTAGTTCACCAACTCACATACATACCAGAACATCATCCTAACTAACCAAGACCAACCAAAGTCCCTTTGCATTCAACCAAAACCTACAAAAGAAAATCAACACAACTAAAACATCAATGTTAGCACAAAATATTGAACAAAACACAATGTTTTGTAACCTACATATGCCAATACACAATTTATATAAGTACACATCAATACATTATCATGCAAAACAATGTACTGTCGTGACGTACACTCACATGGGCACACTAATATAAACAGTTCAACCACACATTGTTATGCATCATTATGGGACCATTCTCAAAGCAAAATAAATGTAATGCATATTCAAAATAAACTAGTAGAAGACTTGTGCGTCCGCACGAGTGCCTTCATTTATATCGTAGATCATTTGATAAGACTTGATCGCTTCAAAAAAATAACTATTTTGGTGATAGTGACTCATGCAGCCGTACAGATAAATTCATTCATATATTTTATTTGATAATGCTTGATCACTTAAACAAAACTAAGTATTATGGTGATAGTGTCCCATAAAATAAAAAATTTAATTATTTTTAATAAAGTATTGCAAAGAAAAATTTATTTATTTACTATAAATATTATTATAATATAAATAAATATTGTATAAAAACAATTAAATACAAATCTAAATTTGAAATGAATTATTTAATTATTATATATACTCAATTGCATTAACCAAATAAAATTTGAGACAAATTATAAATAAGCAAAAGTAATTGATCATGTGGTCAATGCCTTGTTAATTCTCCACTATCATGAAATTCTCAATTCAATCAAAAAGACTAATGTGTATATAATAATTAGGGGTGTTCAAAACCAAACCAACCCAATAGAAAACCGCAAAATCAAACCAAACCAAACCGAAACCGCAAAAAACCGCATTTGATTCGGATTAGTTTGGATTATTTTTTAACAAAACCGCATGGTTTGGTTCGGTTTCTGGTTTGTATTTTACAAACCGAACCAAACCGAACTAAACCGCATTATGTTACAACTTAAATTTTACTTAACTCGCATCTAACCCAAACCTAAATCTATTATACATTAGCCTTATGATTACAGACAATTTTCTCCTTTTTACAGTTATGATTTCATTTTCAATCTTCTTAAATATCTCCTAACATCATCACTTCATCTTCACCACTTACATCTTGCCTCTTCTTATCTAATATCTACTCTCTTATATTGTTTCCTTTGCACGTTCTTATTTTTTATGCAATTTTTCTCTCTTTCAATTTCATTTTATCGCACATCTTTATCTCTAATCTCTCATCTCTTATGTTCTTTCTTTTTCATCTTCACTTATTTCTCATCTCTTCTATTTTATTTGTTTTATTATAATATTTTTTATATTGTTTTATGCTATTATTTTATGTTTATTATTTCACTTTTGTCTAATCTAACTTTTGCATATTAAATGAGAAGTTACTGTCCAAATATGATTAGTTTTTTGGTTATAATTTAGTAGTGTATCATGTATGAATGACCAAATACAAAGTTATGTTGTCATATATATGTGAATGTATGACTCAATAAATTATTTGTAAAAAACCGAACCAACCGCACCGAACCAAACCGCATTGGTTTGGTTTGGTTTGGTTTGGTTTTTTTTCTAAAAGTCAACCGAACCAAACCAAACCGCATGCCTTTTTCTCTCGCGGTTCGGATGATTTTTTGCGTCAAAACCGCCCAAACCGCACCGCGAACACCCCTAATAATAATAATATACCTAATAGAAAGAGTTATATTCCAACCGTTATAGTTTCTCATTGATCTACTGCTCTATTAGCAACCTAATGTACACCAAATGATAGAAGCTCAGCCATGGTAGTTCCACAAATTCTATTAATACTTTTATATATTGTAGCACCTACAATAATCATATAAACTCAATTATATTAAATAATTTTTAACATTTAAGAAATAAGATTTTTTTAACTATCAAATAAAGTAATTATTAATTAAATAAAATAGATACTATATTGATAGTGACCTATAAAATACAACTATAATGCATAGTAAATTATAACGATAAAGTGATAGAGAGAAAATACAACCTAATATCTATGTTATTTTAAATATTTATGCTTTTTATAATGTTTAATTATATAAATTTAATTGTATTAATTAATAATACAAAAATAAAATTTAATCATATAAAAAGAAATGAAAAAGAAACAGTGAAATAAAGAAAGAAGAATAATAATATTAAGAAATAAGTATTTAGTCTCTCAAATTAAGATAATTAAAAATGGTTGATTAAAATTGAAATTCTGGTGACAATAGACTCAGATGTCCTATAAAAATGTTGAGACATCTGATCTGACATTAAACTAAAACAGACAAGGTAGAGTAAAAGAACACAGTGCAGGAAAACATAAACAACACACAGAATTGTTCACCCATTTTGGTTCAAACATACCTACATTTGGGGACATACCAATCCAGGATTGAAGTCCACTATCAGTAGTATTAATTTGGAGCTAAACTTCCCCGTTTACAACCTCTCACTTAATCACTACCCAATGACCCTTCTACCTAGGTCCACCATAGATATGAGATATCTCCATCCCACTTCCAATCATCGCGATGATGTCTAGCACTCAACATCTCAGCCACTGCATCAACAACTTGGTTTCCAACAACTCTTCAACACCTAAAAAGTAGAAGCCACACTTCTATCACAAACTACCTAAGAATTAAAGCATATTGCTTCTAACTTAGAACACACCTTGGAGTTACTTCACAGTTTCCTCCAAGAACATAACACCCTCTTACATATAGGCTTCGAGGTGTACACAAGGTGACCTTCCCACAATCCGGGAGGTTCACCCACAAACCAACTCTCCTAGAGAGTTGTTCCAGACTGAGCCCTAAAAACTACATCCTGATAAATCACGGCTGGTGCAAAACTTAGGTTACAAAGCCTCTATTTATAACCTATTATCCAAGTGGATTTGGGTCTTCAAATCATAACAGCTTGCTGCTAAAATTACTCCACAATATTCTTCAAAACAACTTGCTAAAACTTCTCCAAGATATTCTCCATAAATTTAGGACTTCAAGTAACAACAATTAAGTTGTAACAAGTATGCAAAAGTATCTCCTATAAAATCTCCCTTCAACATTTAGTTTCCTAAATGTTCTCCTTGATTTCAGATTGAGTCTCCTTCAATATAGTGCCACATATGATGCTTTTGTTAAAAACATAACAGAATCCAATATGTTAGCAGGCGCGATGTTGTGACGTCTTCTTCGACATGTTGTTTCAGATGTTGAAACACTTCAACACAACATGTTTCTTCATTAAATAGAACTTCAACCTGCTTTCTCATTACAAGTTATAAATTCTATTTAACTTATTGCTACTATATTAGTTTTACCAAACATAAAGGCAATTCTAAAAATAGAGAATCAACAAAAATAAATAAATATTGTGTTGACAGTGACCCGTGAAATAAAATAAATTTTTAATTTTATTAAAATTAAATAATAAATTATAAATATTTTAGTGATAATAAAAAAATTAAGAGGAAGAAAATTGAAATGACCCGTTTTTAAATTAAAATGTGATAAAATGTTTACTAAAATATGAGAAGGGAGAATTAAGTAAAATTTTAAATTTTAAATGTGAGTAATAAAGTGGAGGGAAATAATTTGAAAGGGAATGAGAGAGAGAAGAATGGAAACTTGTCATAAGAGTGATGAGTAATTTGTGTGATTAAATTGGACATTAATAATTTACTTTGATGTCATTTTTGAAGTGTAATTATTTTGAAAACGGTAATTAAGGTAGATTGCTAGTATCTTATATTAATAGTTATATAGTTGATAAATACCATGAAGTCCCTACACTTGCAAGAAACAAACATAAAGCAGGTCATACACATGGACATATACCAGTTCAACACATGTTCATAACCAGGTTTAATTTGTACAATGGTCAAATAAATCATAAAACATTCAAAAATAGTTCATTAACATAGATACACCCTCGACTAAAAATCCATCTCATTTTTCTAATTCTAACTACTCTGCATCCAAATTGGTTTCTAATTGGACCTAACAACAACTTTTAACTAACCTAAATTACCCATCAAAACAAAAAACTGAAAACCAGTTCAAACACATTTACCAGCTCAGCACATGAACTAAATCCAAACATAGTTCAACAAAAAACCTTATCCGAATATCATTCATACCAAAAGCAGTTTAGTGGTCCAGTTCAATCCATTGATAACATTAATTAAAAAACCAGTTCTCTATTTTATGATTTAACCTGTTCTTAACTTACAATTCACCAACACCTCACTATCTTGAAAATCTCCCCAAGTAAAGCATAACAAATAAATATATCAAAAATATATATATATATATATATATATATATATATATATATATATATATATATATATATATCACACACACATCTTCACATTTCATCATCTTCTCTGCCCATAACAACAACTGATTTTCTTTGTTTCAACCCACAAAAAAGAATAATCTTCATCTCTCACACCTCACCATTTCAGATTCACAACAACCTCTTGCACACAAAACAACAAGATGCAAACAATAACAAGCACGAAACCACGAGCATAGAAGTAGAACACTCAAATATAAACAAGAAACAAATAAGAAGAAAAGATGAAGAATAAGCAAGATGAGAAGGTCGGAACACCTGTCAAACCCGAGCTCATCAAAAGACCCGCTTTCTCTGTCGTGTCAGAACCCTTGGATCTTCAATCAGGCTCACCTCACATTCGTTCTTGCTCAGTTGCATATGCTTTGTCTTCTTTGATCTATACTCCCCCCATTAAAGCTTGGATTCACAAGTTTCTTTTAGACTTGTTTTTCTTTGTTTATTAAGCCATGGTTGAGAACTATGCGCGTGAGGTGATATTAGAGTAACGCTCGAAAATATGAGGGATTGGTTAAGGGTTGATGGTAATCGATGGTTTCACCGTTGTAACTAGTTTCCGCTAGATAAATGAGAATGAAAGAGGGAACATAGGGTTCAAAATGAGATGAATGGCTACTGATGATCACTAAATGGTTTCGTTCAGTCCATTACTTCACTTGCCATCAACTTTTGTTCATTTTGTATTATTGAAGTTGTTATGTTTAGGCCACCATGGCTATAGCCCAAGTTATTTCACACGTATCACCCACATTTGATCCTTGCAGTGAACATATTGGTTGGTTTGTTATTTCAGAAGTTGATAATTGGGATTAGAATTGGGTCCAGCGCCTAGGTGACCATTCACACACCCTATTGAGTCCATAAACCCCATACTGAATTGGAATTCTTGTAGTTATATTTTACATGGTTTTATCAATTCTTGGCATATGCTTTTAATTCTCACAAATAAAATTTATGTAAAATTGCATGAGTAAAAATAATAGATTTTAGAATTTAATTAGAGGTTTCTTCTCCTAATTCTTTTGATATCTCTTCATCGGAATTAATCAATTTTGTACTCTTTTTTTCACACCAATTGATGCAAACTTAGATTGCAATTTTGTAAGATATTGTTGAATAAAAGAGACTTGTTTGGATAGTTTCAAGAAGTTTTTGAAGCAAACTAAGAGCACAATCTTCGTCAACGAATTTAAAAAGCTTTCTATATATTTTTCTTATACAGTCAAACTTTATCATTTTTGGTCAACATCAATATTTTGAAGTCACATTCATCATTCGATCAAGGGTTGATCATGATTCAATAAAAAAACTCAAGATTTGATCAAAAGTCAAAGTTTTCAAATTAGGGTTTCTTGACAAAAAGTCAACAGAACTTTGACCAGGCATAACTTTCACATACTTTATCAGAATTTTTTCCACCAAATCTCATTTTGAAGAGAATTCAATTCTCTAAAACTTCATGTCTCACAAGCTTTGGCCAAAAATGCTTCATTTGGAAGTTATGGATCAACACATTATAGGTCCTTCTAAAAGTCAACAAAAGTCATCGTTTTGCAAAGAAGAGTACATGAACATGGAAACCTCAATGAAGATGAAACCAAAAGGAGTGTTTAGAGGACATCTTGAGCTTTCTAAAAAGTCCAAGAAAACTTTAAAATGTTGAAAATTGAGCAAGATACAAGTTGTGGAAGTTTGACATTTTTGAAGAGGTGCATGAAGAAAAATACTTAGCAAAATCAATTTTTTTTCCAAATGGGCCTAAGTTTTTGTGATCCAAACAAATTCTTAAGATTATCCATGACCTCTACACTCATTTGCACGCCCTTCCTATATTTATTTAATTTATTTTTGAATTAAATGGCTAAAATTAAATTTTAATTAAATAAAATACAAAGGCAAGAGGTAAGGCGAATTGGGCTTGATATTTGTATGACTTGAGGTCCAAGATAACTCATCATAAGCTGTCAAAAACACACAAGAGGCATTAAGGCAAGATTGAGCCAAATTTGAGAAGTTTTGATAAGATTTTCCAATCAAATATTCTCCATTGAAAGAATATATTTTTCATTCAAATCTTGACCTAATTCCACTATTCTATATATACACTACAAGTTCTGACATCAAGAAGACGAATTTTTGCAGCCAAGACACTAGGGTGCTTGCTCGAAAACTCCAAGCAAACTTGCACTATCGGTTTCCAATATCCAGTCGTCCTCAAGAACTTCCAAGGCTTGATTCGTGCTCCTGAGGTATTGTAGGGTAAGTATAGGTCAATAACCATGGCCAAATGTCCCTGAATCGTACCATGCATAAACTCCGATTGCATCATGTTTTTTATTTCCGTATTTTGCATTTTATCATGTTTTAATGAAAACTAACCATACTAATGTGTTTCTGAGGTTCATTAGAGCAAGTTAGGTAAATCGTAGCAAACTTTTAATGACCAAATCGTCAAACACCATTATTAGGGATCGCGAACTATAGAGCTTCGTACCCGTTGATACAAGCACTTTCAGGCCAAACCAAGGCCACCATTGAATTCACAGCCCTTAAATTAGGGGGGTAGGGTCCTCCTTTTGCTTTTATTTTTGTTATTTTGAAGGTACAGGGAAGGAGCTCGTTGGAGAAGACGACCGGAGCTAGGGCTCCGGCGTCCCTCTGGCCCACTGACTCTTTGACCATGGCGTGTCATTGTTTGATTCGTCCATTCAAACGAGGGGACCCCACTTGCGCGCGTTTTCCTTTTTGGTTTGATTTCAGGAAATAATATCGCATATATATTAATCCATGTGTGATTATGAATGGATGTATGGTCGCCCCAGCGGTAAGACATACGCGGGTTAGTCCCCCCCTCTATCAGGTCGCTGGTTCGAACCCGCCTTTTGCAATTTTTTTTCTCCATATTTTCTAACTTTTACAGGTAACACATACATATTATTGGAGGCGAGATCTAACACCACATGCATTGTGGCCCAGTGATTAACTTTTGAACCTGTGACCCTAAGGTCACGAGTTCAAGCCTCAGCAAGGCCAACCTATTTTTTTAACACATGGTTTTCTTACATATTTCTCATTTCCTTTTATTTTTCTAATTTAATTTGATTTTCTTTCAAAATTAATTCCAACATTTTCAAAAGTCACAAAAATATTTTAATCTCAGAATTAGGTTAACTAAACATTTAATTAATTTTGGGCATACAAAAAATTTATTTTTCTCACAATTTAAATTATTTTTCATAATTAATTAATAATTAAATTAGAAATTAGGTTTATTAGCTAAAATCAATCCAAAAAAAATACAAAAAATATTTTTTTTTCTTTCACAATTAGGGTTTAGATGTTCTCTCTTATCCTTAGACATTTTTCTTTCAATTTATTTATTTTATTTCGTATTTAATTTCTAGAAATCAATGTATAGGTTGCAAGGTTATTTTTGTAATAGCGTAGATTTACTTTTCCCGCAATTTACTTTCCGCACCTATATTACGTAACTTCCCTAAAGCCATGTAATAACGTAGGACATTTACTTTCCGCACCTTTACTTTCTGCACCCTATAATTGTATATATTTAACTTCTAGTAACTAGGGTTTGTATGGCAAGACTAAAAGAAATCTTAGATCACCCTAATTCAAGATCAAAATATCTGAACTTAACACACTTTATCACACTTGCACCCCTTTAGGGTATCCTCTCTTGATGCCTTACAAATAAACAATGGTCATGTCCCTCGAACGTAGGGGTACCATTAGCAAAGACTCTTACGAATAATATCATCATAGTCCCTCTGATACAAAGATCATAGTCCCTCGATGTTGCCTACAAATATATGATCTCGTCCCTCGGTTGTTGCCTACGAAAAGCGATGATCGTCCCTTTGATTTGCTAAGGCATCCTTACAATGTTGCCTTCAATGACCATACGATGACCCTACGATTATCTCTTCACATCCAACAGATATAGTTACCTACCAACTAATGGTATGGATAACCTTATTCTAAAGGAGAAGAAAAAATAACAAGAAACAACCAATCTGAGTAGGTAAATAAGACTCTGTTGCTTGCTCCAATCAAACATATCACTTTCACACCTCACACTTATTTTCAAAAATACTTTCAAAAACACTTTGTATACATTCCAGCGAGAATCATTACATAGTTAAACATTTTCCAAACAAACATTTCCGAACACTTCGTATACATTCTAACGAGAATCATTACGAAGTCAAAGCGAAATGTCTTTTTCAAAATACTTTTCAAACTACACAAACACAGAAAGCAAATTTTCAAAAGTGAGCTAAGCAATTAAGATCCCGTAGATAACTACAAATGGAAAGGGTGCTAATACATTCCATTTTCATAATTACCTCCTATACTCAGAATCTAACGAAGGTCTTTTCCTGTTCTTTTCACCTTCCCTTTATTGGATAAAAGAAAAGTCGATGGCGACTCTTGCTGTCTGTAACATTTGTGATAAAACGTAAAACAAACAAGTCAGTTCTTCCACCGAGTTACAGAACTGGTGACTCTGCCGGGGAGACTACCTAAAGAGAGGTTACCTTAGGGCTATAGATCACTTGTATTACTTTCTGTTTGCTTTGTATGCTTTATCTTAAGGGTTTCTTGGGTATTATATTTGTGGGGGATCCTACACCCGGATCCAGGTTTCCTTAGGTAAGTAGCAATAGATCATCGTGACTGTTAGGCGTAAACCGAAACGGTCAAAATGACGGCTACGGTTAGTGTGACACTTTGGATGTCCTGATGTTCCTCATGTTCAATTGAGGAAATATTTTGCGTTTGCGTGGTGTCATAAACACTAACTCAACTTTAGAACCCTAATTGACCCATCTTGGCCATTAGAAGGTAGTGAGATAGCCGACTTCTGTGAAGACTGAGGTTGGTTGATACTCGATGCTACGCTCATTGAGATTCGACTTTCGAGATGTTTTAGTCGACCACTTGGTAGTCGTATTGAAATAAATCCTGCAAGAAAGATCCATGATATGAGATTCCTAGAACCCAATTACTATTATAGGACAGGTTGAACGGACTTAAACTCCAGTAGTGTAGACACCTATACCTCATGCAAGCCTTGAACCAAGGGCTATTGTGTGAATTTCTTGTGCTTGCTATTTAAATATGACATCATGACATCATAACATCATAACATCATATCATTTCTAACCATTTGAAGGACCTAGGGATTTATCTTTGCTCTGTGTTGTAGGGTTATGGCTTCCAGGAAGACTATCCGAATCAACTTTGTGGATATACCTTCTTAACTCAAGGAGTTAGTCTCAGAAATTCCCGATCACTCTCAGTTCATCAAGAGGCATGGTTACCTACTCGACTTGGTTACCTCATGTTTTGAAGAAGATACGATGAGCGTCGTATTCCAGTTCTTTGATCGGAAGCATCATTGCTTTACTTTCCCAGATTATCAATTGGTACATACATTGGAAGAGTTCTCTAAGCTACTTAGGATACCTATTCTTGATCAGATACCTTTCACCGGTTCAGAAAAAGTTTCGAAGTTCGAAGACATCGCATCAGCATTACATCTAAAGCGGTCAGACATTGAAGACAATTGGAAAACAAGAAGTGGAGTTAAGGGCTTGCTTGCCAAATTTCTGATAAAGAAAGCTCGAGAATTCCTAAACGCTATGAGTTTCCATGATTTCGAAGACGTGTTGGCCTTGCTAATCTATGGTTTGGTGCTATTTCCTAATCCAGGTCAATTCATAGACGTGAATGCCATCAAGATATTCCTCACTCATAATCCTGTGCCTACCTTGCTCGGAGACATTCTACATTCTCTTCACACTCGTACTATGAAAAGGCAAGGAACTCTATGTGTTGCATACCATTATTATCCAGGTGGTTTACTTCGTACCTTCCTCGACCAGTGATGAATAACGAATAAAGGTTGAAATGGTCTCAAAGGTTGATGTCACTCTCTCATTCAAATATCTTGTTCTTAAAAGTGACGAACCCTATGCCATTCTTCATCCAGACATGCGTACTGATTTTGAAGAATTAAAGAGATCCTGGATTCAACTTAAAGAATAAAGGGATACATTCGAAGCTTAATGCTATGCAAGCAAGAAAAGGGTATTGGAGTTGACGAAGCTACTTCACAGAGAACAAAGCATTAACATCTACGTCAACACAAAGAGGAAGCGTCCATGGGAGGCCTAAGCACTAGGAATTTTTTTTTTGTACTTGAACTTTCTCTTTGCATTTCTTATCAAACTAATAAAATGTTTGCTCTTGCTTCTTTACCAAATTTAAATTCCTAAGGTCCTTGAAAACATTGGATTGCATAAAGTTACATATCATATCATATCATTTCATAACAGGTACTCTAAAGACCAGTTTTCTTATTCTTTCGCTGTCTATTTCAGCTTAAATGGCTCTTGAACAAACTGTCAAAGATCTCCAAGCTCAGAACGCTTAGTTCCAAGAAATTTTCACCAACTTGACCCACGGTCAGAAAAATCTGAAAAATCTCATCACCAAAAAGAAGAAGATGGTTGGCATTATCAACCTGGGAAGAAAACACAGAGGCCTAGTCAAAGCAGTCAGACAGCTTGAGTTCTTAGATAAGAGCGACGAAATTGAAGGAAGTGTCAAAAACAATGAAGGAAGCCATCATAAATCTTTAAAAAAAAGGAAGACTATATGAGTGAGCAATATCATGACAACGAAAAGTACAAGCAACTTGAAGACCGCCTGAATGCCGTGGAAAATCTGAAAATGTCAAGGTTGAACTTTGATGATCTCAGTTTGGTTCCCGGAGTGGTAATTCTCCACAAGTTCAAAGTTCCTACTTTTTCCAAATACGATGGTATTTCTTGTCCAAAGCTTCACCTAAAGTCCTATGTTCAGAAGATTCAACCCCACACTGCTCACAGGAAGTTGTGGATGCATTTCTTTCAAGAGAATACTCTTTGAGCACAGTTAGAATGGTATTATCAGCTAGAGAATACCCACATTCATACCTAGAATGATTTGGCAGATGCTTTCTACAAACAGTACCAATACAATGCTGAATGGGACCGACTCGTATGCAACTACAGAACATGTTATGGGCCGTGATGAGAAGTTCAAAGAGTACGCCCAGAAATGGAGAGATCTAGTAGGCAGAATTCAACCACCCTTGTCTAATAGGGAATTGGTTGACATGTTCATGGGAATGCTGACAGGCCCATTCTTCAATCATCTGATTAGAAACTCTTCAGCCGGATTCACCGAGCTGATATTGACAGGTGAACGAATTGAAGCTGGAATCAAGAGTGGAAAGATTCAAGTCAAAACATCTTCAAGTGATGCAAAGAGATCTTTTGTTGGGAAGAAAGAAGACAATGCTGTAAATGGTCAGAAGAGCCGTGATAAAGCTAATCACAATCAATCTATGGAGGCAGTCATGATCTCCAATCCCACACCAGTGCGACCTCAACAAGACAACACGCGTAGGCAAAACGCACGAAGAAGACAGTTTACGAAGATCAACATGCCGTTGTCTCAAGCATTACAACACATGTTGAAAGTAGAGCTAATTACTTTGAAGGATCCTCCTCAGCACGTCAACATTTCTTCTCTAAAAATACAATCCCAATGCAAGGTGTGCATACCACTCCAATAGCCCAGGGCACGACACCAACAACTGTTGGCCTCTGAAGAACAAGATTCAAGACATGATTGAAGCCTGGAAAATCGAATTTGACCCTCATGTCGAAAATCCAAATATGGTCAACACACCAATGCTTGACCATGGTAAAAGTGCCAACACCATTGACAATGACTCATATGTCTTTGATGTGAATGAGCTGACCATTCCCCTGATGACTGTCAAGAAGGATTTGTTGCAAGCCAGTTTATTTCTAGGATGTACTGACAATTGT
Organism: Vicia sativa; assembly: GCA_021764765.1. Taxonomy (NCBI): domain Eukaryota; kingdom Viridiplantae; phylum Streptophyta; class Magnoliopsida; order Fabales; family Fabaceae; genus Vicia; species Vicia sativa. The sequence goes on along the minus strand of CM038795.1, from coordinate 232,846,715 downwards.
TGTTGGTGCGCATCTGAATGCAATGGATGTGCTTGGTTAAAGAGACGTGTTCAACGCATGATGGACAATCGAGAAGTACTATTCATGAAAACTCCGTCTATGGAAAGTTTGTGCGAAGATGTTTCCAAAAGCCTGAAGATCGAAGATGTAAGCGAAGCCGTAACAGAAGTCTGGGATACCTTGGGGAAGCCAAGTGGGAAGTTTGATTTCATGGTGAACTATACCTCTCCTGAAAGCTACAAGATCGCAATCGAAGACATCAAGGAAACTGGATGGGGAGACGATGACTATCCCGAAGAATATGCTGATGTGAACACAATAAGGATCACCTCTGCCGATCCTGCACCTAGAGTGGCACCTCTAATTATTACCTCGCCCAGATCAATTCCATATTCCTCTAACAAAGTTATACCTTGGAATTATGGAGCCGAAGTCTACTATTATAGCGTCAAGAAAGAGCCATTAACCATTGAAGACAATATAGTGGAAGCTACCAGTCCTGATGTTGACAATATCACTTGATCAAGAAAAGTAACCTGAATCGGAAGAGTGTTTTCTCTAGATATCTCTCCTCCGAAGGATACTACTACACCAGTTCGCATTCCTGCTATTGAACCAACTCCCGAGGCTCGAGGGAAAGAGAAATGGAGGAAATTATGAAGATCATTAAGAAAAGAGATTATAATATAGTGGATCAGTTGGGACAAACCCCGTCCAAGATTTCTATGCTAGCTCTATTTTTGTGCTCTGAGGCTCATGCTAAAGCCTTGGTGAAATTTCTGAAGAACGCTCACATACCACAAGACACTTCTGCTGACCAATTCGAAAGTTGTATTGCTAGCCTGACCGCAGGAAATGGTTTGGGATTTTCTAATGCTGATCTGACTCCTTCCGGAAGAAAACACAACAAAGCCTTGGACATTTATATAGGGTTTAAGGGCATTACTTTGTCTCACGTATTTCTACTCGCATTTTGTTTATATAAAAAAACAATCATTCACTCATTGCATTTACATCATTACATCGTATTTAAATTGTCCAAAAGTCAGTTTAAATCGATATTTGCATCAATTTATAATTGTAAAGTACCTGTTATTTTACTTCATTTATTTTTACCTCACTGCCTGTTTATTGCATCGTTTTAAATTATTTATATGTCGATGATATCGATATTTCAGTTTTACAAACATACTGTTAAAAGCGATTCGACACTGTGCGAAAATTAGCGGGAAAAATATTTCAAGTTTTCATCTTTTACTCACTGCTTTATGAATCTACGTGTCGCGTAGATCATGAAAGTGTGCTCTCTCTAATTTTTTGATACATTTTTAGTCTCGTTTTTATCCGTAAGTGTTTTAAAATCGGGTATTCTTTGTTATCATTCTATTTCAATTTTGACCATTTCAATAATTCTTATTTAATCTATGAGACCCGTAGTTTATTTTAATGTACTCATTTTATTTTTTTGGATATTTATCGTCCAAATTTATATCATTGTCACGTAGCAATCCTCTGCCGTCTTTGTCACGTTTCCCCTCATCATTCACTACTAACCAACAAACCACCCTTCAATCTCTTCCTTAACCGCAACTCCCTCTCTACCGTCGCTTGTTCACCCTCAACCCTCCTCTGTCACTTTCCTAACCTCTCGTCAACCGAACAACCCGTGTCATCCTTCAAACCTCCATCACCAACATAGCCTCATCGTCGCTACATCATCGTTATCACCTTCCTATTCGCCTCCTTCTGTCACTGTGAGTCCGCCTCATCTCATCAAGCTTTCGCCTCCCTGCCATACTCCTTCCCTTTCACCATTAGCCGCGCCTCAACACTCAAACCCTTCTCATAGCCGTGACAACCCATCTCCATAGCCGTTCCCGCCGCTGCCGGTCCCAGTCCGTTCCACCATTCCTCTCACCATCATCTCCAACGACTCACAGCTAATCCCTCTGTACACAACATCCCCTTTGTTCCTCTCCTCTGCTAAAACCTTTCATCCATGCTACCGCTAGCCACTGCTGTCTTTTTCGATCCATTCTTCCCTGCTACTCGTTCCGCCATTACTGGTAGCTCCGGTCTTCAACAACAACTTCCAGAATCCGGTAACAACTAAACAACACTCTTTCAATTTTTTTTACCCCTATTTGATTGTTCAATTTATGGTTTGTGATTAAACTGGTTTTTGTTAATAAGTTGAATATGTATTTGTTTTTGTCATAAGGTTTGGTTATTGAAGTAGTTTATACAGGTTGTATGTGACATTATTGATATAATGTGAAATTGTCTGACTGCATTCTTTAGAAAAATCTGAAAATAGTTTGATGTTTTGCGTTTGATTTACTTGAGTCTAAATGATATGTTGTTGAAAGAAACTATGTCGAAAATATGATGTTAGTTTCGGTATTCATACAATAGTGGTTTGTTTTCATTTTGATTTCAATCTAAGTTGTGATGATTTATGTTCAAATTCGGATTTAGTTTCGATGATGGTTAACAATGATGCCGCATTTAATTGTGTGCAATCTAGCCGAGAAAGTATGGGGGGAAGCCATTATTTTTTATAAGTTGCAAATGTTTATGCGATTCAAGTTAGAATTCAAAGGTTAATCGATGATGACACTGCTTTTTTGATTTTTATTGACCGTGATTGTCGATAATTGTATGGTTTCGATGAAGGTTTTATGTTTGTTTCCGCATTTGTTTGCGTAAAAACTAGCCGAGAAACCGCCGTGATATGATGTTCTTATTTCATTTTGATTTTTGGTTGAAGTTTGTGATTAAGGTTATTCGTACTAGTTTCGATGATGGTTTAGTATTAATGTCGTGTTTATTCACGAACAATATAACCGAGAAGCTCATGGAACAACATGTGTTTTCATTTTATCTTAAATAATCGATTGAATTGTGGCTGCCCGAATTTGCTTTAATCCATTAATTTTGAATTCAAGCTCTATTTCATATGCATAGTTGCTGCCCGTTTTTGGTTTCATTGATTATAACATGCTTTATAATCGCGTTTCTTGTTTTTTGAACTCGAATTGTAGTATGGCTTGAACCTCTTTGGTTTTACTTCATTTTTTTATCGAAATACTTGAATAATCAGTAGCTTGTTTCTTGATTTGTGCATAATTCATACAAGTGTCATTTTGGTTTGTGCATGTATCACACTAATTTCGTTTTGATTCATATAACTTGTTTACTAACCATCTTCCGATATATTGCAATTGCATTTCATTTCAATTTTTATACCACTTATGCTACTAACCAATTTGTTATTTGTGAAGATATACAAGAATTATCCAAGAATACATTTTGTACTGTTGCATCTATGTACATTTTTATATATACTGTTATTTATATTTATGTTACTATTTAATATTTAGTAATGTGTATCTAAAATACTTAGTATTTTATTTTTATACCGTAAATGTGATTATACATAGTATTTTTATCATTATACTTAGTATTGTAAATATATAATTATACTTATTACTTTTTTATTTTATGCCGTACTATATTCATTTATAAATAAATTTGAATTATATTGTAATTATCATCTTTGTGTTACAATTTCGAATTTTAAATTCAATTTAACTTTCGAATGTGTATGAACACAAATATATTATTTGACTTCTTAGAATTAATTTCTACAATCTATTCTAATTAATCTAATAAAATACAAATGGTCAATAATTGATACTAAGTTTCTCCGTCTTAATTTTAGTTTGTATTCGGTTAAGATATAATTAATTTATCGTTTCTTCTTTAATTTAATTTTTCCCCATTCAGAAAAAATGTATCCCAATCCCCTTGTTGCGTTGTAAATAATTTACCGCATTCTATTTTATTTTGTCGTTTCAATCCCCATTTGTAATTGATGTATCCCTCTCCCTACAAATGACTTGTAATAATTATTTAGTCCGCATTTGTTTTATTTTAATTTAATCCGTCACTTACACAAAACCAAAAAAAATCATTTTCAAACTAATAACTGTGAATCATTTTAAACCCGTAAGTCGACAAAGCTTAGACGCGTCGCGATGACCACACATGCACACATGTACGCTTGATCCTGGGCCTTCTTACAGTGAGCCTATTTCGATCAATTGTTCCAATTGGTCGTCTTAGTAGACTAGCCCACTTTGCTAGTACACATGTAATGTAATCGCTTTATACTTACATTGGCCACCTTGTATGAGCTTTTCTCGATTTATTGATTTGATTTTGATTATTCTTTTCTCCTCCATCTCTCGCGCCTTGGTCCACATACCAAGTCTTCTCATCTCCATAAGGGTTTCATAGTAGGGAGTAGGCTTGGCTATTCTCTCGAGATCGATCAAGTTTCATGGCTTGGTTGATCATAACCTGATTCATTCTTTCTCCATTCACCAAGCATTTAAAATACTTTCAATAAAACTCGATCCAATGTTGAGTCTTTTTCTCAAACCTCGATCCAACGTCGAGTTGTTTTCAAAATGTTTTCACAATAAACTTGGATGGTGTTTGTTTAAATCGTTGGATGATAGCCCAATGGTTTAAATAAGCATGAAGTCTTTAGATTGTTGGATGATAGACCAATAAGCTAAAAATTTCTATCCATGTCAAAAAAGCTAGAGCGGTATTCGTTTAAATTGTTGGATGATAGCCCGACGGTTTAATCGAATTGAAAGCATTTAGGTTGTTGGATGATAGCCCAATAAGCTAAATACTTCTATCCGCATTAAAATAGTAGAGTGACGTTCGTTTAAATTGTTGGATGATAGCCCGACGGTTTAATTGAATTTAAAGTCTTTAGATTGTTGGATGATAGCCCAATAATTTAAATATTTTATCTCACTCGAAACATTTATTTCATAATAAATTTTTGGGATGAGAGATGATTGGTTGAGCTCACTTGCCAATTTCTAGTATTCGAATTGTTAGATGATAGCCTAATATTTTGATACTTGTCATCCACAACTTAAAATCAATTTTAACACATTCAAACTTTTATTGTGCGTCCAAACACATTTTACCTTTAAATCCTTTTCAAGATTAGACATGATTCATTTATAATCGAGATATTTCTTCCTCTATCCCCAAGGTTTTTGACTTCTCCACTTGAGTACTAGAGGTGTTCTCAAACCCTCCCTCATGTTGGTGTATAGTCCTTTATTCTTTATCACACCTTGTAGGCATTAGATGAGTTTTCTCCCTTAAAAATGCTGACTTGTCTTTTTATTTAAAATCAATCAACAAACAAACATTTTCTAGCCGAACTACGGCGCTCTGACTTTCCCATTCTACGGGGGAGTACGTAGGCACTAAGTCTTACGACCAAAGGCGAGCAAAAATAATAAAAACATTTCTTCTCTCTTTCTTTCTCCTTTCAAAACTTAGAAGATTGTAAATTTTCACACTAACACACAAACACACTTTGAACTAAATAGGTACCATCGAGTACGATGGATGTGAGGGGTGCTAATACCTTCCCCTTGCATAACCGACTCCCGAACCTACATCTTTTCATCTTGTAGACCATCTTATTCTTTATTCATGGGTTTTATTCGATATTTCCCCTTTCCTTCTTGGAATAAATAAATCTCGATGGTGACTTCATTTGTGTTGATATTATCAAATTTTTTGATAGGCGTTCGACACCCAGTGACATAATCGTAAGAGCTTTTGATGGTTCGAAAAGAATAGTACTTGGAGAGCTTAACCTGCCGATCAAAGTGGGTCCCCAGACTTTTGACTTTACTTTCTTTGTGATGGATATTCGCCCAACTTATTCTTGCCTGCTCGGACGCCCTTGGAAACATGGGGAAGGCGCTGTTACCTCTACCTTAGACCAGAAGCTGAAATACCCCGCGAAAGGGAAGATTGTTACAATATGCGGAGAAGAAGAATATATGGTAAGCCATCTGCAGTCATTCCGATACATCAAAATGGAAGGTGAACTTATTAAAACTCCTGTAAAGCTTTCAAAGTAGTTCCACGAGTCATGTCTGCCAACTTTTCTGTCACTCCTAAGGTTACTAGAGCTCCACTGAAGATGGCCTCACTGAAAGATGCTAAAGTTGTGGTTGAAGAAGGAGGTTGTACTATTTGGGGTCAGCTATCCGATTTTCCATTCAAATTTGATAAAACTGGTTGCTTTACCTCCAAATGTCAAAAGATGATACGTCGCGAACGTGTCGGTGGACCTCCGTTCCACATCAACAAAAATGGAATTCATGGCATAGAAGACGATGATGGTGACTTCGACATCAACAATTGGATCTTCCCAACTCCTGGAGATGGACTCAACAATTGGACGGCTAAGTATGTTCTGCCAATCTCCTTTAGACAGGAGTAATTATTTTTTTCCTGTTATACGCTTTTTGCTTTTACGCTTCAAAAAATAAAACTCTAAGCCTAGTGCCTTGCCCGAGGCACCATGGCTCATTTGTGAGGGTTATTATTTGTCATTCGCATATTTTAATTCAATAAATCATTAGACTTTTGCATTCAAATATTGTGCTCCCTGTATTTCTTTTTACTTTATCACCTTTTCAAAAGCTATGTGTTCTTACAAACACCCACATAATAAACTGCAGATCCACATTCACTCCGGATCCCATCGATAACGACTTTACTAATGCTAAAAATGACTTTGATAATCCGATCTACTAAGCCGAAGATGAAGGTGAGGATGATTGTGAAGTGCTAGGAGAACTTTCTAGACTAATACAGCAAGAGGAAAAGGCTATACAGTCGCATGAAGAACTAGTCGAGGTTGTGAATCTAGGTACCGACGAAAGACAGAAAAGAAATCAAGATAGGAGTGGGTCTTGAGAATAGTGTTAAGGAAAGATTGATCCAGATGCTGCGAGATTACATTGAGATTTTTGCTTGGTTCTACAAAGACATGCCAGGTCTAGATATCGACATTGTGGTACATCGACTACCAATGAAGAAAGGTTTTCTCCCTGTAAAGCAGAAGGTCCATCGTATGCGTCCTGAGATGTTTGAGAAAATTAAATTCGGAGTTATGAAGCAGTTCAATGCCAGTTTCTTAGCCGTTACTTCTTATCCACAGTGGGTTGCGAACGTGGTGCCCATACCTAAGAAATATGGCAAAGTGCGCATGTGTGTAGACTACCGAGACCTGAATAAAATGATCCCGAAAGACGATTTTTCGCTTCCACATATTGATGTTCTGGTTGACAATACCGTTCAACACAAGGTTTTCTCTTTCATGGATTGTTTCTCCGGTTATAACCAAATCAAGATGGCTCTCGAAGATAAGGAAAAGACTACCTTCGTTACACAGTGGGGCACTTTCTGTTACAAGGTCATGCCGTTTGGGTTGAAAAATGTTGGTGCAACATATCAACGCGCTTTGGTGTCTTTATTCCATGATATGATCCATCATGAGATAGAAGTCTACGTCGACGAAATGATAGCCCAATCACAAACCAAAGAAGAACATCTTGATCATTTGCGAAAGCTGTTTGATAGACTAAAGAAATACATATTGAGACTGAATCCAAGCAAATGCACCTTTGGAGTCTGATTCGGCAAGCTCCTGGGATTCGTTGTCAGTGGTAAAAGCATTAAAGTTATCCCCGCTAAAGTTAAAGCTATTCAAGAAATTCCAGCTCCCCGAACCGAGAAGAAAGTCAGAGGTTTTTTAGCACGACTGAACTACATTGACAGATTCATTGCACATCTAACTGCTACTTGTGAGCCAATCTTCAAGTTACTGAAGAAAGATTAAGTAGTAAAATGGAACGACGATTGCCAAACAACTTTTGACAAAACCAAGGAGTACCTACAAGCACCTCTTATCTTGAAGCCACCAGTCAAAGGAAGACCTCTTATCATGTACTTAACAATATTAGAGAACTCAATGGGGTGTGTGTTGGGACAACACGACGAGTCTGGTCGAAAAGAGTATGTGATATACTACCTTAGCAAGAAGTTTACCGACTATGAAACAAGATACTCGTAGCTCGAGAAAACTTGTAGCACTTTGGCTTAGGCTGCTCGATGACTAAGACAATATATGTTAACTCACACTACCTTATTGATCTCTAAGACGAATCCAATAAAATATATATTCGAGAAACCTGCTCTCTCCGGAAGAATAGAAAGATGGCAAATGATCTTGACCGGATACGACATCCAGTATACTACTCAAAAGGAAATCAAAGAAAGTGTGGTAGATGACTACCAGTCTATGCATTTCAAGTTCCCAGACGAGGATATTATGTTAGTCACTGATTACGAAGAACCTGGACCAGACGAAGGACCTGAGACAGGATCTCGATGGACCATGGTCTTTGATGGAGCTTCCAACTCACTTGACAACGGTATTGGTGTTGTGATTACATCTCCTAAAGACGGCCATACACCTTTCACCACCAGACTAAGTTTCAACTGCACCAACAATATGGCTGAATACGAAGTGTGCATTATAGGAATCAAAGCTGCTATTGACTTGAGGATAAAATTCTTGCAAGTATATGGAGACTCAGCTTTGGTGATCAATCAGATTAAGGGAGAATGGGACACGAAGCATCCAAATCTCATTCCATATCGAGAATATGTGTTGAATCTAATCCCCTACTTTAAAGAAATCACTTTCGAGCACATCCCACGAGAAGAGAATAAGTTGGCAGACGCGTTAGCTACCATGTCATCTATGTTCAAATTCAGATGGGACAACGAAGCTCCTCAAATCACTATTGATAGACTAGACGAACCAACATATTATTGTGAACTTGATACTGAAGGAGTAGAGGAGAAACCTTGGTTCTACGAAGTGAAGAGGTATCTCGGGGCTCAAGAATACCCTGAATGGGCATCTGTCAATGATAAGAAGTTCCTAAGAAGATTCGCCGCCAAGTTCTTTCTCAGTAATGACATTTTATACAAACGCAACCATGACTTGGCCTTACTCCGATGTGTAGATCAGAAGACATCCAAACGAATTACGGAAGAGTTACATGAAGGAGCCTTTGGTACTCATTCTAGTGGACATATAATGGCTAAGAAGATTTTGAGAGTAGGTTGCTATTGGTCCACTAAGGATGCTAATTGTTATCGCTATTCCCGATCTTGTCACAAATGCCAGATATACGCAGATAAAGTGCATGTACCTCCAGTTCCATTGAATGTTTTGACCGCCCCGTGGCCTTTGGCAATGTGGGGGGTTGACATGATTGGAGAAATCAAGACGACCACTTCTAATGGGCATCTTTTCATCCTCGTTGCTATCGATTACTTTACCAAGTGGGTAGAAGTAGCCTCGTTCGCATTTGTTACCAAGAATGTTTTGGCTCGATTCATCAAGCATAATCTTATTTGTCAATACGGAGTCCCCGAAAGGATTATCACAAACAATGGTACCAATCTCAATAACAAGATGATCACCAAACTCTGCACGCAGTTCAAGATTAAGCATCACAACTCTTCTCCATACCGGCCAAAGATGAATGGCACAATGGAAGCCGCTAATAAGAATCTTAAGAAGATTATACATAAGATGACAGTGACATATAAGGATTGGCATGAAATATTGCTATTTTCTCTCCACGGTTATCGCATCTCAGTACGAACATATACAGGGGCAACCCATTTCTCTCTTATATATGGTATGGAAGCAGTTCTACCTATGGAGGTTCAGATACCCTCACTCAGAGTACTGAAGGACGCAGAGTTAGACGAAGACGAATGGGTCCAGAGTCGGCTTGAATAGATCAACTTGATCGATGAGAAGTGACTCGCAGCCATCTATCATGGACAGATATATCAAAAACGCATGATTAAAGCCTTTAATAACAAAGTCAAACACCGAGCGTACCAAGTTGGCGATCTAGTAGTCAAGCGCACAATCCTACCACAAGGTGATCTCAGGGGAAAATAGACTCCCACCTATAAGGGACTATTTGTAGTCAAGACAATATTTTCTGGCGGAGCCATGATACTGAGCACTATGGATGAAGAAGATTTCCCGCATCCTGTGAATGCAAACATAGTTAAAAAATACTACACATAAACGAGACCCGCTAGGTTAACTAGCTTAGGAAAAAATAAGGGTGTCCTAGCGAACCAAAAGGGTTCGGGAAAAAGTTAGGGACATATATATAAAAAATGTACACCCGACAAGTCGAAAACCTACAAAGGCGGCTTGGGAAAAAAAGGGTATCCCGGTATACAGAAAACCCGAAAGGGTGGTCTAGGAAAAAGTTAGGGATTAAAGCGTACGACTATGTCTCATCAAGATCATTTACTTTGTCATACCCCAAAATTTTCCCTCCTACTTCTCAAGACATTTCATACATCCATACTCAAGGATTTCACAAGTGTTGACCAGACAAACCCTATCCTAAGCAATCAACCCAAACTAGGGTTTGGCTATTCTCCGATCAAGGTGGTTTCCAACATCTCCAATGGTCATCATGCCTCATCATATACTTCAAAGGATCTCCATGTCAAGTTTCAAGCCTTACAAGTCAAGTTTCCTCAAACAATTGCTTAGATGGTTGAAAATGAGTTGTATTGGACAAAAAGTCAACTGTGGTCAACATACAGTCAAAATTCATAATTTTTGGTCAACATCCATATTTTGAAGTGATATTCATCATTTGATCAAGGGTTGATCATGATTCATCAAGAAAAGTCATGAATTGATCAAAAGTCAAAGTTTCTAAATTGGGCTTTCTCAGACAAAAGTCAACAGAACTTTGACCAGGCATAACTTTCTCATACCTTATCAAAAAAATTTACACCACCTCTCATTTTGAAGAGAATTCAATTCTCCACAACTTCATGTATCACAAGCTTGGTCAGAAAATGCTTCATTTGGAAGATATGGATCAAAACATTACAGGTCCTTTTCAAAGTCAACAAAAAGTCAACTTTTTGTAAAGAAGTGTTATTGAGCATGGAAACTTAAATTGAGATGAGACCAAAGAGGTTGTTTAGAGGACATCTAGATATTTCTAAAAAGTCCAATAACATCCAAAAATGTTAAAAATTGAGCAAGATCCACCTTGCACAAGTTGAGCCTTTTTGAAGAGGTGCACAAAGAGAAATACTTGACAAAATCCAAAATTTTGCAAATGGGCCTAACTTTTCTTGGTTCAAACTTGTTCCTCAGCTGATTTGGAACCTCCAAGCCCAAATCCACGAATTTTATCTTTTATTTTCTATTTATTTTGGATTTTAATCATTTAAGAGCCAATTAAATTAAAGTAAAAGGTAGAAAATCAAAATTAAATGCAAATTGGATTTTTCTCTCATTCTTGAGGTCCAAGCAATCCACACAAGCTGGAAAATTCGAAATTGGCATTGATTGGAAAGAGAATTGATTGAAATTTGATCAAAAAGATAATATTTGGTTTTATACCAAATCAAATATTTTCTCATTGATTGGTACATTATTTCCTCATGATTCTTGACCTAAATCCATCCACTATATATACATGATGTTATTACATGAACAAAGGACGAAAATTCTGCCTCCAAGAACCCTTACCAACTTCAAAAAATCTGTCTCTCTCAAGCAAGTTGCAGCCCTATTTTCATATCAATTCAAGGCATTCTAAGGATTCCAACACATTCCTAGAGGTCCCTTGAGTCGATCCAGATATTCACAAGCCATCCAAACATCCAGAAACGTGAAATCACGAATTTGGTTTGCTCTTAAACTTTCAAAATCGATTTTGATTATTCATGCATATTTAACATGTTTTGATTGTTTGTTTGTGTTTAGAATGATGTTTGCAAGCTATCTGGATGGTTTGATTTGACTTTAGACGCACAAACTGAGTTCCACCATTGTTAGGGTTCTTGAGCTCGAATTAGGGATTCTCAGAATAGGAAAAATTGGACGAAACCAATGATCCCAGCGTGTTCAGTGGATCAAACCGAGTTGATCCATGTCCCCATAATAAATTTATGTTGCATATTTTGGATTTTTGAATGTTGCAGGTACTATAGCTACGAGCAGAAACCGTAGCCAAAGGTTCAAATTTTCAAACGAAGAAGATGACTCTGCGCGCGTTTTTTGATTTTGATGTTTTCCCAGAAACCTATTTGCTTTGTATTCTTTATGTGTCATGTTGTTAACAGATGGCTCATCCAGCTCAGATGGCAAAGCAACGCGTTGATTATTCAGAAGGTCCTAGGTTCGAACCCTCTCTTTTACTTAACGTTTTGACATTTCAGGTTTTCTCAGAAAGGCAAGCCCAGAAGCTCCAGCTTCTGGCCTCAAGGCAGCGCGCTCTGCCCTAGAAATCCAAGCTTCTGGGCATATCCTCCCCAGAAACTGTGACACCCCGATTTAATTCAATATTAAATAAGCGAGAATTAATTATTTAATTGATTAAAGTCTTAAATATTTAATTCATCTGGATTAATTGGATTATTTAATGAGGAAAGGTTTGGAAGGGTGCAGAGTAACGGTGGGTGTGATAGTAAAACACTCTACTAAATACTAAGTATTAATTAATTATTTTAATTGGAATATTAAAAGGAAATATAAAAGGAAAAGAAAGGAAAAAGAGAAGGTTTTGGAAAATCATTTCACGTAGAGTTGGAGAAAGAAGAGAAGAGAGGAAAAGCCGACGCCGAGAGAAACCGGAGAATCATCGCGAGGTAAGGGGTGATTTTATTTGGTTAATATGTCTTATGGGTTTTGGGAACCAATGGGATGATTGGGTATGTTAGGAATTGGAATGGTAGATTATAGTATGAAACCCTAATTGTGTCAGTGGACGGAAAATTGATCACTAGTGTGTCAGATGATAATTAGGACTGGATAAAATATGTTAGTTGATGTCAAAATGGTGTGAAATGGTGTTAGAATGGTGTTCATGATATTATAATTCATGTTTGAAAGTTTGGAAATGGTTATGGATGCATAAAGCTGTCAAAAATGATAAATATTGCTGTTACAGGTCGTGGAAACCGGTTCCCTGTGGGGAGGAACCGGGTTCCAGCGTAAAATTTCAAATTCTGGGAATTTTTGTACCTGGGAACCGGTTCCCTGTGGGGAGGAACCGGGTTCCCCATACAAAAATCCAGGGGGACTCTATTTTGAAAACCTGGGAACCGGTTCCCTGTGGGGAGGAACCGGGTTCCCCATACAAATTTCCAGGAGCGTGTATTTTTCAAATTGTGGGAACCGGTTCTCCGGAGGAACCTTACCACTGTATTTTTCCAAAACTTCTAAATTTTCAAAATGCATATTTTCTAAACCGAATCCGATTCGAAAGCCGTTTTCGTTATTTCTTAAATTTAAAGTTCTACCTCCTGGAAAAGAAAATATTATTTTATTGAAAATTATTTTAAAAGAGCCGAGTTCCCGATTTTGAAAATGTGGATTTAAATACGGAAGATAGTAATCAATGAGAATGGTCCGAGTTACGGATGAGAACTAATGTATATCATGTTGTATTTTGATGTCCATTGTGATTTGATTGTGATGTATTGGTGAAATGACATCGCTTGGCTATGTTGATTTATTATGATCTGGAATAATGTGGCATGCTTTTATGATTGCATGCATATACATTTGTTAATTGGTTCATTCCCATTGTGCGTGAGCTTGCAGAGCCAAGAGACCGACTCGGTAGAGGTAGTGAGGCTAGATTCTTGACCCAATGGTGTGGGCGAATCATGGATTACATCGCCTTTCCACGAGTAAACGGAGCAGTGGGTGAACGCGGTTCACGATTGGTACCACATGCATAGAGTCTGCATTGCATATGGAATTGTAACATGTTAGGATGGTTTCAAGTGTTGTAATTGCCATTGTTTGCTATTTATACATGATCATTGTGTGAATTGTTCTGTATTGTTTGTGATCTCGTGTTGGTTGATGAACTAATATATTCAATTAACTGCTGGATCTAAGAACGATAATACATATTATATTGAGTTGAAATCTCACCATTACTCTAACGCTTCGCATCCGGTGATTAGTCGCTTGAGTTGGTGAGGATAGCCTTAGATTCGAGTCTTTGTCCGCGTGTCAGTGTCGTGCTCTGGTAGATGTAACACTGGGGGAAAACGATTGTTTGGAATCCTTTTATGGATATTTTAATAATTTTGGAATTTTGTTGATTTATTATCCTGGAATAACTGTTGAGTAAAGTATTCGGGATTTAATTATGTTTCATTTCCGCTGTTAAACATAATTTTGAGTATAATTTAATTGATGAGTATTCTTCAGTGAAGCATGACGCTGTTTGGTCAAATTTTTATTATTTAAATTGTGACGCCTTCTTGATTATGATTAAATACTCTGATTATTATTTATAAAACGCGGGTGATTAGAAGGGGGTGTTAAAATAGTGGTATCAGAGCATAGTCGGTCTTGTCATAGTGTCGTTATCCTCAGAGTATGCGACTAGTGTAAGTAACACCGCCGATACTTGTGTGTGATGTAGATTGTTTTGTAATGTTACGAACAATGGTCGGAAGAGGTAACGGAAGGAATGATGATGCTATTGCCGAGGCTTTGGGAATGTTAGGAGTGCTCGGAGGAATCAGCAGGAGCCGATTGCGCCGATGTGCAATTGGGGAATTTTCGGAGGAATAATCCTCCGTTGTTCAAAGGTGCACATGATCCCGAGGGTGCTCGGCGGTCGAGGAGATCGAGAGGATCTTCGAGTTATTGATGCCGAGGGGTCAAGGTGAGGTATGGTACTCACATGTTAGAGGAAGTCGACGACCGTGGGTTGCTACCAGACCGAATTGGAAGAAGACGGGTTGCATTGACTTGTGTTCAGAGAGCTTTTCCGAGAAGGTATTTTCAAGATATTCGGTAAGAAAGAGATAGAATTCGGAGCTCAAGCAAGGCAACAAGTCCGTGAGTGAGTACGCCGACCAAGTTTACCGAGTTAGCAAAGTATTATGCTAATTATCCTAACGATGCATGGAGAGTTTTCCAAATGTATCAAGTTTGAGAATGGACTACGTGATGAGATCAAGCGGGTATCGTATCGATAGAAGGTTCTCCGATTTGGTTGATTGTAGTAGGATTCGGAGGAAGATCTTACTAGTACTAAGGCAAATGCTCGAGTTATGCCGACCGTAAGGGTAAGAGATGATGGATCGCGGTAAGCCTTATGATAGGAATAATCATAGGTCTGGACGTTGGAAGAAGCCTAGTGGGGGAGACTCTGGTTCTTCTGGTTCTTCCGTAAAGTGCTACAGAGTGGTGAGTTTCCTGTTGTGAATGAATTTCCAGAGGTGTTTCCAGGATGTTAACGAGTTACCACCGAGCGAGAAGTGGAGTTTACTATAGATTTGATTCTCGAACTAGTCCGGTCGATGGCGCCTTATCGCATGTCGGCATCCGAGTTGTCCGAATCAAGAAACAGCTTGGAAGAGTTATTGGAAAAGAAATTTATTCGCCTAGTGTTTCGCCGTGTGCGCCAAAGGTTGTTGGTTAAGAAGAAGGAAGGTACGATGAGACCGTGTGTTGACTACGCATTTGAATAAAGTGACGATCAAGAATCGGTATCCACCGCCGAGGATTGATGACTTGATGGATCGCTTGGTTGAGCTTGTGTGTTTAGCAAGATTGATCCGAGGTCCGGATATCATCGATTCGTGTTAAGACGGAAGATATTCAAGACCGCTTAGAACGAGGTATGGGCATTATGAATATTCTTATGCCATTTGGAGTTACTAATGCACCGTGTGTTTATGGAGTATATGAACAAGATATTTAATCCAGATCTTGACAAGTTTGTGGTGGTGTTTATTGACGACATTCGATCTACTCAAAGGATGATGAGGAGCATGCTAAGCATCTCGTAATTGTATTGGAAGTGTCAAGGAAAAGAGACTTTATGCAAAATTGTCAAAGTGTGAGTTTTGGTTAAGCGAAGTGAGTTTTCGGGGCATGTGATATCCAAGAATGGTATTGCTGTTGATCCTACAAAAGTAGAGCGGTATCTCGAAGTGCCAAGAATGCTTCTTCGAGATTTCTGGTCCGCAGTTACTACGGGAAGTTCATTGAGGGTTTTCTAAGTTAGCGTTACCATTGACTAAATTGACGAGAAAAGGTCAAGTATTTATTTGGGATGCAGATGTGAGAAGGGATTTCAAGAATTAAAGAAGAGGTCGACTAGTGTCTCGATTTTGATTTTGCCAAATCCGGAAGAATCTTTGTGGTGTATTGTGATGCGCTTTGATGGGTTTAGAGGTGTTTTGATGCAAGATAAGGTGTTGTGGCTTATGCTTCGAGACAGATAAAGACTCATGAAAGGAATTACCCGACCCATGATTTAGAGTTGGCAGCCGTTGTGTTTGTGTTGAAACTATGGAGGCAATATCTGTATGGTTCACGGTTTGAGGTTTTCAGCGATCATAAGAGCCCGAAGTATCTCTTTGATCAGAAGGAGTTGAATATGAGGCAGAGGAGATGGTTGGAATTTCTCAAGGATTACGATTTTGGTTTGAACTACCATCCTGGTAAGGCAAATGTCGTAGCAGATGCATTGAGCAGGAAATCCTTGCATATGTCGATGTTGATGGTCCGTGAACTAGAGTTGGTTGAGCAATTCAGAGACTTAAGTTTGGTTTGTGAGACTACTCCGAATAGTGTGAAGTTGGGCATGTTGAAGCTAACTAGTGGTATTTTGGAAGAGATTCGAAATGGGCAGAAGTCTGATGTTGGTTTGGTAGATAAGCTGACATTGATTAACCAAGGTCAAGGAGGTGAATTCCGAATTGACGAGAATGGTGTCATGAGATTTGGTGATAGAGTGTGTGTCCCGGATGTTGCTGAGATCAGGAAGAGTATCTTGGAGGAAGGACATCGAAGTGGATTGAGTATTCATCCCGGTGCTACTAAGATGTATCATGACTTGAAGAAGTTATTTTGGTGGCCAGGAATGAAGAAGGAAATCGCCGAGTTTGTGTATGCATGTTTGGTTTGTCGAAATCAAAGATCGAGCATCGGGTCAGATCGATGGAACCGTTATTCGCTCCGAATGGAAGTGGATGGCATTTCTATGGATTTTGTGTCTAGGTTGCCTAGAAGAAGAACTATGATTCTATCCGGGTGATTGTCGATCGATTGACAAGTCCGCTCACTTTATTCGATAAGAATGGATTATCCGATGGAGAGGTTGGCGTAATCAGACGTTGAGAAAGTTGTGAGTTTGCATGGTATTCCGTCTAGCATTGTGTCGGATAGAGATCCGAGGTTTACTTCTAAGTTCGGACAGGATTGCAAGAAGCTCGGGTACTAAGTTACGATTGAGTTCGCGTATCATCCATGCATGGTCGACGGAGAGGACGATTCACCGTTAGAGGATTTGTTAAGAGCTTGTGTGTTAGAGAAAGGTGGAGCTTGGGATAGCTATTTGCCATTGATAGAGTTTACCTACAACAATAGTTTTCATTCGAGCATTGGTATGGCTCCATTTGAGGCATTGTATGGTAGGAGATGTCGACACCGTTGTGTTGGTACGAATCGAGAAAGTGTTTGATTGGACCGTAAATCGCTCAACAAACTTCAGAAAAGATTAAGATGATTCAGGAGAAGATGAGGACTTCTCAGAGTCGTCAGAAGAGTTATCACGATAAGAGGAGGAAGGATCTCGAGTTTGATGAAGGAGATCATGTGTTTATGAGAGTTACTCCGATGACTGGTATTGGTCGAGCTTTGAAGTCAAGGAAGTTGACTCCGCGCTTTATTGGTCCGTTTCAGATTACCAAGAGAGTTGGAAAAGTTGCGTATCAGATTGCTTTACCGCCATCACTTGCGAATTTGCATGATGTTTTCCATGTATCTCAGTTGAGGAGGTACATTGCGGATCCGTCTCATGAAATTCAGGTAGATGATGTTCAGGTACGAGATAATTTGATCGTTGCAAAGGTCGCGAAAATTGAGGATCGAAAAGTGAAGCAACCGAGGTAAAGAGATAGCACTGCACAAGTAGCTTGGGAGGACCAAATGAAGGAAATGTGACTTGGGAGCGGAGAGTCGATGAAGGACTCATACCCGAACTTTTCGTTTAAGGTATGTTTTCGAGGACGAAAACTCTTTAGTGGGGAGAGTTGTGACACCCGATTTAATTCAATATTAAATAAGCGAGAATTAATTATTTAATTGATTAAAGTCTTAAATATTTAATTCATCCGGATTAATTGGATTATTTAATGAGGAAAGGTTTGGAAGGGTGCAAGTAGTGGGTGTGATAGTAAAACACTCTACTAAATACTAAGTATTAATTAATTATTTTAATTGGAATATTAAAAGGAAATATAAAAGGAAAAGAAAGGAAAAGAGAAGGTTTTGGAAAATCATTTCACGAGAGTTGGAGAAAGAAGAAGAGAGGAAAAGCCGACGAGAGAAACCGAGAATCATCATGAGGTGGGGTGATTTTATTTGTTTAATATGTCTTATGGGTTTTGGGAACCAATGGGATGATTGGGTATGTTAGGAATTGGAATGGTAGATTATAGTATGAAACCCTAATTGTGTCGTTGGACGGAAAATTGATCACTAGTGTGTCGATGATAATTAGGATGGATAAAATATGTTAGTTGATGTCAAAATGGTGTGAAATGGTGTTAGAATGGTGTTCATGATATTATAATTCATGTTTGAAAGTTTGAAATGGTTATGGATGCATAAAGCATCAAAAATGATAAATATTGTTTATAGTCGTGGAAACCGGTTCCTCGTGGGAGGAACCGGTTCCAACAGAAAATTTCAAATTCGAATTTTTTACTGGAACCGGTTCCCTGGGAGGAACCGGTTCCCATACAAAATCCAGGGGACTCTATTTTGAAACTGGGAACCGGTTCCTCTGGGGAGGAACCGGTTCCCATACAAATTTCCGTGAGCGTGTATTTTTCAAATTGTGGGAACTGGTTCTCCCAAGGAGGAACCTTACCACTGTATTTTTCCAAAACTTCTAAATTTTCAAAATGCATATTTTCTAAACCGTAACTCGATTCGAGTGCCGTTTTATTTCTTAAATTTAAAGTTCTACCTCCTGAAAAGAAAAATATTATTTTATTGAAAATTATTTTAAAAGAGCCGAGTTCGATTTTTGAAAATGTGGATTTAAATACGGAAGATAGTAATCAATGAGAATGGTCCGAGTTACTGATGAGAACTAATGTATATCATGTTGTATTTTGATGTCCATTGTGATTTGATTGTGATGTATTGGTGAAATGACATCGCTTGGCTATGTTGATTTATTATGATCGGAATAATGTGGCATGCTTTTATGATTGCATGCATATACATTTGTTAATTGGTTCATTCCCATTGTGCATGAGCTTGCAGCCAAGAGACCGACCGGTAGAGGTAGTGAGGCTAGATTCTTGACCCAATGGTGTGGGCAAATCATGGATTACATCGCCTTTCCACGAGTAAACGGAGTGGTGAACGCGTTCACGATTGGTACCACATGCATAGAGTGCATTGCATATGGAATTGTAACATGTTAGGATGGTTTCGGTTGCAATTGCCATTGTTTGCTATTTATACATGATCATTGTGTGAATTGTTCGTATTGTTTGTGATCCGTGTTGGTTGATGAACTAATATATTCAATTAACTGCTGGATCTAAGAACGATAATACATATTATATTGAGTTGAAATCTCACCCTTACTCTAACGCTTCGATCCGGTGATTAGTCTTGAGTTGGTGAGGATAGCCTTAGATTCGAGTCTTTGTCCGCGTGTCGGTCGTGCTCGTAGATGTAACACGGGGAAAACGATTGTTTGGAATCCTTTTATGGATATTTTAATAATTTTGGAATTTTGTTGATTTATTATCCCGGAATAACTGCTGAGTAAAGTATTCGGATTTAATTATGTTTCATTTCACGTTAAACATAATTTTGAGTATAATTTAATTGATGAGTATTCTTGATGAAGCATGACGCTGTTTGGTCAAATTTTTATTATTTAAATTGTGACGCCTTCTTGATTATGATTAAATACTCTGATTATTATTTATAAAACGCGGGTGATTAGAATGGGTGTTACAAACCCCAGTGCACACTGGGCATGCCCAGAAAGCCCTAAATCCCAATTGGCACCTTCAAATCTTCCTAGAGTTCCACGTAGAATTCCATCAGAAGCCTTCTAATTCTCCACAAGCCCTCTAACCCCTTTTCTCATATTTTCCATATTTTCATATTTTTCTCTTTTAATTTATTTTCTTTTCAAACAATTTTCTCATGCATTAAAAATCACCAAAAAAATATTTTCTTTTTGCATTTTAGGTTAAAAAAATGTTTATTTAATTTTCGGCATAAAATTAATATTTTTTTGTATGCATATTTTAAATAATTGTTAATTAACCATAAAATTGACTTTTAATTACTTTTTCTCATCAAAACCAACCCAGAAATTTCCCAAAAAAATTACTCTATCATCTAATTATCATTACTAACCTAAAAACCTTTTTCTACTAAATTTCCAAAACATTTTGCTAATATTTTCTTATGTTTCCGATTTCCTATTTCTTATTCCGCATTTACAATTCTAGAAAGGATGTATAGGTCGCAAAGTTTTTTTTTATCATGTAATAGCGTAGATTTATATTTTCTGCCTGCCTTTACTTTCCGCACTCCTATTATGTAACTGCCCCAAAGCCATGTAATAGCATTGGACATTTACTTTCCGCAATTTACTTTCTGCACCCTATAAACTGCTAGTAATAAGGCGTATATGGCAAGATAAAAATGGGCGTAGATCACTTCTAATTCCAAGATAACATATCTGAATTCAACACACTCTTTTCACACATGCACCCCTTAGGGTAATTCTCTCTCGTTGCCTTTCGAATAAATGGTCAAGTCTCTCGAACGTAGAGGTATCCTAGCACCGTTGCCTTACAAACATATCATCATAGTCCCTTCGAATCAAAGATCACGAGTCCCTCGACGTGGCCTACAAAAACATGATCTCGTCCCTCGATTGTTGCCTACGAAAAGTGATGATCGTCCCTTCGAATGTGCTAGGATACTCCTACAAGTTGCCTTCTATGACCATCCGATGTCCCTTCGAATGTCCCTTTTACATCCAACGAATAGGGTTACCTACCAACTAATGGTATGGATAGCGCTATTCTAAAGGAACGAAAACAACACGAAAACAACCATTTTGAGTAGGTAATAAGACTTTTAGTTGCTTGCTCTATCAAAATACTTTTCACACCTCACACTTTTGTCAAAGTTCAAGCACTTTTCAAAACAAAACATTTCCGAACACTTTGTATATATTCCAACGTGAATCATTACAAAGTCAAAGAGAAATGCCTTTTCAAAACATTTTTGTCAAACACACAGAAAGCAATTTTTAAAGTGAGCTAAAACCAACTAAGAGCCCGTAGATAACTACGGATGGAAAGGGGTGCTAATACCTTCCCTTTTCATAACCTTCTCCCTTACTCAGAATCTAACGAATGTCTTTTTCTGTTCTTTTCACCTTCCCTTAATTGGATAAAAGAAAAGTCGGTGGCGACTCTTGCTATCCGCAACATTGCGATAAAAAGCAAAACAAATTCCAAAGTTAGTTCTCCCACCGTATTACATACTTACAGACTACATTACTATTAGTTTCAAATGGTGCAGATCAGTTTGATCACCTTCTTCTAGCAGCAAGGAGATGAGATAGTCGAAAATATATGAGCAATAACAGAGTTGAAACTCGACGAGATTGTTTCCACATAGCTTTTACTATTTTCCAAATGCTTCCGACAATCTCCTCTTACTAGGATATTTGTCTCTCTATATATGAACTGCCTGTCTACAGGCCCATTTTCAAAATTAATACAATCCTCCTTTTTCAGTTTCAAACTTTTACTTTTATCTATTTTGTTTGCATAAAGTTCAATGATTGCTTTGAATGATTATATGCATCTGACGATTAATATATGTTCACAAATATTCCTAAAGCTAACAGAAACATCAATTACTACAGACTCTAGGAATTGAGGTGACAACTAAAGTCACCAACACATCCCCACATAGTCATTTTCACAAAGGTATATTTCTACAAGAATAATCTATACAATCCCCCACAGAGACATCGCTCCCGCAATAGAAACAAATTTCTCCAACAAAACTACTACTCTATCATCTCCTTTCAACAATATCTAACACTTCTACTCATCACGTCAGTCCCCGAGCAGTGATCCTATCAATTCATCATGTTAGTCCCCTAGAAGTGATCCTATCAACTTCATCACATTAGTCCCCGAGAAGGGATCATCAATTCATCACATTAGTCCCCGAGCAGGGATCCTATCAACATCATCACATTAATCCCCGAGCAGTGATCATCAATTCATCACGATAGTCCCCGAGCAATGATCCTATCAACTTCGTCACATTAGTCCCCGATCAGTGATCCTATCAACATCATCACGTTAGTCCTCGAGTAGTGATCGTCTCAATTCATCATGTTAGTCCTTGTGCAGTGATCCTATCAACTTCATCACATTAGTCCCCAAGCAGTGATCTTATCAACATCATCACATTAGTCCCCGAGCAGTGATCCTATCAACATCATCACATTAGTCCCTGAGAAATGATCATCAATTTAGCACATTAGTCCCCGAGCAATGATCCTATCAACATCATCACATTACTCCCCGAGCAATGATCATCAATTTAGCACGTTAGTCCCCGAGCAGTGATCTTCTCAACTCATCACATTAGTCCCCGAGCAGTGATCATCTACGTTGTTACGTCAGTCCACGCGCAGTGAACGTCAACTTTGTTACATTTGTCCCGAGCAGTAACCAATCATCAATCGACTTATTATGTCAGTCTCTGAGCAGTAATAAGTTATAAAAGATCACATTATTCCCCAGCAAGATTCATACATGAGATGTTCATCCCCAGTTGAGCATCTCTCAAGATCATCATTCCCCAATAACATCAATATCTAGACCTGAAACTTGGTCAGATAGTGCATCAGAGGAATCTACATCTCTTTTATCCTTAGTCAGGATCTTCATCCCCAAGCAGAAATCAAAGATTCCCAGCAGAACGTTCCTATCTTCTTCAAGATGGATATGTTTTGAAATACCACAACATCTACATTCATACATTATTCATAAAAGTCATAACATGTGCATATATCATTCACGAGCATTATTATATACTTGCATGCACCATAGTCTGCATAGAACTAACCATATCCTCTCAAGTTAAGTTTCCCCAGTACGTAAAAGTTATTTTCCAGGAAGAAGGTCAAAGATTAATTCCTGAAACAAGATGAGAGAACCATCTGAACGACCGGGCATATTTATTAACAAACAACATGATACAGATTAACACCCGAAACAAGACGAGAAAGGTATCTACAGCCTGATGGATACTCATTTCAGATAAAGCCAAGACGAATTTTTATTCTGATACTCTCTTACTCTATATGGCATCTTTAAGCCCATCTCTGATTACACGTCGATATCTCTCCACCTGCAGGATGTTGCGTATATGGTTAAAAAAATCAATACATACCAGTAATCTCATTCAAAGACGAGCATAGAGTCTAAAGTACGACTCACTCCCCAACATCAGCTTCTCCAAATGGAATCTGTAAGCCCATTCCAATGCATCTTCAATCGACGATCTCATTCCATACACCAGCAAGTGCAAATTTTCAGGTGTAAGTACCAATCTAACCCTTCAGGTACAAGAATATTGAACGGGGGAAACTGTTATAACCCAAAATTTTCCCTTTTATTTCCCAGGTCAATCCACATCTCAATACTCAAGAATTTCTCAAGGGTTGACCAGATGAACCCTCTCCTAAGCAATCAACCCAAACTAGGATTTTTATTCTCTTAAGTCCAAGATGAGTTCTAATGATTCAATTGGTCATCATATCTTCTCATATTTCTCAAGGTATCACCATGTCAAGTTTCAAGACTCAAAGCTCAAGTTTGCTCAGTCAATTGCTTAGATGGTTGAAAATCAATTGTATTGAATAAAAAGTCAACTGTGGTCAACATACAATCAAACTTTATAATTTTTGGTCAACATCAATATTATGAATTCACATTTATCATTTGATCAAGGATTGATCATGATTCATCAAGAAAACTAAAGATTTGATCAAAAGTCAGAGTTTCCAAATTAGGGTTTCTTAACAAAAAGTCAATAGAACTTTGACTAGGCATAACTTTCACATACTTTATCAGAAATTTCTCCAAAAAAGCTCATTTTGAAAATAATTGAATTATCTACAACTTCATGTCTCACAGGCTTTGGTAAAAAATGCTTCATTTGGAAGTTATGGATCAAGACATTATAGGTCTTTCTAAAAGTCAACAAAAGTCATCTTTTGCAAAGAAGAGTACATGAACATGGAAAATCCAATAAATATGAAACCAAAAGGAGTGTTTAGAGGACATCTCGAGATTTCTAAAAAGTCCAAGAACACTTTAAAATGTTGGAAATTAAGCAAGATACAAGTTGTGCAAGTTTGGCAATTTTGAAGAGGTGCATGAAGGAAAATACTTAGAAAAATCAATTTTTTTCCAAATGGGCCTAAGTTTTTGTGATCCAAACTTATTCTTAAAATTATCCATGACCTCTACACTCATTTTCACGCCCTTCCTATATTTATTTAATTTATTTTTGAATTAAATGGCTAAAATTCAATTTTAATTAAATAAAATACAAAGGTGAGAGGTAAGGAGACTTGGGCTTGATATTTGTATGACTTGAGGTCCAAGATAACTCATCATAAGTGTTCGCGTTAAAAAGTGACGCGCGAGGGAATCGAATCTGAATTCAAATCTCTGGCTCGAAACAATTTACTCTTTTGATTTGTTTTTAAAGATGCCGCGAGCATCAAGCTTTATTGTTTCCAAAACAAGAAAAATGAGATGAAAAAGGGAAAAACTGCAATACCCTCAATAAATATGATATGCAGTACGACTAGCGTGAACTAGACGCAACGCATTCGGGGAGATTCTGGGCAAGGGGGTTTGTTATATAAAGGGAATAGATGTGGCACCCTAAATATATATAGTTATCTATAGCTTTATATATGAATAGTTTGATATGTTTGTGTGTTTTAATTCGCTATTCTATTCTTGGGAAAGTTTCTCCTCTAGATTTTAAGAAGGATAGATTATGTGGGATCCTAGGTTTTGTTATTATTATGCTCGCAAAGATCATTGGGATCTTCTGCATACATATCCCTTAATGGGAATCAGAGCATTTGTAGCTCGGATCTAAAGGAGCTATGGTTTTGTTTGGTTTGAGGAAGAAAGAAGTATGCTTGCCAAGGATGAGACCTTGTGCCTACGTATTCTCAAAGGGAGGTTGAGAAAGTCAGAGCAATCGTAGTTTCCACTTATGCTAGTGGAAGCAACGGGTGTTATTAAGAGACAAAGACAAATGTCATCTTAATGAAAAATGTATCTAATCTATTTCATCACATACATTTTAAAGGGTTGATTGATTGAATCTTTCATCGTAAGTATTAGGTGTTTTGCTTGAGTGTACAAGCGTTACCACTTACGAGTTTAGAAAGATGTTTTGAAAGATGATTGAATCTTTAATTGTAAGCATTGAGTGTTTTGCTTGAGTGTACAAGCGTTACCACTTACAGATTAAAAGATGTTTTTGTTTGAAAAGAGTTTGAAAAGTATTTGATTGTATGTGATGTGATAGATGAGATACTTCTTCCATAGAGATGATAACTGTCTAAATCTCGAGGAGAATTTGATTAGGATTAGGGGGGTGATTTTAAGAAGCCCATGGGTCCTTGTATTGTAAGCCCAAGAGGAGGCATTCTGAGGGTCATCGAGGGTCATCGAGGGTCCTTGTATTGTGAGCCCAAGAGAAGGCATTCTGAGGTTCATCGAGGGTCCTTGTATGAAGCTCAAGAGGAAGCTATAGGGTATGGCTGGCTTTGACTTTAAGAGTGGTTTCACCGAGAAACCATCCTCTTAGGATTTCAAGAGTGATTTCACCGGGAAATCATCCTCTCAGGGTTCTATCCTAGCGCGGGTGATTCTTTGTATTGGAAGCCCAATAGGAGGCTGTTAAGAGATTTACAGGTCTCTTTCTTGTTTGATGCCCAAGAGAAGGCTAAACTCAACGAGGAGTTCTTTTGAACGAAGCCCAAGAGGAGGCTAACTCAGCAGGGGAGTGTTGTCTTATATGAAGCCTAAGCGGAGGCTAAACTCAGTAAATGAGTTTTCTTATATGAAGCCTAAGAGGAGGCTAAAGGGAACCTAGTTGTTAGGCTAGTTGTTATGTTATGATTGAACAATTATATAAACAAGTGTGTGATGTGTATTCACAAGAGTTTATGAAGAAAATATATAAACAAGTGTATAAAATAAGCATTTAAAGCAAGTGTAACTTGAATATATACAAGGTTTTTTGGGACTTACACCTTAAGGGAGGCCCATTGGTTTAAGAGCAGTTTCACCGGGAATAATGCTTCTCTTAATACCAATGGAATCGGTGTATAAACAAGCGGATAAAAACAAACGAAAGAAGTTTGTTATGCTTGGATATTTACAAAGATGATTTAGTGTGTACAAGGAAATGAATATGTACACGAAAGGGTTTTTAATGTACAAGGAAATGAATATGTACATAGGAGGGTTGAGACTTACACCGTGAGGGAGGCCCATGATTAATTAAGAAATTCAAGGAGAAACATGGTTTGGTTTATCTTTAAATTTAATTGATCATGGAAAAAAGGTGGGTAAGTTTATTGAAATGTTTTTGAAAAGGTTTTAAAAAGTGAAGGATATTCACAAGAAGTTTTGAAAATGATTTAAGTTTTGAAAATTGGAAATAAAATATTTTTGAAAAGTATTAGAAATACTTAAAATGTCTCATTTTTAACTTAATAAAAATATAATCAAAAAGAAAATGTTTTTGGATTTTTTTTGGACATAATCATAAAATAGGCATATTAAATGACAAGTGTACAAAAAATCATCTCAAAATGAGAAGTTTTGATTAGTTTTTGAAAATGTTTAAGTTTACTAGAAACTTGAGAAATTTTGTGATAAAAAAAGAGGTTTTGGTCCTAAGGAGGTTTGAACCTTGGACTTTTGGCTTAGAAAATGAAGATTTTCCAATGAGCCATTTGCTTGACTTGTCATTTAATTACCTTGTTTAGAAGGAGTTTTTAAAAAAAAGAGTTTTGAAAAATGTTCAGAAGTTGGGGTTCTAAAGGGTTCAGAAGTTGTCTACTTCTGTAAGGGTCAGAAGCTAGCTTGCTTCTGGAGCGTGTGAGAAGGCTTGCTTCTGGAGCGCTTTGGATTGCAGCTTCTGGGCATGAGAAGGAGCGCATGGTGCTTTTGGTTGTTGGCTGCTTCTGGAGCTTGTGAGAAGCACATTGCTTCTTGTGGTGTTAGAAGCTTGAGGCTTCTAGAGATGGAAGTACTAGAAGTACTTCTGAAGAGAGTGGAAATGGAGAGCTTCTAGGAGTAGAAGCTTCAGAAGCACTTCTGGAAAAACAAGCTTCAGAAGCTTGTTTTGCCTTTTATTAAAAAAAAAAAGGTTCCAGGGGGATTCGAACCCTGGACCTTGAGGCGAAGGAAAGTTTTAAGGCGTGCTGGCTTTACCACTGGGGTGGCTATACATCCGTTGTTTTAACTTAAACTACAAATATATATTATAAACCCAACTTCTGAAATTTGAAATTACACTTCATCTTCTTCGTGGAACCAAACGCGACATGTCCATGGCTCCAGATTTGAATTTCTTCATTTCTTCATCAATTTTGAAAGTTCAAAATACAATTTTGTCTAGATTTTCATCACAATTCTAACCATGTATCTTGTTAAAATTAATAATCAAAGATGAACGTGAATTTTAACAATCCCAATTTAAACTCTAACTAAAAAAATGATTAATTCTTTGAACTCAGTTGATTTTAGTTTAAATTAAGGATCCAGATAGCTTTAGTGATAAGATATCTACATTTTCCTTTTCAAACTTGAAGCTAAAAACGCATGTATGGAGGTATCAAAGTTTTGAAAACTCACATCTTGGTATGAAATACCAGATCGAGCTTGGAAACTTCCAAGTGCAAAGTAATGATTGATTGAGCTTCCCTGAACCTCACTGAGTGTGTTCCTACTCTTAGATTGTTCTGAAAGTGGCTGGAACTCTCTGACCAAGTCAAGTTGCAGGTTGTTAATTTGAAAATGGAAGATGATGATGGAGCTGTTCCAGAACTTGTTTAAGTGTATGGACAGTCTCTATATGTTGTATAGGATGTGTTTGAAGTGAGAAATCAAGACTAGCACGAGTAGTTTTCAAGTTTGGAAGTTTTGGCTCAAAACTTGCACAAATGGAGTTTTATGTAGAAAACTGTTTCTTAGCTTGTTTTCTGATGGTTTTAAGTTTTAAACTACTTCTAAATGATGTTTAGAATATGTTAGAAACTTAAGTTTGCTCAGCTTTTGCAAGGTTTGAAGATTGCAAAATTCTCCCTCTTTGAACTTTGAAACTTGGAATTTAAGAAAGACAGAAGGAAAGCTTGGATTATGATAGCTTTGGTGTAGTTTGAAAATGAAGAAATGACCTCTATTTATAGGCCAAGAATTCTGAATGACAAGGCAAGGTTATCATTGAGAGAGCTTTGCAACTTGCTTAAGTGGTAAGAAGGAATCTTTTGCATTTAATGCAAAAGTTACTTTCTAACCATGGTTAAAATTTCTCTTTGATTCAATCCTCTTCTCAATCATGTCTAACTGATATTTATCAGTTATAATCTATCCAAAACTGATGACAAGGCTTCTGGAAGAGAGGTTTGTGAAAAATGACTTATAATTTTGATACATGATCTTGGAATTCCATGGTTTTGGAGCTCTATGTTTCAAAATCAAAAGCCTAGCTAGACAAAGTGTTTTTGCAAGTTCTTGGACATTTTAGAAATCTTGTAACAAGACCTACAACTTTCATGTTTTGAGTTTTTCCTGAATCCAAATGGATCTAGGTGAAAAATGGCCAAGAAAGTGAGGAAAAACCATGTTTCTTAACACTTGAAAATTTTTCTAAGTGTTACAAAAAATTCAAATCTTGACTTTTTGTTGACTTTTTCACATTTCTTGATTTTTTATGATCATGGTGGATTATTTGAAATGTTTTTATGATTGAAAAAGTTTTAGTCTTGAAAAAGTTGACCAAAAGTCAAAGTTTGACTTTTTGAGCAGATGAATTTTCATCAGATAGTTCAGAATTTGTCTGATGAAGAAACATGGGTTTTACAATGTTTTGAACCAAGAAATTAGGTCAAGATGTTGCATTGAAGATGTTAAGATCAATCTTCAAGCAAATAGGTTATACATTAAGCAGAAAGTCAATGATTCACTATCTTCGATCAAAACCCTAATTGGTTGATTCAAGGTAGATCATGAGAAAAAGTTGGGAATTTGAAGATCAAATGTTGATGATTGATTAAGATAGATCATTTTAGGTGAGTGGAAACTCAAACCCTAATTGATTATATCTTGAACAGATGAAATTTTGAAGAAACCCTAACTTTGACTTCTAGAAGCCACGCACGATCTATTCTGTTATGAAATTGTTAGTGATGCAGTGATGCAAATGTAAGGTGGTATCTTAGGTCAAAAATTGGGGTATGACAATAAGCTGTCAAAAACGCACAAGAGGCATTAAAGCAAGATTGAGCCAAATTTGGGAAGTTTTGATAAGATTTTCCAATCAAATATTCTTCATTGAAAGAATATATTTTTCATTCAAGTCTTGACCTAATTCCACTCTTCTATATATACACTACAAGTTCAGACATCAAGAAGACGAATTTTTGCAGCCAATAGACTAGGGTTCTTGCTCGAAAATTCCAAGCAAACATGCACTCTTGTTTTCCAATATCCAACCGTTCTCAAGCACTTTCAAGGCTTGATTTGTGCTCCTGAGGTATTGTAGGGTAAGTATAGGTCAATAGTCATGGCCAAATGTCCCTGAATCGTACCATGCATAAACTCGGATTGCATCTTGTTTTTGATTTTTGTATTTTGCATTTTATCATGTTTTAATAAAAACTAACCATACTAATGTGTTCCTGAGGTTCATTAGAGAAGGTTAGATAAATCGTAGCAAGATTTTAATGGCCAAATCGTGAAACACCATTACTAGGGCTCACGAACTGTAGAGCTTTGTACCCGTTGATACAAGCATTTTTAGGCCAAACTAAGGCCACCATTGAATTCACAGCCCTCTAATTAGGGGGTAGGGTCCTGCTTTTACATTTATTTTCATTATTTTACAGTTACAAGGAAGGAGCTCACCGGAGAATACGACCGGAGTTAGGGCTCCGGCGTCCCTCCGGCCCACTGACTCTTTGACCATGGTGTGTCATTGTTTGGTTCGTCCATTCAAACAAGGGGACCCCACTTGCACGCGTTATCCTTTTTGGTTTGATTTCAGGAAATAATATCGCATATATATTAATCCATGTGTGATTATGAATGGATGTATGGCCGTCCCAACGGTAAAACATGCGCGCGTTAGACCCTCATTCTATTAGGTCGCTGGTTCGAACCTGCCTTTTGCAATTTTTTTCCATATTTCTGATTTTTACAGGTAATACATACATACTCTTGGAGGCAAGATCTAACAGTACGTGCATTGTGGTCCAGTGGTTAACTTTTGAACTTGTGACCCTAAGGTCACGAGTTCAAGCCTCAGCAAGGCCAACCTATTTTTTAACACATGGTTTTCTTACATTTTTCTCATTTCCTTTTATTTTTCTAATTTAATTTGATTTTCTTTCAAAATAAATTCCAACATTTTCAAAAATCAAAAAAATATTTTAATTTCAGATTTAGGTTAATTAAATATTTAATTAATTTTTGGCATAAAAATCATTTATTTTTCTCACAATTTAAATTATTTTTCATAATTAATTAATAATTAACTTAGAAATTAGGTTTTATTAGCTAAAATCAATCCAAAAAATATACCAAAAATATTTTTTCTTTCCCAATTAGGGTTTAGATGTTCCCTCTTATCCTTAGACATTTTTATTTTAATTTATTTACTTTATTTCGCATTTAAATTCTAGAAATCAATGTATATGTTGCAAGGTTATTTTTGTAATAGCGTAGATTTACTTTTCCCGCAATTTACTTTCCGCACCTATAATAGCGTAGGACATTTAATTTCTGCACCTTTACTTTATGCACCCTATAACTGTATATATTTAACTGCTAGTAACTAGGATTTGTATGGCAAGACTAAAAGCAATCTTAGATCACCCTAATTCAAGATCAAAATATCTGAACTTAACACACTCTATCACACTTGCACCCCCTTAGGGTATCCTCTCTTGTTGCCTTACAAATAAACAATGTTTATGTCCCTCGAACGTAGGGGTACCATTAGCAAAGACGCTTACGAATAATATCATTATAGTCCCTCTGATACAAAGATCATAGTCCCTCGATGTTGCCTACAAATATATAATCTCGTCCCTCAGTTGTTGCCTACGAAAAGTGATGATCGTCCCTTCGATTTGTTAAGATATCCTTACAATGTTGCCTTCAATGACCATACGATGACCCTACAATTGTCCCTTCACATCCAATGGATAAAGTTACCTACCAACTAATGGTATGGATAGCCTTATTCTAAAGGAGAAGGAAAAATAATAAGAAACGACCAATCTATGTAGGTAAATAAGACTCTATTGCTTGCTCATCTAAAGCATTTTTTACCATGAGCTCGTCGAATGGATTTTGACCATGACATAAAGGCATGTTTGTCTCAGATTTAAGAAAATGAACTTTTTTATTTTTATTTTTTTTAAAATTAAATTTTATAAAACTATTTTTTAAAATATTATAATTTTTTATATATTCATTTTTTTCTAAATTGAAAGACTGATTTTAACATCCTATAACATAAACAAATATTATTGAACACTAAAACATAGTCAAAGTCACAATTTATTTAAAAGTTGTATTTTAAAAATGATTTTTATGAAAATCTAATTATATTTGCTTTTTAAAATTTTGATATTTAAAAAAAATTTCAATAAAAAAATGAAATATCTAAAATAACATTTTAAGAATAACAATTCAAACCAAATTTTTATTTGAAGCTTTTATGAAAAGTTTTTTTATAAATGTTTTTACACAAAATTATATAACACTATAAAAATTATTTTAAGTCAAAACATACATGTCCATAATTAGAACCATTAAATGGAGGTGTGAGTTTCACAGAAAGTTGGACCTTCACTTTGATAATTTTAGTAAACAACATCAATATCATCATTTGAAGGAGGAATTCGAGCAACATGATGAAAGCATCAAAGATAATGCACAATCAAAGAAGGACCAAGATGATGTGCAGAAATTACAAGAATCAATTCAAGAATTTCTTTGAACTGAAGAAAATCTGAAATGGTTTTAGTACTGATACCATATTTTATTTGAGTAGTTCATAATTTACTTGAACTCAAAACAGAAAATGATGAAATGTTTCTCTTGCATTAGCACAATGACATCAAAGTTGAGACTAAATAACCATAATGAAAACTAATTAAAATTGCACTAATTAAAATTACACTAATTAACTAGATCCATTAACAACACTAATTCTTACTAATCATTATATATCTTAATTAAGTTGCTAGGTTATTTCCTTCATCAAGTTCTTTGAGTTGAATATAGGCCGAATTGATGAAAGCATTTGCTTCTTTAGTTGGTTCCTCTATCACTTCTTTAAGCTTGTCCAGTGCCATGCAATATGCTTCCTGTAGTGTCCAACAATAGATCATATATATGTGACCTAGTTAGGGTTTCAGAATAACTTTTTTGTTTTTTTTTATAATGATTTTAGATTCTTATGTATTCTGAAGTTGAGTTTTTTTTTTATATATTATTTATATAGATAGTTTTTCATTAAAAAAATTGCTCCATAAATTGAGTGAAGTATATTGCATTAAATTTAATATTTTGACCATGAAAAATGTTTAAATTATGATGTTTTACTTCCGAAATATTCTTTATTTTCTATACAAATAAATTATCTATAACTAATTAATTTGCATAGATGAAAACTTTTAAAATAAAACACAAGTGACATCTTTTAAAAATAAAATCATGTTGTATATTAATTATTAACTATTAATGTAAACAATACCATGAAGTGATCAAGCTCTGAAGTTGTTGGACTAGTAGTTTCTTTGGACTTTGTGTTCACCATTTTCTTCCATGCATCATGTGTTATATCAAACTCACCTGCATCCTCAGATCCAACCTAAGAAGTAAAAGAATTTTATTTATATTAACACATTAATTAAACACACTATAAAAAATAAATAGGTCATGGTATATAAATATGCTTTAATTAACCCAGTTAATAATTTTTTCTTTGTATATATTACTTTAGAAAATAATGTTTAAGTAATGTATTCCTCTTGGTTTGGCCATGGTCCTAAGCTATTTTTTTTTTATAATTATATATTATTATATGCTTCAATAGTTTATGTCTCTTTCTCATTATTGTTAACCATGCAAAAGTAAAATAATTCACTAATTTATAGAAAAAGTTTCATAACAAAAATATCAAAATAAAGAGATTAAAAAAAAGAGCAAACCCTATTTTGAGATATATCACTCCTAAATAAATTTTAATTATCTAAAATAATTATTCTTCGTGCAAAACATACATTAATTTACTAAAAACACAGAAAAAAATTAAAATAAAATAAAATTAATTACCTTCAGACAGTTAATGTGAGACTCAATCAATACTTCGAATAAAGGATGGCTTGCAATAATCTTCTTTATAGCCTCTTCATCATTTTCTTTTGCTTTTCCAACATCATTTTCTTCAATCTCTTTTCTCATTCCGATTTCTTTACCCTCCTCCATCTCTCTCTAGCTATCACAATCTTAACTCTATGTCTTATACAAATGTAGCAACCGAATCAAAGACTTTGGCACAAACAAACAAGCACTAAGTACATATATAGAAAAAATTTCCATCAAAGATAAAAGAGTTTTGTACTAAGGTTATTAACCAACTGTGACTATAAATGATGAAGCGTAGTTATCAAAAATGTACTTGATGTCATTATTTAACTTTTAATGGTAAAAATCAGTATGAATACAAGTAAATGTATGGAAAAAAAAGATAAAAGGTTAAAACTATGTGGGCTTCCCATGTTTCTCTTTTTTGGTTTGAAAGCAACTTGTCAAAGATTTTATGATATGATTAAAGTAGCTTTCAGGACTTTGTATGGTGTACCCTTTTTTTGGACATATTCTATATTCTCCCCTATCTTGGGCAAAAAAATTCATTTCATTTGACATGTTTCTGACTATACTGTTCATCAGTGGAACTCCTCACTTTGTTGCATCATTTTCTTTACGAGGTAAAACAGCTAGTTACACCAACTTTTGTTTGGCAAAGTTCAAATTATTGATATAGATATATGATAAAAGCCTTATACCTGACACTTGGAAATCTTATATTTGTTTAAAAGGTGGGGGATGAATAATATATAAATAAAATTAGGGATTTCAAAATCAAGCCCACCCAATAAAAATCGCAAATCAAATCAAACTAAAATTGTAAACAATCGCATTTGATTCGGAATAATTTGTGTCATCTTTTAACAAAATCGCATGGTTCGATTTGATTTACGGTTTATATTTTACAAACCGAATCAAACCACATTATATACAACCTAAATTTTACTTAACTATCATATAATTCAAACCTAAACTTATTATATATTAGTCTTATGATTACAATCAATTTTCTCATCCTTACACTTATGATTTCAGTTTCAGTCTTCTTAAATCTCTCATAGCATTATCGCTTCATCTTCACCATTTACATCTTGCCTCTTCTTCTCTAATCTCTACTCTCTTATATTCTTTCTTTTTTTACCTTCTCATTTTTATGCAAATGTTCTCTCTTCCAATTTCGTTTTATCGCACATATTTATCTATAATCTCTTCTTTTTTATGTTCTTTCTTTTTCATCTTCACTAATCTCTCATCTCATCTATTTTTTTGTTTTATTATAATATTTTTGATATTATTTTATGTTATTATTTTATGCTATTATTTTATGTTTATTATTTCACTTTTGTTTAATCTAATTTTTACATATTAATTGGAAATTTATTGTCCAAATATGATGAGTTTTTTGTTATTTGATAGTGTATGAATGACAAAATACAATTATGTTGTCATCTACATGTGTATGTATGGCTCAACAAAATATTTGTAAAAAACCGAACAAACCGCACCGAACTAAACCGCATTGGTTCGGTTTGATTTTTTTTCTAAAATCCAATCGAACCAAACCAAAATACACACCTGTTTTTCTTGCAGTTCGGATGATTTTTTGCGTATAAACCGCCCAAACCGCACCACGAACACCCCTAAATAAGATAAAACCAATCGATATGACATAATTTTGATAATCACTAAAGTACGAGGCGTGTAAGAGAGAAACACGTTAAATGATAAATGAGATTGTATATACAGTTCAAACATGAAATATGTAAGAGTGAAATATTATAGGAGAGATTTTATTATACATAGTCCCTTAAATATGAATATTATAAGAGTGATATGCTTTAGCTGAGGAATCAAATTGTACATAGTCCCTTAAGTATGAGGTTTGTAAGAGCGAAATATTTTAAGTGAGAAACCTAATTATGCTCGGGGTTAACCCCCTCGCAACGTGCATATTATAAATATATAAAAAAATTAAATTGTGTGGGGTTATCCTCGCAAATGAGAAAGAGGGGAATTTTGAAATGATAATTTGCGAGGGGTAATCCATGAGAAACATTAATAGCGCCAAAGTTGAAATTAATCTGTCAGATAATGTTGCTTGTTGTGAGGGGTTTCTCCAAGCAAAATTACAACGTGCAATTTGCGAGGGGTAACCCCAGCCTAAGAGACATCATTAACCCCATCAACATAGTGTGCAGATTGTGTGTGCAGTATGTAATTTATGAGACATACAATTTGTGAGGGGCTGCCCCACGCCAAAGTTGACAGTTTCATTTGCGAAGGGAGCCCCATCGCCATCTATGATATTCTTAAAAACTCACACACCCACCGCTTCTGCCATAAATCCGTTTCAATCTCTTTTCTTTGTTTAATCCATTCATCTCTTCTCCTTCGCAACTTCCATTCCTCTTTCAATCTTCTCTCATTCTTATACTTCCAATCAATTTCATCATGTTATCTTTTTTTAGGTAAGCATGTTTATTATTGTTTCACTTATATAATTTTTTTATTTTCTTAATTATGATATAATTTAATTTTGTTTTATTTTTTTCAGTTTTTAATAAAGATCTGAATTGATTTACTTGGAGAAGTAAGATTTAGAAGGAAAGTGTTGAAGATTTTGAATTCAGGTACACATTGTATAATTATTTTTGAATTTTTTAATAGATTAATTATGTATGTAAATATATTTATTTGGTTTATTTTATTTGATATTTGTTTGGATGTGTATTTTTTATTGTGTTAGTTAATTTAAAAATTAGTAAATATAGAATAAAAAACAGATTACAAAATAACTTATAAAAAATGTTAGTATAAACTGTAAAATGTTTTTTTTTTCCTTGTTTTTTTTAAAATAGATAATTAAAAGTTTATATACTGTATTTGTTTTTTCGTTTTTTTAACTATAAATAATATAGTGAATATAAAGTGAATATATATAGTAAATAATATATAAAGTAATATAGTGAATATATAGTATATGTAGTATTTTAAGTATTTTAAGTATATATGTAAAGAAAAACTTACAAATAGTGTCTATGTATTTTAAGTACATATTGTATTTATGTGTATTTATAAAAAGAGTATATAATATATTTTTAAGTTCAAATTATTAAAAAAAGACAGTGTATATATTATATTTATATTATTTATTGTTAGTATTAATAATTATGTGTAAAACAGTTTATATATGGTAGTTTATTTAAGAAACAGTATTTTTATATTTTAATAAAAAACAATAGTATTTTTATATTTGAGTAAAAACTGTATTTTTATGTAAAACAGATTACTTATTTTTTGAAACAAAAACATTTGTATTTTTTAGATGAAAAAAGAAAAACAGTTTTGTATATTTAATATAAAAAATAAGTGTATGAATATAAATTATATTTTCAAGTAAAAAATATTTGTATGTAACAATTTATTTAATGTTTAAAACATTATAATGTTTATTTAAAAAAATAATAAGTGAACATAATTATTTAGAAAATAATATAATAATATATTTATATACTCTTTTAAAAAACAATAACTCTAAAAAAACCTATGGTAAAATAACTTTAATAATCTTTCTCTACATTCTATCCTACTCCTATGCATTATACTCCACTTCCTATGCATCCACCTCCATCCTATTCCACATCCTATAAATTTAGTCAATTTTTTAATCCACTTTATATGTGTGGGACGCAGCCCTTGAAAACCCTAAAATGTTCTTCTCAAAATCGGAAGTTTATTTCTGGTTCGCACCTTATTTTGTTCAAATCAGTCAAAATGTGGTGGCACCTCTAAATCAGTAAAAAACCGTACCGGAGATTAACTTTCGGTTGGGAACCAAAAGTATAACTCTGGCCATAGAAGCGGGAACATTGAATTACATGCCACCTGGATATTTTGTATGGAACCGGAAGTTTATTTTTGGTTTTGTCATGAATGCTGATTGTTATAAGCAGCAACCATGGTGATCAACACCGTTTTACACTTTCTCTTAAAACCTCTCCAAAACCCTCTCCATTCCCAATCCATTTTTCACTCCAAATCCATACTTTTTTTGTTCATCATATCAGAAAAAGCTCAACAAAGAAGAATTTCAGGTAAACATCGTTCCTTTTATCCCTCATTCCCTGCATTAATCTGTTACATTTTGCTGAAAATAAAGTTACGTACCAACCGAAAGTTTATATCCGGTTTATAGTTGAAATAAATGGGAAGTTTATTTCCGGTTTTGTCTCTATTTGGAAATTATGCAGCAGATTTCACCGTATATGTGTATTTATGATTTTTATTATGTTACATAGGTATGGTGCACCACGATAACATTCCTAAGCCCGATGACACCGAAGTTGTATCGCCGGTCGTAGTACCGCCTCGCGTAATTAAGGCGGTCGATGTTCGTGAACATTTTGAAAATGTTTAAGAATTTGAATTTCGGGACGATATATTGTAGTGGATTCGTTTAGAGGCAACGAGGTTAGGATTTGGTACCGTAATAGTAAGGTCCGATAACGACACTAATAGAAGAAATGCCTTTGTTATTTTGACTTGTGAAAGGAGCTGAAAATACGTACCTCGCATTCAAAATTTGAAACGCAAGGAAACCGACACAAGAAAATGTGAGTATCCGTTTCGATTGCGTGGTTATCTCATGACCAATAGTAAGAGGAAGTTTAATGTGATTAGCAGAGAACACAATCATGATTTAACTCCAAAGTCTGTCGGTTATCCAATAGCATGTCGGCTACTTCCAGACGAGAAAACTTGTGTTTTCGACATGACTTTGAATTTGGTACCTCCCAAAAACATTGTTGCAACATTGAAGTCCAAAAGACCAGAGAGCACCTTTAATATCAAAAAAAAGTTGGTCATTCAGGAGGATCGAACCGAAATGCAACACCTTTTGAAAGTTCTCGATGATAATAAGTATGTCTATAGGCACCGACAAGGTGATGATGGGGAAACTGTTAGAGACATTTATTGGACCCATCCTGATTCCATTAAATTATTCAACATGTTTCCTACCGTGCTCGTAATGGATTCGACGTACAAAACCAACAAGTACATGCTTTCGTTGTTGGAAATTGTTGGTGTTATATCGACCAAGAAGACGTACTCAGTTGGTTTTGAATTTCTCGAATGGAAAAAAAAAGAAAACTTTCAGTGGGCGTTAGAGGTGTGTTGGTCCATGTTGAAAGACCAAGAGGATATTTCAAAGGTAATTTTCACCGACCGTGATACGACTTTAATGAATGTTGTTGCAACCGTATTTCCGACTTCTTCCGCATTACTTTTAGGTACCATATAACAAAAAATATGAGAAGTCGGGTTAAATCTGCTGTGGGGTCGAAACGGGTAGCTGGTGAAGATGGAAAGTTGGTAAAGTCTGGTGTTATTGTGGATAAAATCATGGCGGTATGAAATGCTATTGTTAATGCATCTACAAAAGAGATGTATACTGATGCTGTTTTACAATTCCGAGCTGTTTTTGAGAAATATCTGAATCTGTTGAAATATGTGGAGAGCATAATATTTGATCAGGTGAAGGAGAAATTTGTTTGTGCATGGACTAATTAGGTTAAGCACCTCAGACATACAACACCAAACCGAGTTGAATCTGCGCATGTTTATCTCAAGAATTGGTTGGCAAATAGCAAGGGCGATTTTATTACGGGTTGGGAAGTTGTGAACCATATGATCATGAATCGGCATAATGAGACACAAACGACATTTGGTCGTAGTATCACGGTGTTGGAACACAGGTTCAAGGAGAATATGCTATATTCTCTATTGGTCGGTAACATATCTCGGGCGGAACTTAATTATATTTTCCATGAGGCCATAAAAGCTTCAACTGTGGGTGATGACACCTCAAAGTATGGGTGCACTATTGTGAAAATATATGGTCTCCTATGTGCTTGTGTGATAGCCAAGAAGACGAGTGGTAATGTCCCGATAGGTATAGACGAGGTCTCTAATCATTGGAAGAGACTTAGTTTTGAGGATGACAGGAAAATGAAAAGTGATAAATCAAATATATCCATCCTTACCGAATAGGAAGCAATACAATCGAGATTTTTGAGAGCCGATGATGCCACCAAACTCCAAATCAAAGAAAAGTTGAGAAAAATTGCATTCCCGAAGACCACGGATTTGAAACCACCCTCTCAACCGGTAAAAACAAAAGAAGCACCGAAAAAGTTGAAACCTACACCAGTCGACAATTCTACTACGAGAAATCCTTCGTATTATGAACATGTTGACAATGTATTTCCCAACTCACCTACACCGAAATCTCATAAATATGATTCCAAAGGTGCCTGTATTAGCAAACCACCGCCTACACCGCCTCCATCAAAAGTACCATTCATTGATCACATGTCAATTTTCATGCACAAATACGTTGAAAGGATCGTATATATGGCTGATGACGGTAATTGTGGATTTCGAGTTGTATCTTGTTTTCTAGGTAGCCGTGAAGATTATTATAATATTGTGCGAGATGCTCTGATCACAAAGTTGACAGAACACAGAGAGTTGTATACACGTGTGTTCTGGAGTAAGGAAAAGGTTGAGGAAATACATCATGCACTAGTACCTGTTAAGGTTGGATCTGCATCGGAGGACAAATGGATGCGGTTCCCTGAAATGGGTTATCTCATTGCAAGTACTATGGCATGGTGTGTGTATTAACCTGACAAGATACGATTTTTCGAAGACTTTTTTCCTCTGCGCACGACTCCTACACCAAATCCCATTGATTGTATCAGTTGTGTTGAGTGGATTTCAAATCCACGACATTTTGTTCAAGTCTACTTGAAACTGGAATGCCCAATACTACCGACATCACCAGAGTGGACGCTTCATTTCACAGAAGCATCAGAGACATAGCCAGACAATTTCATAGAAAGGATGCAAGAATACAACAAGTTGAGGGAAATAGATATAAAAATAAATAGGGAAAATTCGAAAGGGGTGCCACCGGTGGATTTATCCGGCGACATTTTTTCGACTCTTTCAAGTAATATATGTAGCATTGTAATGTTAACTTCATTTTGATGATGTATTATGATGTGGAAATATACTCATTTTTGTAATTTGACCATTTGCAAAAAAATTGAATATATGAGATTTTGAGTTACAGGTTTTTGTTGCTATTTCTGTTCTATTTCTGGTTTTTCAGTCATAGGACATTTACCGGAAGTTTACTTCCAGTTTTGGTATTAAGTAGGAAACCAGAATTTAACTTCCGGTTGTGCCACTGAAACAAGGATAAGATTTCTATGGTCCATGTTTACATCCTTCTACTATATAAATATCCTTCCTCTTATATTTTTCCATACAACAACACAAAAAATCAGAAATAGACATGAAATTGAACATCGAATGGGTTGCTGGAGTTGTCCATTTTTTCGGCGACGTACCGTCTCGTGAATTCAAGATCACGGTGTACACCCCAATTGAAGAGGTACGAGAAACTTTGCAGGAACTTATTCCTTACGGTGACGGTCGAAAGGTAGAGAAGATCGAGTACTGCTCGACGTCAATCGACAATGAAGAGAATCTGCAGTTCATGAACCGTGAACTGAAGAACGACGATGATTTACGGGCAGTGTGGTCGACTTATCGAAGTTTTTAGGAGAAAGTTCCAATCGAGTTAGATGTGACTTTATCAAGAATCGTCGATGACATTATGAGGATGCTGCAGCGTCCCCCGGGATATTAATTTGTAATGTTCGATTTATGTTTAACTTTTAATTTGTATTTGCTACGTTTATGTATCTCTATGTTAGACAATGAATTGAAATATTATGAATTTCTGTTATGAATGAAAGCGGAAATATAGTTACAGTGTAGAACCGAAAATTAACTTCCGATTTGTTTCAAACTTTATCAGATAGTGATGTACCCTGAAAATATGTTTTCGATTTTCATAAGCAAATTAAAAATTTCACAGAAGTGGATAAGAAAATCATAGGATGGGTTAAAAAATCCACTAATTTTAATATTATCAAGACATAATTCCTTATTTTGGAACAACTTTTCAGGACATCCGAATACAACTAAACCAAACCACAATAATTTTATCGATGAATGCTCTTCCACTTCCACAAAGGCCTTCAAATTGATGTAGATATGATGATCCAATCCATTTTAAAACTTCATACCATATACATCCAAAAACTGGGCACACAATGAAAATATAAGAAACTATTTATTCACACTTACTAATGAATGGAGTGAAGAGAACTTGATCAATTACACCTCTTATAAATATGTTATCTTTTGTTACTAGTCTATTTTGGAGTAGTTTTTGCACTTAACACACAAATTTTAGTTAATTGAGTTATGTCAAAGCTTCGACAATGACAAATTATTCATGTTCTTAAATTCTTTGAGTTTAATTTTGTGATCAAATCTTGTTTAATAGATGGTGAGATTGATCTCTCTTAAATTAGTCAATTGTAAGGTTTAATACCAAAATTTCTAAAAAAAATAAAAATAAATTCCTTTATATGCTTAGCATATATTTCTTTTATTGAGTACTGATCTAATAAACCAATAAAACTTATATCAAACTAAGAAATGTTGTTCCATCATGGAGAACTACCTCTATCTCTTTTTATAGTAATCTCATCTTCCACACCAAATTTATTTGTCAAGGCTATATATCAAATACCGAGTGCCCTTGTTTCCAATTTCCGCTCTCATTTTCCAAAGAAGGGCAGTGTTGAAAACCATCAAAAAATTTATATTGAAACCCACCCCCCT
This sequence comes from Vicia sativa, assembly GCA_021764765.1. Taxonomy (NCBI): domain Eukaryota; kingdom Viridiplantae; phylum Streptophyta; class Magnoliopsida; order Fabales; family Fabaceae; genus Vicia; species Vicia sativa. Next base: position 232,804,202 of record CM038795.1, on the reverse strand, counting down.
TATTACTCTACACACCTCATCCTATTTAAACCACTTAATTTTCCTTTCACGTTAGTCCCTCCCTCCTCATGATAATTGCTTAAAAAGAAAATGGAATAAATATAATTTTGGTCTCTATAAATTATTAAAATTTATTTTTAATTTCTATAAAAAAATTGACATGTTTTAATCCTTACAAAATTATTATACACGTAATTTTAGTCTCTACTATTAAATCGATATATGTTTTTGAATGATTATTCTATAGACGTGTTTAGAATGTTGTAAAAAGGTCTTTAGAATAACTCAAAATTTGATTTTCAAGTCAAATTTTTCATTACTTTTATCAATATTTTTCAAATTTAAAAAACTTAGATTTAATTCTTCTCATTTTTAAAAAAAAATTAGAATTTGATAAATAAACATTCATAGTATTCTAAACGCTTATAAAAAAATTATTCAAAAATTTAAAATGTTAAGGTAATTAAACAGTTTTCAAAATTTTAAAAAAATAAGAGGGATTTAACTTGTATGAATACAAATTTTGTAGGGATCAAAATATGTCATTTTTTAATATGGACTAAAAATAAAATTTGAGATATTTATAAGGACCAAAAACATATTTAACCCAAAAAAATTTCAGTTTAGAAATAATATTTGACAGAGCATTGAAAAAATTATATTGAAAACGTTGACAAAATTGATTTTATAATTACCATCTTCCGCATGATAATTTAAATATCACTTTATAAATCATGGATTGTCATGGAGGCTTTAACTTGACACACACCCCCTCCACCCACTTTAACCTCACACCCTCCAATTTTCCGTTATTACTGGAATACTCATGATGAGTCTAGTTGAGAAGAATTTTTGAACGAATTTTTCGGTAGAACAAGTGAAAATTCCAGAACATGGTATGGTAGATTAGTAATAAAATTCTGGTAATTAACAATTTCCAGAAGTTCATATAAATTTTCAATATACTGGAAGTTTCAAATTTACGAGATAGTTCCGAAAATTTCAAATATACTGAAATTTCTGGTAGTTTCATAATTCAAGTATTTTTAACGATTAAGATTTTGCTGACAACATTGAAGGGTTCTGATTGCAGCGACATATTTGTGTGGTCTAGAATGCATCGCGATTTGTTTAAATAGAGGAATATGTTAGAGACAAAGACATCTCAAAAATTGTCACTTCTATAATTTCTGATTAAGGCATAAGTGTGTGCATCATCAGCTTGAGCCTGAGCTTCCGCTCTATCAGTCCGTCTGCCCGCAACGGTGTCATCTTTTCCTTTGATCCTCATTGAAACAAATAAAGAAAACAATTTTAAAAAATATTGAAATGCCAAAAATTTCTAAATTTCTTGTATTTTTCAAAATTAAATGAACTACCGTAAATTTATAAATTTTTGGTAAACAAAGTGAACACCCAAGAATTTCAAAAAATTTGGTATATAATGTAACAAAATCACCGAAAATTTACAAATTTCGGACAAGAAATACCGGAAATTTTTAAATTTCCATGACAAAATACCGTAAACTCTTACTCTTTCATAAAATTTTCAATATATGTATGAAATTTTCAGGTGTCTCCTTGTAAATTTGAATGGTGTGGCAATAGAAATTTTAAAAATGTGTGAAAAATCTTGATTGGACTATTTTGATACATCATGCCTAACTACCTTTATCTCTTTCTCTAGTAATCCCCATCTTTCACACCAAATTTATTTGTCAAGGCTATATATCAAATACCAATGCCCTTTGTCATACCCCAATTTTTTTACCTAAGATACCATCTAATGTCATTCACATGTGCATCATTGCATCACTAACAATTTCAAAACAAGTTAGATCGTGTGTGCTCCTTGAGCCAAATTAGGGTTTTAATAAAAAATTTCATCTTTTCAAGATATGATCAATTAGGGTTTGAGTCTCCACTCACCTCAATTGATCTATCTTCATCAATCATCAACATTTGATCTTCAAATTCTCATCATTTCCTCAAAATATATCTTGAATCGACCAATTAGGGTTTTGATCGAGGGTGGTGTATCATTGATTTTTGCTCAATGAATGACTTAATTGCTTGGAGATTGATCTTAAAATCATCAATGCAACATCTCGGCCTGATTTCTTGGTCCAAAACATTCCAAATATCTTGATTGATCATCAGAGAAATTTTGAATCATTTGACAAAAAAATTCAACTGTTCAGAAAAGTCAAACTTTAACTTTTGGTCAACTTTTTGAAGTCCAAATTTTTTCATTCATCAAATCATTTCATATTATCCATCATGATCATAAAAAATCAAAATATGTGAAAAACTCAACAAAAAGTCAAGATTTGAAATTTTTCTAACACTTAGAAACATTTTCAAGTGTTAAAAACATGGGTTTTCAACATTTTCACGGTCATTTTTGACCTAGATCCACTTTGATTCAAGAAAAACTCAAAACATGAAAGTTGTAGATCTTATTCCAAGATTTCTAAAATATCCAAGAACTTGGAATTTTTTTTTGTGTAGCTAGGGTTTTGAAATTGAAACATAATGGTCCATAACCATGATTTTAGGTCATTTCAACTCATTTTTGCAAATTCTCTTCTAGAAGCCTTGTCACCATTGAGAGATAAGTTATAACTTGTAAATGTCGGATGGAAATGATTGAGAAAAGGATTAGATCAAGTGAGATTTTTAACCATGGTTAAAGAAGTTAACCATGTGCATTAAATGCAAAAATACCTTTCTTACCCCTTAAGGCAAGTTGCTAATTTATTTAAAGCCAATCCTTGCCTTGCCATTCAGAACTCTTGGTCTATAAATAGAGGTCACTTCTTCATTCAAAATCACACCAAAGCATTCCTAAACAAGCTTTCTCATTTCTTTCTTCTTTTTCAAGTTTCAAGTGCAAAAATGAGAGAATTTGCAAATCTCCAAACCTTGCAATTTCTGAGCAATCTAAAGCTTAAAACACCCTCTAAATACCATTAGGAAGTTGTTAGAATCATCAAGACATCACCAAAAAAATCCAAACTCAGAAATAATCACCAAACTCCATAAACATGCATATTGAGCCATAACTTGCAAAACCTCAATCCAATCGTGCATTTCATTTTCTAGTCACTCAAACATCATATGTATACCATATAGAAGTGATCCAAACCATCCTCCGACTTCTGTAAATCCAGGATCATCATCACCATCTTCAGAGGCTCCCAATCCAGTCTAAGCATCCATACACCTTCCATATGGTCCAGTGAAGCTACACAAATCATCAAAACACTTCTGGAAACACTATTTCAAGGAATTTGATTTCAGTTCAAAGAGGTAAGTTTTTCAAACTCTGAACTCTATAATTTATGCATTCTAGTCAAAAAATTGATTGGCCAATTTGTTTATGCACCTAGCTGATCATTAACCCTCAATCAGTTGCTTAAATTATGGTTCAAACACGATTTCATGATCAATTCTTAGAATTAGGGTTCATCTGTTTTTCTCTAAAATTATTCATCTTAGGCTTAAAATAAATGAAATTAATGGTCATCATCATGTTCCTGGGGAAAATTCGAGCAAGTTTGATATTTGGATCATTCAATTTCATTGAGAAATGGAGGAGATACGAAATCAAGGTTGAAGGTTGAAGAAGATGTTCTTCGCGTGTTTTGTGATTTTTCCCATTTTTCAAATTTTTGTTTCATAATATATTTAATCGTTGTTTTTTTGTTAACGGATGAAACAGCCACCCCAGTGGCAGCCAGCGCACTCTTAAGTCACTTTTCCTTGCCAATGGTCCAGGGTTCGAATCCCCCTAAGACCATTTTTCCATATTTTCACTCTTTTTCAACTCATTTTTAAACCATTTTCACAAACTTGTTTTAAATATAATTTAATAGAAGCGTGTTATTGACAAGCCACGCATGTGGCCCAGTGGTTAATCTTTTCACCTTTGAAATTCAGGTCCGGAGTCCAAACCTCCTTAGGACCAAAACATTCTTTTTATCACTTGTTTTTTTTCTCAAGTTTTTCAACAAACTTCAACATTTTCAAAAACCAATCAAAACTTCTCATTTTGGAGATGATTTTTTGCACACATGTCATTTAATATACATATTTTATGATTATGTCAAAAAAATCCAAAAATATTTTCTTTTTGATATATTTTTATTAGGTTAAAATAAGACATTTTTAAGTATTTTAAATATTTTTTATAAAAAATGTTTTCTTTCCGATTTTCAAACCTAATCTTTTTCAAAATTCTTGTAAATGTTCTTCACTTATCAAAATCATTTTAAAACTTTCAAAATATTTTAATTGACTTACTCACTTTTTTTCCATGATCGATTCAATTAATCTTTGAAAATACAAACCGAACTAGGTTTTTCCTCGAGAATCTTTCGAATTCAAAATCAAATTGATCATAGGCCTCCCACACGGTGTAAGTCCCAACCCTTTTGATCTTCATATTTATTTCCTTGTACGTATCCACCCTTTTGTGTACATATTCAATCATCCTTGCAAATATTCAAGTATAATTAGCTTCGTTCCGCTAATTTTATTCACTTGTTTATACACTGATTCCATTGGTATTAAGAGGAGCATTATTCCCGGTGAAACTTCTCTTAAGCTAATGGGTATCCCTTAAGGTGTAAGTCCCACTCCAATGTATATATCCAAGTATACTAGCTTATCCGATTGTTTTAAACACTTGTTTATATTTTCACACATCATTTGTATATATTCAAGTTACACTTGCTTTAATTGCTTGATTTATACACTTGTTTATATATTTCCTTCATAAACTCCTATGAATGCACACCACACACTTTGTTATATATACTTGTTCATATACTTGTTCATTTATAACACAACAACTAGTATAACAACTAGATTCCCCATAGCCTCCTCTTGGGCTTTGTACAAGATAACTCACTTGTTGAGTTAGCCTCCTCTTGGGCTTCATACAAAAGAACTCCCATGTTGATTTAGCCTCCTCTTGGGCTTCATACAAAAGAACTCCCTCATTGAGTTTAGCCTTCTCTTGGGCATCATACAAGAAAGAGACTTGGAAATCTCTAACAACCTCTTATTGGGCTTCCAATACAAAGAATCACCTTCGCTACGATAAAACCCTAAGAGTATGATTTCCCGGTGAAATCACTCTTGAATCTTAAGAGGATGGTTTCCCAGTGAAATCACTCTTAAAGTCAAGCCAGCCATACCCTATAGCCTCCTCTTGGGCTTCATACAAGGACCCTCGATGTCCCTCAGAATGCCTCCTCTTGGGCTCACAATGCAAGGACCCTCGATGACCCTCGGAATGCCTCCTCTTGGGCTTACAATACAAGGACCCACGGGCTTTTTAAAAGCATCCCCTAATCAATAATCAATTTCTCCTAGAGATTTATACATGTATCATCTCTATGAAAGAAGTATCTCATCTATAGCATCACATACAAATCAAACATTTTTTACAAATCAAACATTTTTTCAAAACAAACACTTTTTCAAAACAAAACATCTTTCTTAACTTGTAAGTGGCAACGCTTGTACACTCAAGAAAAAAGCCCAATGCTTACAATGAAAGATTCAAACATTTTTCAAACATCTTTCTTAACTTGTAAGTGGTAACTCTTGTACACTCAAGCAAAACACCCAATGCTTACAATGAAAGATTTAATCAATCAACTTTTAAAAATGTATGTGAAGAAATATATTAGATACATTTTTCATTAAGATGACATTTGTCTTTGTCTCTTAATAAAATCATCATTGCTTCCACTAGCACATAAGTGAGAACTATGATTGCTCTGACTTTCTCAACCTCCCTTTGAGAATACGTAGGCACAAGGTCTCACCCTTGACGAGCATACTTCTTTCTCCCTCAAACCAAACAAACCTTAGTTCCCTTAGATCCGAGCTACATATGCTCTGATTCCCACTAGGGGATATGTATGCAGAGGATCCCAATGATCTTTGCGAGCATAATAATAACAAAACTTAGGTTCCTGCCTAACCTACCTTTCTTAAATCCCTAAGGAGAAACTTTCCCGAAATAGCATAGCAAATAAAACACGCAAACATACAAAATATGCATAAAAAAGTTCCTATAGAAAACTATGGATATATAGGGTGCTAATACCTTCCCTTTATATAACCAACCCTCTTACCCCGGTCTCTCCCTAATGCGTTGCGTCTAGTTCACGCTAGTCACATCACATATCATATTTTAGGGTATTTCAACTTTCCCCTTTTCCATCTTTTTTTCTTGTTTGGAAACAATAAAGCTTGGTGCTTTCGACATCTTTTTCAAACAAAAAAAATTAAAAGATTAAATCATTTTGAGCCTGAGATTCGAATTTCGATTTAATTCCCTCGTTCGTCACTTTTTACCATGAACAGAAAAATGACGACTCTGCTGGGGAGCGCCAATATTTTCTTTGTTTTCAAAAAAGAAAAAAATGGGTTAAACTTCATTTATTCATATGTTTGTTTTTCTTTATTGCGTGTTTTGTTTCGTTACTCGTGATTTCATCTGATGAAAAAAATCCTAACCCGTATTTAAGAAACATATTAAGAATTAGGTGGGGATATAGTCCTATTAACTTACGAGGAGTCTCAGTCTTTAATAAGTTAATTTGAGATCCCTCGCTCAGTGGAGGTTTTCTTGGGGGTAATTGTGTTTAGCAAGATAATTGCGAAGACATTTTTGCTTTCAAGGGAGCTAGCGAAGTTGAGTGGTTGTAGAACATATAACCCATCCTGACCATTTAGGATGTACTGCAGAAACTATTCAGGTGTAAACTCGGATTAGTTGTCATGCGAGACTACGATCAGGCGAGTTTTTCTTGAAAAATATTATTGGACTACAAGTTAGTTAACAAATCTGATAATATTTCAAAGAGAAGCGTTGAATCTGTATTATCAGTAGAACATGTTTTGCAGGTGAATAAGCCCTTAGAACTTACCCACGTTTGGTTCTTATCATTGACCTCATGCTTGTGACTTCAAACGCTTGAACGTGTGTATAACCACTAACCATGTCTATATCTTTGTGGCATTCATGCATTCATTCAAAAACCTCAATTTCTCATTTTTCTTTCCATTTCCAAAGAATTTAGAGTTTTTTCTTTGCAAACATTTTAGGTTAGAGGGATGGATGTAAGAAGGAGATATACCAAGACATACTGTTTTAGATTTCCTGATTTGGAAAATTTAAAAGAGTTAGCATCCTTGGTAGAAGATCCCTCAGATTTCAAAAAACGCTATGGAACTCTTTTAACAATCTTGAACACTAACGTTGATGAAAGACTTCTTAAAACCTTGGTTCAATTTTAAGATCCAGTCTATCGTTGTTGCACTTTCCCTGATTATCAGTTGATGCCTTGTTTGGAAGAGTACGCACATATTTTAGGTATCTCAGTGTCTGACAAAGTGCCCTTCAATGGTTTGGAAGCCATTCCGAAGCCACGAGTCATTGCAACGATGACTCATTTAAGGAAATCTAAGATAGACAAAAACATGAATACCAAAGGAAATCTCTTAGGACTAACTTCAAAGTTTCTAATGCAGAAGGCTTTTAATTTTGCTGAAGACGGTAGCATGGTAGCTTTTGAAGCTATTTTGGCTTTGCTCATTTATGGGTTGGTTTTGTTTCCCAACGTCCAAGAATTTGTTGATATCATCATAGGAATATTTTTGATTGGAAATCTCGTTCCCACTTTGCTTGGTGATACGTATTTCTCAATCCATCATAGGAATCATCAAGGAGATGGAATTATTGTGTGTTGTGTGCCTTTGCTTTTCAAATGGATTGTCTCACACTTGCCTAAATCTCCTATCTTCCGAGAAAACAAAAATGGTTGCCATTGGTCTCGAAGACTCATGTCTCTTACTAATGACGATATTCATTTGTATACCTTGGCCTACAATGAGATGAAAATCATTGAAATTTATGGAGAGTTTGTCAACGTACCTCTCACTGGTACAAAAGGAGGAATTAACTACAACCCATTCTTGGCAAGAGGTCAACTTGGGTATGCAAACTCCAGTAAACCCCTTGGTTTTACAATAGAGGGTTACTTTTATCATGAAGGGGAAGATTCCCAAGGTTTGAAAGCCAGAATGATAAGAGCTTGGCATCATATTCGAAGGAAATAAAAAGGTAATGTAAAGAATTGTGTAGCCATGGAAATCTACACTTATTGGGTAAAGAAAAGAGAGAAGGAATTTTGAATTCCTTATGCTTATGAAGAACCCATGTTCCCAATGGTATCTAAATTGACCACCATTCCCATTGAGACTATGGGAGAATACCAAGAAGCTTTGGCTAAGATGAGGCTGGAGAAAGAAGCAGGTCAAAGATCATGAAAAAACGCTCTACTTTCAAGATGGATGTCTCATGGAGATAGATGAGAAGATTCGCTGAAAAGATGATGCGATCAAGAAATACATCAAAGAAAGCTTGAAGAAATGACGAATGGCAATCCTGCTCCAGACAATTGGAAAAAGGTTGTTAACAAGCTAAAATCCGAGAAATCTGAATTGAAAGCTTACTATGGGAAAGAGATCCTAAAGTTGAAGTTGCATCAAGCATTTGGTTCTTCATCAGACGAAGACACTTAATTTGTATAGTTTAGCTTTTATTTATCATTTGCTTTATTGTTGTAAGAGATATGCTCCAAAAAAAACTTGTTGTAATCTTCTTTCAAATATTAATAAAATGAGAGTTTTTCCATCCAAATGTTTGCAAGAAATTTCTCTTTTAGCGTAAATTCTTTGGAAATTATTTTCTCTTTGCATCCATAATCATGCATCATTTTGTGCATTTCGAGTTTGTTATTTAGAGTCTTATCTTTTGGAATTTTCTCCAGAGATCGTCAAGCTGTTGCGTCTTAGAGTTTCTCGACTACATTCACAGTCAGCTCACAGATACAATACTCGTGCAAATAGAAGAAAAGCAATGGAAGATTTTGAACAAGAGAATATTGAGCTTCGTGGTACAATAACCACACTTCAAGAGGAAGTGGAAAGACTCACTGCTTTGGTAAGCTCGTTGGTAGCTGCCCATAATCAGCAATCGACACCTAACAGTCAAATTCAAGCGACAATGATTTCAGAAATCACCACTACTCCAGTTTCTGCTATTGTAGTTAATAATTCGATTTTCACTATGCCAAAGGGTTACCCTTGGGGAATGCCTTTTAATTTTGGCGTAGGTTTTCTTTAAAATACTTCTGAAGTACTGGCAACCACAAATGAGGTTCCTACTTTGCCGAATTCAGCGTTTACTCGTCATCCTGGAGTAACCTTTCCTCAAGTCACTATGTCGGTTTCTCAACTAATTATGAGGAATTCAGCTTTCGTGATTCACGTTATTGCAAACAACGAAGTTTATCATGATCTTGGCAACAACACGGATTCTCGTGTCCATATGGAAGATCTCCAAGAACAGTTTAACAAAATCCAGTTAGAGATCAAAGCAATCCATGGAAAGGATTTGTTTGGGAAAAATGCCCACGATCTGTGTCTGGTTCCTAGAGTGAGAATACCAGCCAAGTTCAAAGTCTTCGACTTTGAGAAATACAAAGGAAACTCTTGCCCGCAAATTCATCTTATGATGTACGCTAGGAAGATGTCTACTCATAACAATAATCATAAATTTCTCATTCACTACTTCCAAGAAAGTTATACTAGCGCCGCTCTAAAGTGGTTTATGGGATTGGATAGTGAGAACATTCGAACTTTCAACGACCTAGGCGAAGCTTTTGTTCAAAAATATAAATTTAACTTGGAAATGGCTCCAGATCATGATCAACTCAGATCAATGTCTCAAAAGGATAAAGAGAATTTCAAAGAGTATGCCCAACATTGGAGGGAAATTGCTGCCCAAGTCAATCCACCATTGGAAGAGAAAGAGATTACCAAGATCTTCTTGAATACTCTTGGTCCTTTCTACTATGAACTCATGATCGCCAGTGCTCCAAATGATTTCCCCAAAATGGTAAACATGGGGATGCGATTAGAATAATGAGTCCGAGTAGGACACTTAACTAGAGAAGTTGGATATTCAAGCGGAACCAAGAAATTTGGAAGTGGTTTCCCGAAGAAGAAAGAGCAAGACGTTGGAATGGTATCCCAAGGGAAACCCAAGAAAAATGTCAATCACCGACAAAAGGTAGCCGCTGTTGCACCAGTTGTTAGTACAACTTCAAACATGGGAATTACCCCACAATTTCAACAGAATCAGCAGCCTCGACAACAGGCTCAGCCATTCAACAACAATCCAAATCGTACTCCTAGAGTTTTGCAGTTTGATCCAATTCCGATGTCTTACACGGAATTATATCCTTCCTTGGTTGAGAGAAATCTTGTTCAAACAAGAGCACCACCTCCAGTACTTGATAAATTACCTTGGTGGTACTGTAATACGGTGAACTGACTTTGAGAATTTTGTTTTGCTTTTTATCGCAAATGTTGTGGATAGCAAGAGTCGCCACCGACTTTTCTTTTATCCAATTAAGGGAAGGTGAAAAGAACAGGAAAAGACCTTCGTTAGATTATGAGTAAGGGGAGAAGGTTATGAAAAGGGAAGGTATTAGCACCCCTTTCCATCCGTAGTTATCTACGGGCTCTTAGTTGCTTTTAGCTCACTTAAAAAAATGCTTTCTGTGTGTTTGACAAAAATGTTTTGAAAAGGCATTTCGCTTTGACTTTGTAATGATTCATGTAGGAATGTGTACAAAGTGTTCAGAAATGTTTCGTTTTGAAAAGAGTTTGAACTTTGACAAAAGTGTGTGGTGTGAAAAGTATTTTGATAGAGCAAGCAACTAAAAGTCTTATTACCTACTCAGAATGGTCGTTTTCATGTTGTTTTACGTTCCTTTAGAATAGCGCTATCCATACCATTAGTTGGTAGGTAACCCTATTCGTTGGATGTAGAAGGGACATTCGAATGGACATCGGATGGTCATAGAAGGCAACTTGTAGGAAGTATCCTAGCACATTCGAATGGACGATCATTATTTTTCGTAGGCGACAATCGAGGGACGAGATCATGTATTCGTAGGCCACGTCGAGGGACTCATGATCTTTTATTCGAAGGGACTATGATGATATGTTTGTAGGCAACGGTGCTAGGATACCTCTACGTTCGAGGGACTTGACCATTTAATTGAAAGGCAACGAGAGATAATTACCCTAAGGGGTGCATGTGTGAAGAGAGTGTGTCAAATTCAGATATGTTATCTTGGAATTAGAGGTGATCTATGTTATTTTTTTATTTTGCCATACACGCCTAATTACTAACAGTTTATAGGGTGCAGAAAGTAAATTGCGGAAAGTAAAGTGCGGAAAGTAAATGTCCTAATTAAACTATTACATCCCATGAGCTGTTACATAATATTGAAAAGAAAAGCGAAAAAGATAGTCCGAAATGTTACAACCTGTGAGCAGATACATAATCAGAAAATATAAGAAATTCGCATAAGAGAAAAAGGTTAGTAAAAATAAAGTTTTTGAATGAGGAAAAAGATTTTAGGTTAGTCATGCTGATTAGATGATGAGATAATTTTTTGGGAATTTTCTGGATCGATTTTGATAATTGAAAGCAATTAAAAGTCAATTTAATGGTTAATTAACAATTAATTAAAATATGCATGCAAAAATATTAATTTTAATATCAAAAATTAAATAAACATTTTTCTGATTAAAATGCAAAAGGAAAATATTTTTGGTGATTTTTAAATGCATGAGAAAATTGTTTAAAGATTAATTAAATTGAATGAAAATATTAAGAAAAATAAGAAAATAGAAAAAAGTTAGTTTTCAGGATTGTAAAAAAAATAAGTTGAGAAGCCAGGGATCGAACCCCTAACCTCCTGGGGAAATCACCATACACGTTGCCATCTGAACCAAGGCGCCTTGGTGTTATAATCCCGCAAACAATGGTTTATAAGTGGTAAACGTGGCATATTTTGAATTTCAAACACAGTCAACGTGTGGGCCCGAGTTGTAACATAAGAGCGAATCATAACGCACCATTGTGCCACGCATGCCGTCAACTGGTCCTCGCCTGAGTCAGCGTCGGAGCTAGGGCTCTGGTCATCTTCTCTGGCTAGCTCGATCTGCAAACCTGCAAAATAAGCCAAATAAAGAACAAAGAGGGACCCTACCCCCCTAAATCGAGGGCTGCGAACACGATGGTGGTGTCCGTTTGACCTGAAAGTCCCTGGAAATTGAGTTTCGAAGCAAGCAGTTCAAGAAACCCTAAATATGGCAGTTTGTGTTTTAGACGTTAAACCTTAAGAACGATGACCCAGATCTCTCCTATGGCATCTCATGAACATGTTAGAATGGTTAGTTTCGATTAAAACACGCAGATATTAAAAATACGAATTCAAGAAAAATATGAATATGTATGTTCATGTATAGCCCGATTCATGCGTGTTTGGCCATGGATAGTGATGTATACTTACTCAATCTTACCTCAAGAACACAATGGGATGCTTGAATGTGGCTGGGAGTGGCTGGAAAAGCAAATTCGAATTTGCCAACTTTGTGAAAAAATTGAGAATTTTAGGGTTGCTTCAAGAGGCTAGGGTTTCGTCCCTGGTCTTTGTGAATGCAATAGGTATTTATAGAGCAAGAGGTTGGAGCAAAAAGAATGAAAAAAGATATGCTCTTGAATGCAAAATATTTTCTCTTTCAATTTTGATCAAATCTTTTCAAAATTTGATTTTCTCTTCCTTGCATGAGCTAGCACGAATTTGGCATGTATTGTGGGCTTCCTTGGTCCTCAAGTTTGATAAAAATCAAACCCAACTTAAATTATACTTTGTTTTCATATTTTATTTTATTTAAATTTGAATTAAATGCTTTTAATTTCAAAAATAAATCAAAAAAATAGAAAGTTGTCGTGGCAAGGCATCAAGAGGTCTTGAATAATATTATGATCAAGTTTGGATCATAAAATTATAGGCCCATTTGGAAAAAATTGGATTTTGTCAGATATTTTCCTTTGTGCAATTCTTCAATAATGCTCAACTTGTGCAAGGTGTATTTTGCTCAATTTTTAACATTTTTGAGTGTTCTTGGACTTTATAGAAAGCTCTAGCTATCCTCTAAACAACCTCTTTGGTTTCATCTCAATTGGAGTTTCCATGTTCAATAACACTTCTTTGCAAAAAGTTGACTTTGAAAAGGACCTGTAATGTTTTGATCCATATCTTCAAAAATGAAGCATTTTCTGACCATGCTTGTGAGACATGAAGTTGTAGATAATTGAATTCTCTTCAAAATGAGAGGTGGTGGAAAAATTTATGATAAAGTAAGAGAAAGTTATGCTCAGTCAAAGTTCAGTTGACTTTTCCTCAAGAAACCCTAATTTGGAAAGTTTGACTTTTGATCAAATCTTGAGTTTTCTTGATGAATCATGATCAACCCTTGATCAAATGATGAATGTTACTTCAAAATATGGATGTTGAACAGAAATCATGAAGTTTGATTGTATGTTGACCACAATTGACTTTTTGTCCAATACAACTGATTTTCAACCATCTGAGCAATTGTCTGAGGAAACCTGACTTGTAAGGCTTGAAACTTGACATGGAGATTATTTGAAGCATATGAGGAGGCATGATGACCACAGGAGATGTTGGAAACCACCTTGATCTGAGAATTGCAAAACCCTAGTTTGGGTTGATTGCTTAGGAGAGGGTTTGTCTGCTCAATCCTTGTAGAATCCTTAAGTATGGATGTATGAAATGTCTTGAGAAGCAGGAGGGCAAATTTTGGGGTATGACAGGTACAAAGCTGATGTGTCTTGTCCTTTTCATCAAGGGGAACCTGGTCACAATCTCGAGCATTGTATAGCCTTGAAAGCTGAAGTTCAAAGACTAGGTAGGGCTAACCTTCTTTATTTCAGAAATACGAATCCAAATGTGCAAGTGAATCCATTGCCTAATCATGGAGGGTACGATGTGAAATAATAACTAGATATTCAGATCGATAACAACTCTCCGACATAAACTTGGTAAGAGCAGATTTAGTGCAAATGCACGCCACATTTTGCATAATGGGTGGTTTTGCTCGGAATAACTACAGATCCTGTAGAATTTGTTCTGAAGACTCTCGTGGATGTTCTACTATAAAATAAAATCTTCAACAGTTAATTGACAATGGAAACATTTAAATTTTCAGAAATAGGAATGAGAATGATGTGAATATGATAGAATGTTATCCGTGTAACACCCTTCTAATTTCCCTGTGAATAATAAAATGATTCAGAGTTAACATGTACTAAAGGGCGTTACAATTAATTAAAGATAAAATTCCATCCATATGTCATGATTTACTAAGGAAACATAATTCAATTAATTATCTAATACACATATTTAACACAGCGGAATAACTTCAAACTTGGATAATTTCAAATCCTAAATAAAATCATCAAAGGTCAATGCCTTGAATCACCAAAACAATTATCCAACTAAAATATCAAATAAAAACCGAGTTTAATAATAAATCTAGACAAGCGTTCCCCAGTGTTACAATCAAAGCATGACAATGACACGCGAAAAAATAAAAATGCATAGCTCTACGAGCCATCCTCACCAACTCCTAAGCCGCTAAAGCTTCAATCTGAAAACATCAAAGTAAGGGTGAGACTACATCATAATTAAAATGAATTATAAATTCATAAAACAGTAGAATGTCATAAGATATTATTCCACCCTATTTAGCATAATTAGATTTGTTCATCCATTCAACAACGCAAGTCATTAATATACACGACACACAACAACTAGATTATAACACTGGAAACCATCCTATCATGATATAACCCATACAAAATGCAATGCAAGACTTTATGCATGTGGTACCAAAAGTGGACTAAATTCACCATATTGTTCCATTCCAACTCGGACCCAATATCAACATCTGCTCCATTCTAACTCGGACACAGATACGCCTCACCGCCCATTCCAACTCGGCAACGGTTATTGGCCAACTCATTAATTCCACACAATGGGAATTAACTACCACCAAATGTATATGCATGCACATCAACAAGCATGCAACATCATCAACCAAAACATGATAGCCATCATTTATCATGAACATCATCAAACAGCATAAACATGCACAAGCAATTACTACAACATCATCACATGAACATGATAACCATCATTTATCATGAACATCATGAAACAACATAAACATGCAAGCAATTACCCATCAATCAGTAATGCCATCACCAACACACGCGTACAACCATCAATATGCACATAATACATCAGCACAACAACATTGAATTTCCTATCCACCACGTACACAAGGTACGAATAAACCACAAAGTCAGAAACCCAACACTTTCCAAATTAAAATCAAATTAATATTATTTTCCTTATTTCATAAAATAGAACATTTAATTTAAGGAATAACGTCCAAAACGGCGATTAAAAAGAACTTACGGTTTAAAAGTTATGAATTTTCAAAGTTTAATATTTTTCAAAAAGTAATAGTGGTAACCGGTTCCTCCAGGGGATTAACCGGTTCCCACTATCATAGTGAAAACACGTTCTGGAAAGTGTATTAGGAACCCGGGATCTCGTATAGGGTAACTGGTTCCCACAATTTATTGGAAAATATTTTTCTAGAAAATGTACTAGGAACCCGGTTCCCCCCACAGGGTAACCGGTTCCCACGACTCAGGAAAATCACCTTACTGGAAATTATATGAGGAACCCGGTTCTTCCTAGAGGGTAACCGGTTCCTGCGACGTCTATAGCAGAAAAACATAGTTTTGACAGCATTCTTACTATCTCAATTCCATCCAATTCATACCATTACAAATCCAACACACAACAACACCAAAACAAGTAACAATACATGATTTCAATGCAATTATAACACACCATAACATCATACAGTAACCCTATAACATCAAGTTGCATCAAAACATCAAAATTCATGAATTTTGGGTTTAAATTCATAAACCTAAAAATCCTAAATTGGGATTCCTAATTCAGTCAACTGATCCTATCATTCCCAAAATCTATAAGGCATAATAATTAGAGAAAGTCACACCTTACCTTGGTCAATCATTTGACATTGAGCTTTGGGTTCTTCCTCTTCCTCTTTGCCTCTTCTCTTCTCACGTACACTATTTTTCTTCTCATTTTGGCTTTTCTAACCCTTTTCCTTATTACTCCTTATTTTATTAATAATAATAATAAAATAAAATTAGTTAGAGACTTTTACTACCTTACACCTCCTTCCTTTACTAATCACAACACAGCCCAATCCTTTACTCCTTTTATTTTCCAATAATTCAAAAAAATACCAAAAATTCTAATTCTAATTAAATAAATAATTCAAATTCAAATTATTTAATAATTGAAATTATTGGGGTGTTACAATCCGCATGAGCTTTTAGTCTCAGAATTAACTTGGTAACTCCTAGGGTAAATACTATAATTCCTCATTTCAATATGCTTGAGCGCATAAAGGTCAAATACAATAATGCAAGGGTTCATGTTTCTTCTTTGATCATCTGTGTACCTGGAACTGTTCCTTACGACTCTGACAAAACAATTTCCTATCAATGCAATGCAACGATGATGGAAAATTGGAAGGAAGTACCCATACCTACTCTTTCATCCGTAGTTAACATCGCCGAAGTTAGTCGAGTAACTCGGAGTGGGCGTGTGCATACCCCATTGCCGCCGAAGCAGCCTATCGCTCATGCAGCAAGGCAAAGTCCTGTTGATGTACCCGTTTTGAATCCTGTAGGAATTCCCATTGGTAATCCAGACTTAAATATTGGTCCGTCTGATGGAACCAATATCAATCCAGCCTTTGATGAAATTCTAAAGCTGATTAAGAAGAGTGAGTACCAAGTTGTGGATCAACTGATGCAAACTCCTTCCAAAATCTCAATACTCTCTTTGCTTTTAAACTTTGAAGCCCATCGAGAGGTCCTGATGAGAGTTTTGGATCAAGCCTTCGTAGATCACGATGTAACTACCGATCAATTTGGTGGAATCATAGCCAACATAACAACTTGCAACAATCTGAGCTTCAGTGATGAAGAACTCCCTAAAGAGGGTAGGGATCACAATTTTTCGCTCTACATATCTCTATGAATTGTCAATCAGACTCTTTGTTTAACGTGCTAGTGGACACTGGCTCATCCTTAAATGTGATGCCAAAAACGACTCTCTCTCGTTTGTCTTACAAAGGAACACCTATGAAATTCAGTGGTGTAATAGTCAAAGATTTTGATGGATCAAGAAAATCTATTATTGGAGAAATCGACCTTCCGATAACAATTGGTCCACATACTTTTCAAGTCACCTTACAGGTTATGGACGTTCAAGCCGCCTACAGTTGTTTGTTAGGTCAGCAATGGATACATGAATCTGGAGCAGTAACATCTACGCTCCACCAAAAATTGAAATTTGTAACAAACGAAAAGTTGGTAACCATAAGTGGGGAGAAAGCCTTGCTGGTAAGCCACTTATCCACTTTCTCTTTCATCTCTGCTGACGATGTAGAAGAAACGCAGTTCAAAGGTCTCTTGTTAGAATATGAATCTACCAAAAGAAACATATCATCTATCTCCTCTTACAAAGAAGCAACATAGATAGTGAAAAACGGTACTGCTGCCGGTTGGGGACAAGTTGTGATTCCTATCAATAATGAAACCAAAATGGGACTCGGATTTACTCTAGTACTCTCAAAAGTCAATGAGGAAGAAGAAACTCTCCGTCCAATCAAAGAAGTATTCCACAGCAGAGGTTTCCTTAACCCTGTTACCAAGAGGTCAACGTCCTTATTGAAGAAGGAACTGCAAAAAAATATCTCTAGTTTTGAAGAATGAAAGACTTTTCTCGACGACTCTGGATACATATATCGGGAAGAACCATATACACCATTCTATCCTCCTTTAGACAAATTCGAAGGCATGTCCCAACAAAATGATAAAGAAGAAATTCCGCCTATCCCACCTGAGGTTTGGGATACCTTGGGGCAGCCAACTGGAAAATTTGACTTCACGGTAAAATATACCGCTCCTGAAAGTTCAAGAATTTCAATCGAAGACATCCAACCAACTGGATGGGAAGATCCTCTTGAATATCTCAGTCAACTAGAAGAGGCATACATTCCCTTTCAATCTCATCATCCACTTGAGATTACGACTGAAGATCTTTGCTTCAATACACCTGCTGAGGTTATTGAACTTGAATTTGTTTATTCCCAGATAAACGTAATTTTTGAAGACGATTGGGAAGATGATCCTGAAAATGACTTGGAAAGTGTGTCTGATAATGAGTCTCTTCATCCAGAAGATTGGCAAGTAAATCCTAAAAGTCCATAATACATGTCACCTGAAGACATATGTACTTCATTTTATACTCCTCGGCCTGTCGACCAAGCAGAGGAAGATCGCCTCAGCAGTACAAATGACAATGTTAACAAACCAGCGCCTTCAAATTATGCTCGACCAGCGGTCAACATCATCACTAAAAATGATCCTAAGGGAAAACTACCAGAATACATAGTCTACCAAGGAGTTCGTCACTTTTGGAAAGTCATTGAGGTTGATAAGTGCCAAAATGTAGTTATTTTGTATATACATTTTGTGGCACTTATCCGTTCTTTTGTTGATATTCTTCGAATAAATCCCCTGCTTTTAGTATAAATATGTACATAATAGAATAATTGAGTTTTTGTGTAAATATTGTATCATCTGATAGTTTTTCATCTCTTTTATAGGTATTCATTCATAATTGAAGCATTGAGTAATAAAGTGTCGAAGACACGGCTTCAAATGCGCAATTTGGGCAACTCATCAACAAATAAAGCTCAAAATCAAAGAATAAAAATCATCAATAAAGCTTGATATTTATCCATGGTTAGATAGAGCATTGAATAAGCTTTCCAACGCTTCAAACCGGGCTCAATTCCGAGTTACGGTTCTTAAGATATGGCAAAAACAAAATGCTGAACATAACAGACCGCGCTTAGCGCGCCCTGCGATATCAGAATTCTTTAAAAGGGGCTAAAAACATATTTTTAGGTTATGGGTTGGGTATTTTTGAGTCCCAACACCATCACTTGGAAAACAACATTGGAGCTTGCATTTGGATGATCCGGAGTCGAATCCCTCGTCGATTGGTGTTGACAAACCAAGAAATGTTTGGTTCCTCTTCTTCTCTTCTCTTTGTAATCTCTTTTGTTGGGTTTTGTATGTATATCTACTCATAACTCATGTATATTTATCGCCCTTGGCGTTGTATAAAGTTTATTTTACGAATCTGTGTTGGTGATTGTCTTAGGTTTTTACTTAATGTTAGGGATTTGAGCTTTGCTAGGGATAGATTGCTTAGATTCTTACCTAGGATGATTATCATAGTTTCGAATGCTAGAGATAGGTTTAGATCTAACATTCACTATAGAGTACCCGAACTTAATGCCTCTGCGTTGGTGAAGTATGCCAGGAATGGGTATGGAGGTGACGCAGTTGACTCCTGTGTTGTTGAGGTATGCCAAGAATGGATATTGAGATGATTCGGGAGGATTCTCCATTTGGGTTAGAAATAGCTTAGATTGTGAGAGGTATGTGATGACACAGACGCGTATCGTAGACCGAGTATGACATGGGTGGTAAATTTAAGTCTGTGACGGGTAGTTAACATTCGTTCCGGATAAGTTGTCTATCCTTTATACTTTTTGTTCATTTACTTTTTATCTTTTATTTTCATTTCTTTTAATCTCAAACTCATTAACGGTAGAATTGTCGAACGACTAATCAATAACCAATCTCTGTGGATACGATACGATATAACCTAACTGGTATATATCACCCGGTAAAAATAATACCAACTTTTTGCTTGCCGTTATACCGCAGCAACAAAATGGCGCCGTTGCCGGGGATTGGTTTTGTATTGCGATAATTCCGTTGTTTTTGAGTTTTGTAATTAATGTATATGTTGTATAAGCTTTGTATATGAACTTGTATATGTTACTTGTACATGTTATGTGTTTACTTTCCATACTTGTACATATTTGTGATTTTCTAAGTTTTTATGTGATGTTGTGAATTGTTTCGTACTCGTAACGTTTGTTGTATGGTTGTTAGGACACTTTCTTTAGGTTTGCGCTGTGTGGCAATACCATGGCATGACGAGAGGAGGTTATTAGTGCTTGCACAATAAAGGCGTCGAGCTTACGACGTAAAACAAGCATGTTTTTGTTTGTTTATGTTTATGTTGTTTCGTGGATTATGTTTTAACAAGTTGAAATAGGACTTGCTCTTAATTTCAAATTTTCACTTTTCAACTTGTTAATTCGTTTTCACCAAGTTTATGTATTGTTATTTGCTTTTGTTTTGTTATGTCAATTTGTTATTTTCCACAAGTTTGTAGTGTTTTAGCTTGTGGAAGTGTGTATGTATTGTAAATATTGTTTAGATGTGTAAATGAGATTGTATAGGTGTGTAAGTGGAGCTTGCATAGCAGCACTTGTCGCATTTTTCAAGAATCGGTGTAGCGGGCGCTTAGCGCTCGCTATGCAGGCGGAATTCTTTTAAAATTTCACTTGGTTTTCCTTTTTCCCACTTTCATCAAGGCTTTTGTATTGAATAAAATTAGTATTGTTTTTCTAATTCTTTTGTTGTTGTTTGGACTCAAATTTTGGTCCGGTAACTTGAAGACTTTTGAGGTGATTTTCCGAGTTTGATCGTTTCAACTCGCGGATGTATGGTAATGATAGTTTTCAAAGTTGGTACACGTCAGGTACTCGTTTATCGTTTTATATAGCATAACATGTTTAGGAAATTTATCATTTGTATAATTATCATGCTATTCATTCTTTTTGCATTACTTGCTCATGAATTGAATCACTTTAGTTCCTCTTTTTACCCATAAATGTGAGGAAGCTTTCCATTGTTTACATATGCTGAGAGTCCACATTCTTGTTTTAACTGGATTTTATTATGCTTAATCTTGTGTTTTGTGTTGATTGTATGATTGCAAGAAAATGATCAAGGCATTTTGTTGATTTTGAGCATAACTACCTTGGCCAAATATTCAATTCACCTTGTGAGTGTGTGATCCTTTGTTAGCCCCTTTGAACTTTTATCAATATCCATGTTTATTTGAATTTGATGCTTGTCTATGAGTGTTGAACTCACCTTTTTTTTATGGATATTGATTTCTTTGTTTCTTGAACCCTCAACTATATGTTGTTGTATGGATTTTTACCTTGCCTTAGAAAGTATGGAGTATTCACACATTAATGTTGGTTGAATTCAAGTTGGGGAGAGGAATGTTTATGTGCTTATGTTGTGGCTGATATGAGGTTGAGAAAAGAAAAAGAAAAGAAAAAAAAAGTGAAAAAGAAAGATTAGAAAAAGAAAGAAAAAAAGAGAAAAGTTTTGAAAAAGAACCAAAACAAAAAGAGTAGGAATAATGTTATGTTAATAAGTGAAGTGTGTTTGGTGTGAAATTTGTGATGAAGAATAAGTTTGATTGAAATTATATTGTTTGGAACTTTGTGAGTTGATCACTCCCTTAGGTTTAGGCAAGTTTTTTGTTTCGATTAGCTTTAGGACTTATCACTTGTTTGTTAACCAAGCCACGTTACAACCTTGAAAAGCCCTTGTGATTCTTGCATTTCTATTTTCAATACATTTTTGGATGAATGCATAATTTAGTCTATTGTTTGCAAGATTGTGGAGGAGTGTTTTTTATTCCCCACCTTTGTGTGTTCTTCATCTACCGATGAATTTTTGCTAGGTGTGATTCATGATTGAGCTTGTTTTGTTTTAGAATGTTTTGCATGATTTTTGTACTTAGGATTTGTTTCGTTTATATGTTATCGTTGTAGGATGGTGGTAAGTATGTATTTTGTCGTGTACGTTTTCATTTGAACCATACATTTGTTTTCCGTTTTCAAAACTTGTTGATTCGTGATTCTCTTATTATCATTCTTTGTTTCTTTGAGTTATTTGACTTTGTTTGAGGACAAACAATGTGTCAAGTTGGGGAGAGTTGATAAGTGCCAAAATGTAGTTATTTTGTATATACATTTTGTGGCACTTATCCGTTCTTTTGTTGATATTCTTCGAATAAATCTCCCGCTTTTAGTATAAATATGTACATAATAGAATAATTGAGTTTTTGTGTAAATATTGTATCATTTGATAGTTTTTCATCTCTTTTATAGGTATTCATTCATAATTGAAGCATTGAGTAATAAAGTGTCGAAGACACGGCTTCAAATGCGCAATTTGGGCAACTCATCAACGAATAAAGCTCAAAATCAAAGAATAAAAATCATCAATAAAGCTTGATATTTATCCATGGTTAGATAGAGCATTGAATAAACTTTCCAACGCTTCAAACCGGGCTCAATTCCGAGTTACGGTTCTCAAGATATGGCAAAAACAAAATGCTGAACATAACAGACCGCGCTTAGCGCGAATACCGCGCTTAGCGCGCCCTGCGACATCAGAATTCTTTAAAAGGGGCTAAAAACATATTTTTAGGTTATGGGTTGGGTATTTTTGAGTCCCAACACCATCACCTTCATATTTTTGATAGATTTGCTTGGAAAACAACATTGGAGCTTGCATTTGGATGATCCGGAGTCGAATCCCTCGTCGATTGGTGTTGACAAACCAAGAAATGTTTGGTTCCTCTTCTTCTCTTCTCTTTGTAATATCTTTTGTTGGGTTTTGTATGTATATCTACTCATAACTCATGTATATTTATCGCCCTTGGCGTTGTATAAAGTTTATTTTACGAATCTGTGTTGGTGATTGTCTTAGGTTTTTACTTAATGTTAGGGATTTGAGCTTTGCTAGGGATAGATTGCTTAGATTCTTACCTAGGATGATTATCTGTTAGTTTCTGAATGCTAGAGATAGGTTTAGCTCTAACATTCACTATAGAGTACCCGAACTTAATGCCTCTGCGTTGGTGAAGTATGCCAGGAATGGGTATGGAGGTGACGCAGTTGACTCCTGTGTTGTTGAGGTATGCCAGGAATAGATATTGAGATGATTTGGGTTAGAAATAGCTTAGATTGTGAGAGGTATGTGATGACACAAACGCGTATCGTAGACCGAGTATGACATGGGTGGTAAATTTAAGTCTGTGACGGGTAGTTTACATTCGTTCCGGATAAGCTGTCTATCCTTTATACTTTTTGTTCATTTACTTTTTGTCTTTTATTTTCATTTCTTTTAATCTCAAACTCATTAACGGTAGAATTTTCGAACGATGAATCAATAACCAATCTTTGTGGACACGATACGATATAACATAACCGGTATATATCACCCGGTAAAAATAATACCAACTCTTTGCTTGCCGTTATACCGCAGCAACAGAGGTTCAGACTATTGTTCACCGTTCTTAGTAGTTA
Organism: Vicia sativa; assembly: GCA_021764765.1. Taxonomy (NCBI): domain Eukaryota; kingdom Viridiplantae; phylum Streptophyta; class Magnoliopsida; order Fabales; family Fabaceae; genus Vicia; species Vicia sativa. Next base: position 232,780,784 of record CM038795.1, on the reverse strand, counting down.
TCTCGCCCCGGCCAAGGAAGAAAGGTGTTTTATAGGGCTAGATTTTAAATAATTTTCTCTTTGTCTTTCCCAAGACAAAAGATTTTATGTTTAGGGCCTTGTTTCATATGTGAATCATAAATAAAGCGTTGTTTTGATTCTCACATTTTGTGTTTGTTTTTCATTTTTTGCCTCTTTTCTGGAAATGGTAATCCTAAAAAACCCAATAAACACAAACATCTTTCAAATAATCTTTATACACTTTTGCATTTTATTTTTCTAAAAAATGAACATATATCATATATGTAGATTAACAATGAATAAACCCATTGAACGCAATAACTCTATGCCCTCTCCCAACTTTGAATTCCCTGTGTTCGACGCCGAAGAAGAGGATGAAGAAGGGATCCTCGACGAGATTTCCCGACTACTTAAGCATGAGGAAAGAATCATTCAGCCTCACAAAAAGCCTTTAGAAACGATCAACTTGGGTTCTGAGGAAAACAGAAAAGAAGTAAGCATCGGAGCTCTACTCCATGACGATGTCAAGAACAAGTTGATAGATATTCTCAAAGAATATGTCGATGTGTTTTCTTGGTCCTACCGGGACATTCCAGGGTTGGATATGAACATCGTAGAGCATCACCTTCCATTAAAGCCAGAATGTTCGCCAATTAAACAAAGACTGAGGAGGACTCACCTAGATATGGCTGATAAGATCAAAAAGGAGGTTCAAAAGCAACTTGACCTAGGTTTTCTCATCACCTCCGAATATCCTCAATGGTTAGCCAACATAGTGCCTGTTCCAAAGAAAGATGGAAAGGTCAGTATATGTGTTGACTATCGGGACTTGAACAAAGCTAGTCCAAAAGACGATTTCCCACTACCGTATATTGACATGCTAGTTGATAGCACTGCTAAGTTCAACATCTTTTCCTTCATGGACGATTTCTCTGGTTATAATCAGATCAAAATAGCTCCCGAATACATGGAGAAGACATCTTTTATCACGCCATAAAGCACATTTTGCTACAAAGTAATGTCGTTTGGATTAAAGAATGCATGCGCAACTTACTAAAGGGCAATGACTACTCTCTTTCATGACATGATGCACAAAGAGATCGAAGTTTATGTGGACGACATGATATCAAAGTCTGACACTGAAGAAGAATATATTGAATATCTCTTGAAGTTGTTTCAACGACTAAGGAAATATCAGCTTTGCTTGAATCCTAAGAAATGCACCTTTGGGGTGAGATTTGGAAAACTTCTAGGTTTCATTGTCAGCCAAAGAGGTATTGAAGTTGATCCCAGCAAAGTCAAGGCTATTCAAGAAATGCCTACGCCACAAACGGAATAGCAAGTAAGAGGATTTCTTGGATGGTTGAATTACATCTCCAAATTTATCTCTCAAATGACTGCTACTTGTGGACCAATATTCAAGCTTCTCCGCAAAATCAAGAGGTTATGTGGATAAAAGATTGCCAAAAAGAATTTGACAGTATCAAGGAATACCTGTCAGAACCTCCAATATTGATTCCTCTGATGGAAGGAAGACCGCTAATCATGTACCTTACTGTGCTGGAAGATTCCATGGGCTACGTGCTTGAACAACAAGACGAAACTGGTAAGAAGGAGAATGTCATCTACTACTTGCGTAAAAAGTTCACAGATTGTGAAACTCGTTACTCCATGCTCGAGAAGACCTGTTGTGCATTGGTGTGGGCTTCAAAACGTCTCCGCCAGTACATGATCAACCACACGACTTGGTTAATCACCAAAATGGATCCAATCAAGTATGTCTTTGAAAAGCCTGCCTTAACAGGAAGGATTGCCCGATGGCAGATGCTATTATATGAATATGACATCGAGTACCGCACCCAAAAAGCGGTCAAAGGAAGCATTCTTGCCAATCACTTGGCTTATCAAGCAATCAACGAATACTAATCTCTCAAGTTTGACTTCCATGACAAGGATGTTATGTACTTAAAGATGAAAGATTGTGACGAACCATTATTTGAAGAAGGTCTTGATCCTGACTCAAGATGGGGCCTGATTTTTGATGGAGCAGTTAACGTTTTTGGAAATGGAATTGGGGCAGCCATTATTACTCCCGAGGGTAATCATATCCCGTTTTTCGCCAGATTGCTATTTGATTGCACTAACAACATTGCAGAATACGAAGGTTGTATCATGGGTATCAAAGAAGCCATCGACTTAAGGATCAAGATCCTTGATATATATGGAGATTCAGCCCTTGTGATTAATCGAATCAAAGACAAGTATGAAACTCATCTCCTTGGTTTGATTCCCTATCAAGATTATGTGAGACGTTTATTGACCTTCTTCAACAAAGTTGAATTGCATCACATTCCTCGAGATCAAAATCGAATGGCAGACTCCTTGGCCACTCTATCTCCCATGTTCAAAGTCAACCATTGGAACGATATGCCTAAGATCAACATCAGACGTCTTGAAAGACCTGCCTATGTGTTTGCAACTGAAGTAGTCATCGATGATAAACCGTGGTTCCACGACATCAAACGCTTCCTTCAAACTCAAGAGTACCCACTCGGGGCATCACACAAAGATAAGAAAACTCTAAGGAGGATTTCTGGCAATTTCTTCCTAAATGAAGATGTGTTATACAAAAGAAACTTCGACATGGTCTTGCTCAGATGCGTGGATAGACACAAAGCAGATATGTTAATACATGAAGTGAATGAAGGGTCATTTGGAACCCATTCAAATGGGCATGAAATGTCTAGAAAAATCATAAGAGCGGGTTACTATTGGATAACAATGGAATCCGATTGCTGTAAACACATTAAGAGATGTCACAAGTGCCAGATCTACGCAGATAAGATCCATGTGCCATCAACTCTACTCAATGTTCTCTCCTATCCATGGCCTTTCTCCATGTGGGGCATCAACATGATTGGAATGACTGAACCAAAAGCTTCGAACGGTCATCACTTCATCTTAGTGGCCATTGATTACTTCACCAAATGGGTCGAAGCAGCATCTTACACCAATGTTACAAGACAAGTGGTTGTGAGGTTCATCAAGAACAACCTCATTTTCTGATATGGAGTTTCAAGTAAGATCATTACAGATAATGGAACAAACTTGAACAACAAAATGATGAAAGAACTGTGTGAGGAATTCAAGATTGGGCATCATAACTCGTCTTCTTACCGATCAAAGATGAAAAACTTTGTGGCAGCCGCCAATAAAAACATCAAGAAGATCATCTAGAAAATGGTCATCACTTGCAAAGACTGGAACAAAATGTTGCCATTTGCTTTACATGGATATCGCACTTCAGTACGCACTTCAATAGGGCAACCCCTTTCTCTTTAGTATATGGCATGGAAGCAGTGCTCCCCGTGGAAGTTGAAATTCCATCAATGAGAGTCCTCATGGAGGCCAAGTTATCTAAGACGGAATGGTGTCAAAGTATATACGATCAGTTAAACTTATTTGAAGAAAAACATATGACCGCTTTGTGTCATGGAGAACTATATCAAAGAAGGATGAAGAAAGCCTTCGACAAAAAGGTTCGACCTCGTGAATTTCAAGAAGGCGACCTTGTAACGCACCGAATTTAATTAATTATTTAATTAAATTTTATAAAGATTTAATTATTGGATTATTAAATTAAAGTTGGATTTTATTCGGTTAGTTTAAGAATTAATTAAGTTGATTACGTTGAAGAAATAATATTAGAATGTATTAGTATTTTTAGAATTATTAATTAAATATGGATGAGTTGGTTATAGAGGTGAAATAGCATTTTGAGGAGTAATAGTTAGTAGACCCAATAAGAGTATAGTGGCCCATTAGTATTTTAGGTGGCTTAAGTAGTAGTTAGAAGTGGCATTATAAAAGGAAACAAAACAAACACCACGTACAGTAGCAATAGAAAGGAAAAAGAAGAACACAACGTACAGTAGCAGGAGAGAAGAAAGAAGACAAAAAATTGGGAATAAGGGTTTGCTATAAGTTGGGGAAAAAGCTAAAATTGCATTCCGTTAGTTAAAGTTTCCGATCAAGTTTTTCTACCTCTCATCAATCCAAAGGTAAGGGGTGGGGTTCGATTTATATAATCATTTGTATGATGATTTTTATGTGGGATTTAAGGTGTATAAATTCACTATAGATTCAATGTTTTATGATGAAATTGATAGATCAATATTGAAAATATCGTTGTCTGTTGTTGTTGTTGTTGCTGCTGGTACTGTGTTGGTGTGATTATGTGTGTAACTACATTGGTAGATAGAAGTTGTATTTTTGGAAAATAAGTTGATTCTGGGTTGAACTGTTAGAACACTTAGTGCTGGAAAAATAAGTATGATGAAGGAGATGAAGTTGTAAGGGGATGGCATGGTTTAGGTAGTTGTTTTAGCATTACTTTTAGGAACCTTTTAGGTATGATGAACACATGTGCTAGTATTATAGTTGGATTAATAATAAGAATTATAATAGTGAATTTAACATGTGGTCTGTCGCAAACAAATAGCCATAGCAAAATAAAATAGTAGACTAGTTTTGTTGAGTATAATTGATGTCCAGAAGTTCTAATGGGCGAAGTTCGAGGTGCGTAACTTCGATGGTGCGGTTCGATGAGTAGAAGTTCGATGGTGCGTAACTGATGGTCCGTAACTTCGATGGTGCGTGTTCGATAGCGTAAGTTCGATGGTGCGAACTTTGATGGTCCGTAAATTTTGATGGTGCGGTTATGATAGCGTGTTCGATGGTGCGTAACTTCGATAGTCCGAACATCCGTGGTGCGGTTGTGATGGGCGAAGTTCTGATGGTGCAGAACTTCTGATGGTCCAAAACTTCGATGGTGCGGTTCGATAGACGAAGTTCGATGATGCAAACCGATGGTCTAGAACTTCGATGGTGCGTTCTAATGGGGCGAAGTTCGATGGTGCGAAAAGGCCCGTAACTTCGATGGTGCGTGTTCGATAGGCGTGTTCGATGGTGCGTAACTTCGATGGTCCGAATTTCGATGGTGCGTAAGTTCGATGGGCGATGTTCGGCGATGTAGAAATTCTGATGGTCCAAAACTTTTGATGGTGTAGAAGTTCTAATAGGGCAGAAGTTTTGATGGTGCAGAACTTCTGATGGTCCAGAACTTCTGATGGTGCCGAAGTTCTGATGGGCAGAAGTTCTGATGGTGCAGAACTTTTGATGGTCCAGAACTTCTGATGGTGCAGAAGTTCTGATATGGAAGAAGTTCTGATGGTGCAGAACTTCTGATGGTCCAAAATTTCTGATGGTGCAGAAGTTCTGATGGGCAGAAGTTCTGATGGTGTAGAACTTCTGATGGTCCAGATCTTCTAATGGTGTAGAAGTTCTGATGGGCAGAAGTTCTGATGGTGCAGAACTTCTGATGGTCTAGAACTTCTGATGGTGCAGAGGTTCTGATGAGGCAGAAGTTCTGATGGTGCAGAACTTCTAAAATAGGTTATGAGCCGACGCATAGCTTTAATGAGTTGACTCATGTTTTTCCTAGAACCATGAGCCGGCGCATGGAGAAGGTGTGCGCCTTTTCGGGCGCTTCTAGATCATAATTTTCCACTCATGAGCCGACCTAAGGACCCATGAGTCGGCTCATGCAGGCTGTTTTGAGGAATTTGCTTATTTCTGGATGTTCCTCACTTTCACCTGTTTGAAGCATGATTTTAGTTGATGATGATTTTCATAATGCAAAATGTGATGATGCTAATGACGATGTTTTACCTCCGATGTTTGGTAATAAAAGGTCGAGTATATTTTGGTGAATATTAATCCATAACCAGAATTGATTAAATTATGAATATTGTTGATATGCTTCTTTTAATTGAATGCATGATTTTGGAGATTGATGAATTGTTGTTGGTGATTTGCATAATGCAAAATATGTTGTTGTTGATCGTTTTACCTTGGACTTTGGTAAACGAAACGTTGAGGGCCTATGCCTACATGATGAGTTGTTGTTGTTGTTCGTTTTACCTTGGAGTTTGGTAAACAAAACGTTGAGGGCTTATGCCTAAATGATGAGTTGATGTTGTTATTGATTATTGTTGTTGTGTATGTGAGTCGTGTCCATTGAGTCATATATGTCAACATAAGCGATAGGGACTGTAGCCTCGGCCTTAATGGAAACTTGTTGATAGCCATAATGGCAATGATGATGGCCTCTAATTACGGGCAATAGCGATGGGGGTTGTAGCCTCGGGTACCACATGCATAAACATTGTCAAGTCGCATTTTGTTGTTTGTTTCGTCGTTGTGGTTTATGTTGTTCAAGTTGTTGAGTTGTTTGGTGATGCATGAATTGTTGTTGTTGATTTCCGGGTAGAATTTGGGGTGTTACAGACCTCGTGCTTAAAAAGATCTTGTGTTTTCAACCAGATTCTAGGGGCAAATGGACGCCTAATTACAAAGGCCCATACATCGTCAAAAGAAGCTTTTCTGGAAGTGTTATGACTCTCACAACCATGGACAACGATGAACTCCCGCATCTTGTAAATTCTGATGCAATCAAGAAATACTTTGTCTAAAAAGACAAAAGAACAACTCGGTAAGTCGAAAACCCGAAAAAGACGGCTTAGGCAAAAATGAGCGTCTCGGTGAACTGAAAACCTGAAAAGGCGGTCCAGGAAAAAATAAGAGACAATAAACAGAAATTTATCATGGTAGATTGAAAAACTGAAAAGGCAATCTAGGCAAAAATTAAGGAACAAAATGACAAAGTAACTGTATCAATTCGTACTTCGTCAATCTGAAGAATCTTCCATCAACGGATCTTCAATCAAACTTTCTGAAGATACAAGCACAGTTGGAATTCAAAGTTGTTAGGGAGAATAACGATTATTGCTTTCAATGTATCCTTTTCCTAATATATTACCATTTCCAACTTTTGTAAATAGTCCATGGAATCACGCCTTTGGCTCATTACCATTCTATCAATAAAATTTGAGCCTTGTGCCCATTTGTTTGCAATTATTGCTTTATTCTGTTTTGCAAATTAATGCATTTTTTTGTGAAAATCACTTTTGAAACTAAAAAAAAAGTTTTAAATGAATTTTTACTTCAAAACTTTTGAAATAAAATCGAAATTTCCCTTCGAACTGTGAACACAGAAGGAATGTCAACAGTTATCTCCATGAGTGTTTTGACCTCTAAAAGATTAACAACTGCTGAGAAGTTTTCTCTTTCCCGAAAGCGATCATCAAAGACGGTATTCTTATCCAAAAAGAATCCCCAACAGGCTTTCCAGTTAAAATGTTTTTTCTTTCCTCGAAGAAATTTAAGCATGTAACTCTGAGTCATCACCAGTAACATCTACACATTGCTGAAGATTTTACTGAGTATTTGATTGAACTGTGACGTAGTCCTTTCCAAATACACTTTGTTGTCTTGTCAAGTAATCTCAACATGCATATGACATTCGTGACATTAATTATTCATATATACTTGCATAATTAATGCATTCTTGCATTTCTCAATGTTTGCTTCAATATCACTTGTTTAGGTTGCATTTATTTCCGAAAACAACTAAGGGTGTGTCATCTCTCCAGTAGACTATCAGCCATAAATAAAAATAAACACATTCTTTCTCCAGTTCCACAATCAAGTTCGTTCCTCATTGAGTACAAAATCTTGATTGACCATTTCTTTCCAGTTCATTCCTGGATAGAACCTTGTCTCCAATCAATTCAAGTCTAGATTTCACAAAAACATCTACCTGTAAACAATAAGCAATAGCCTCGTCATCCGAGCCACTAATTCTATTTTTCATCTTTGAACTTATCATAAAACAATTGTTCTTCTTAACAAGTCCAATCATGAAAGTTCAAGAAATCCCCGCAGTTGTCTTTCTCTCTGAAAAAACCTGTATTTTTACAACCAAAATGCCCGCATCTTCACAAAACGATCCCCGACATGATTGTAACTGTGAAAATAGAAAACTCATTTAAGATCTGTTTCCATGACTGTCTGTTATTCACCAGGCTGAATACTCAGTAAAAATTTCTCAAGAATTACCTTGTTATAGTTATCACTTTGTTGATAATTGGTAATATCACCTTTGTTTACCTTAAACATTGTCACAAGGCTGACAGAAGATAATCTCCTCGTTTCCCAAAGAGAAACAAATATTCACTTCCTTTGTGAATCTATTTCCTAGTGAAACATATACTTGTTTATCAACAGACAAGATTCTCCTTTCTTAAATAGATTGAGACATCCTCACAAATGTTTTTCCCCATCGTGTCACTCTTTCGTACTTTCTGGGTAAACTTTCTGCAACCAGTTTGCATCATTCACATTTTTTGGTATCTTAGGTCCAAAATTTGCGTATTCTGATATTTAAGTCTCTTCACACCTATTGAGACGAAGATTTTCATCTTCATATATTAGGTTAAGGAAACTTAAATAGGGGAATATGTCATGCCCAAATTTTTTACCTAAGATACCATCTAATATCATTCACATGTGCATCATTGCATCACTAACAATTTCATAACAAGTAAATCGTGTGTGCTCCTTAAGCCAAATTAGGGTTTTGATCAAAATTTTCATCTGTTCAAGATATGATCAATTAGGGTTTGAGTCTCCACTCACCTCAATTGATCTATCTTCATCAATCATCAATATTTGATCTTCAAATTCTCTTCATTTCCTCAAAATATATCTTGAATTGACCAATTAGGGTTTTGATCTAGGATGGTGTATCATTGACTTTTTGCTTAATGAATGACCTAATTGCTTGGAGATTGATCTTAAGATAATCAATGAAATATCTTGACCTAATTTGTTGGTTCAAAACATTCCAAATATCATGATTGATCATCAGAGAAATTCTGAATCATCTGACAAAAATATTCAACTGTTGAGAAAAGTCAAACTTTGACTTTTGGTCAACTTTTTGTAGTCCAAATTTTTTCAATCATCAAATCATTTCATATTATCCATCATGATCATCAAAAATCAAAATATGTGAAAAACTCAACAAAAAGTCAAGATTTGAAATTTTTCTAACACAGAAAAATTTTCAAGTGTTAAAAAACATGGTTTTTCACCATTTTCATGGCCTTTTCTGACCTAGATCCACTTTGATTCAAGCAAAACTCAAAACATGAAAGTTGTAGATCTTATTCCAAGATTTCCAAAATGTCCAAGAAATTGGAAAAACATTTTGTGTAGCTAGGGTTTTGAAATTGAAACATAATGGTCCATAACCATGATTTTAGGTAATTTTTCACGAAAATTTCAAGTCATTTTTGCAAATTCTCTTCTAGAAGCCTTGTCACCATTGAGAGGTATGTTATAACTTGTAAATATCAGATGGAATTGAGAAAAGGATTAGATCAAGAGATATTTTTAATCATGGTTAAAGAAGTTAACCATGTGCATTAAATGCAAAAATACCTTTCTTACCCCTTAAGGCAAGTTGCTAATTTATTTCAAGCTAATCCTTGCCTTGCCATTCAGAACTCTTGGCCTATAAATAGAGGTCATTTATTCATTAAAATCACACCAAATCATTCCTAAACAAGCTTTCTCATTTCTTTCTTCTTTTTCAAGTTTCAAGTGCAAAAATGAGAGAATTTGCAAATCTCCAAACATTGCAATTTCTGAGCAATCTCAAGCTTCAAACACTCCCTAAATACCACTAGGAAGTTGTTAGAATCATCAAGCCATCACGAAAGTAAGCCAAACTAATAAATCATCACCAAACTCCATAAACATGCATATTGAGCCATAACTTGCAAAAACTCAATCCACTCGTGCATTTCACTTTCTAACCATTCAAACGTCATCTATATACCATATAGAAGTGATCCAAATCATTCCCCCACTTTTGTAAAGCTAGAATCACCATCATCATCTTCAATTTGCTCGAGCTGCAGTTGAACTTGGGTAGAGCAATTCTGAGGCTCTCAATCCAGTCTAATCATCCATACGCCTTCCATATGGTACAGTGAAGCTACACAAATCATCAAAACACTTCTGGAAACACTAATTCAAGGAATTCGATTTCAGTTCAAAGCGGTAAGTTGATTAAACTTTGAACTCTATAATTTATGCATTCCAGTCAAAAAATTTCTTGGCCAATTGGTTTATGCACCTATGTTGATCATTAACCCTCAATCAATTGCTTGAATTATGGTTCATACACGATTTCATGATCAATTCTTAGAATTAGGGTTCATTTGTTTTTATCTAAAATTAATCATCTTAGGCCTAAAATAAATGAAATTAATGGTCATCATCATGTTCCTGGTGAAAATTTGAGCAAGTTTGATGTTTGGATCATTCAATTTCATTGAGAAATGGAGGAGATACGAAATCAAGGATGGAGGTTGAAAAAGATGTTCTTCGCGTGTTTTCTGATTTTTCTGATTTTTCAAATTTTCTTTTCATAATATATTTAATCTTTGTTGTTTTGTTACGGATGAAATAGTCACCCCAGTGGTAGCCAGTGCTCTGTTAAGTCACATGCATTGCCAATGGTCCAGGGTTCGAATCCCCCTGAGACCATTTTTCCATATTTTCACTCTTTTTTCACTCTTTTTCAACTCATTTTCAAACCATTTTCACAAACTTGTTTTAAATATAATTTAATAGAAGCGTGATATTAACAAGCCACACGTGTGGCCCAATGGTTCATCTTTTCACCTTTGAAAGTCAGGTCCTGAGTTCAAACCTCCTTAGGACCAAAACATTCTTTTTATCATTTGTTTTTTTTCAAGTTTTTCAACAAACTTCAATATTTTCAAAAACCAATCAAAACTTCTCATTTTGAGATGATTTTTTACACACTTGTCATTTAATATACCTATTTTATGATTATGTCAAAAAAAATCCAAAAATATTTTCTTTTTGATATATTTTTATTAGGTTAAAATAAGACGTTTTTAAGTATTTTAAATAATTTTAAAAAAAATGTTTTCTTTCCGATTTTCAAACCTAATATTTTCAAAACTTCTTGTGAATATTCTTCACTTTTCAAAATCGTTTTAAAACTTTCAAAATGTTTTAATTGACTTAAACACTTTTTTCCATGATTGATTCGATTAATCTTTGAAAATACAAACCGAACTAGGTTTTTCGTCGAAAATCTTTCGAATTCAAAATCAAATTGATCATGGGCCTCCCTCACGGTGTAAGTCTCAACCCTTTTTATATACATATTTATTTCCTTGTACATATCCACCCTTTTGTGTACATATTCAATTCCCTGTACATATTTAATCATCCTTGCAAATATTCAAGTATAATTAGCTTCGTTCCGCTAATTTTATTCACTTGTTTATACACTGATTCCATTGGTATTAATAGGAGCATTATTCCTGGTGAAATTGCTCTTAAACCAATGGGCCTCCCTTAATTTGTAAGTCTCACTCCTTTGTATATATCCAAGTATACAACTTATCCGATTTTTTTAAACACTTGTTAATATTTTCACACTTCATTTATATATATTCAAGTTACACTCGCTTTAATTGCTTGTTTTATACACTTGTTTATATATTTCCTTCATAGACTCCTATGAATACACACCACACACTTTGTTATATATACTTGTTCATATACTTGTTCATTTATAACACAACAACTAGTATGAAAACTAGGTTCCCCATAGCCGCCTCTTGGGCTTTTTACAAGATAACTCACTTGTTGAGTTAGCCTCCTCTTGGGCTTCGTACAAAAGAACTCCCTTGTTGAGTTATCCTCCTCTTGGGCTTCGTACAAAAGATCTCCCTCGTTGCGTTTAGCCTTCTCTTGAGCATCATACAAGAAAGAGACCTGGAAATATCTAACAGCCTCTTATTGGGCTTCCAACATAAAGAATCACCTTCGCTAGCATAGAACCCTAAGAGTATGATTTCCCGGTGAAATCAATCTTGAATCCTAAGAGGATGGTTTCCCAGTGAAATCACTCTTAAAGCCAAGCCAACCATACCCTATAGCCTCCTCTTGGGCTTCATAGAAGGACCCTTGATGTCCCTTGGAATGCCTTCTGTTGGGCTCATAATACAAGAACCCTCGATGATCCTCAGAATGTCTACTCTTGGGCTTACAATACAAGGACCCACGAGCTTCTTAAAAGCATCCCCTAATCAATAATCAATTTCTTCTAGAGATTTAGACATGTATCATCTATATGGAAGTAGTATCTCATCTATAGCATCACATACAAATCAAACATCTTTTAAAAATCAAACATTTTTTTCAAAATAAACACTTTTTCAAAACAAAACATCTTTCATAACTTGTAAGTGGAAACACTTGTACACTCAAGAAAAACGCCCAATGCTTACAATGAAAGATTCAAACATTTTTCAAACATATTTCTTAACTTGTAAGTGGTAACGCTTGTACACTCAAGCAAAACAGCCAATTCTTACAATGAAAGATTTAATCAATCAACTTTTGAAAATGTATGTGATGAAATAGATTCGATACATTTTTCATTAAGATGACATTTGTCTTTGTCTCTTAATAAAATCATCATTGCTTCCACTAGCACATAAGTGGAAACTATGATTGCTCTTAATTTCTCAACCTCCCTTTGTGAATACATAGGCACTAACGTGATGAATTGTAGATGATCACTGCTCGGGGGCTAACATGATGAATTGAGAATAATCACTGCTCGGGGACTAACGTGATGAGTTGAGAATGTAGATAATTATTGCATTGGGGCTGACCTGATGACGTTGAAAATGTAGACGATTAGTGCGTGGGGACTGACGTGATGAAGTTGAAAGTTGATGACCTTCTACTTCCCAGGGACTGATGTAGCAATGTCATGTGTAGATATTGTAAGTGAACCATCCTACCGCAGACGAGATAATGGTGTAGTATTCTTGAAGATGTGATAGCTTTGTGAGTTTAGTGGGGGTATTTCTGTAAGGATGACTTTGTGCGGATATGTTGGTGACTTGGGTTGCCATCTCAATTGCTAGAGCCTATAGTAATTACTATTTCTGTTTGCTTTTCGTGTATTTGTAAGTGGATATTTATTGTCAGATGCATATAATCATTTAAAACAAACATTGGACTTATGTAGACAAAATAGATAAAAGTAAAATTTCGGATTTAAAAGAGGAATTGTATTGATTTTGAAAAGTGGGCCTATAGACAGGCAGTTCGTGTACAAAGAGACAAATATCCTAGTAAGAGGAAATTGTCGGAAGCATTGAAAAATAGTAAAAGCTATATGGAAATAATACCATCGAATTTCGACTCTGCTATTGCTCATATATTTTGAACTATCTCATCTCCTTGCTACCAAAATAAGGTGATTGGATTGATCTGCGCCTTTTGAACTTGAAATTGATAGTAGTGTAGTCTGTAGATGATCCGTCAAGACATAGTCATACGCTTTAATCCCTAACTTTTGCCTAGACCGCCTTTTCAGGTTTTCAGTCTACCGGGATACCCTTTTTTGCCCAAGCCGCCTTTGCAGGTTTTCGACTTGCCAGGTGTACATTTTTTTTATATATGGTCCCTGATTTTTGGCCGAACCATTTTGGTTCGCCAAGACGCTCTTATTTTTTCCTAGGCCAGTCAACCTAGCGGGTCTCGTTTATGTGTAGTAGTTTTTAACTATGTTTACGCTCACAGGGTGCGAGAAGTCTTCTCCATCCATAGTGCTCAGTATCATGTCTCCGCCAGAAAATATTGTCTTGACTACAAATGGTCCCTCATAGGTTAGAGTCCACTTTCCCCTTGGATCACCTTGTGTTAGGATGATGCACTTGACTACTAGATCGCCAATTTGGTACACTCGATGCTTGACTTTCTCATTGAAGGCTTTGATCATGAGTTTTTGAAATATCTTTCCATGGAAGATGGATGCGAGTCGCTTCTCATCAATCAAGTTTATTTGGTTAAGTCGAGTCCAGACCCATTTGTCTTCATCTAACTCTACGTCCTTCAATACTCTGAATTAGGGCATTTGAACCTCAATAGGTAGAACCACTTCCATACTGTACACGAGAGAGAATGGGGTTGCCCATGTAGATGTTCATACCAAAGTGCGATAACCATGGAGAGAAAATGGAAACATCTCATGCCAATCCTTACACGTCACTGTCATTTTTTGTATAATCTTCTTAAGGTTCTTATTGGAGGCTTTCACTGCGCCATTCATTTTTGGCCGATATGGAGAAGAGTTGTGATGCTTTATCTTGAACTGCATGCAAAGTTTGGTGATCATCCTATTGTTGAGATTGGTACCATGGTCTGTGATAATCCTTTCAGGGATGTCGTACCGATAGATGAGATTATGTTTGATGAATCGATCCACAACATTCTTGGTAACAGATAAAAACGAGGTTGCTTCTACCCACTTGGTAAAATAACTGATAGCAACGAGGATGAAACGATGCCCGTTAGAAGCGGTTGACTTGATTTTTCCAATCATATCAATGACCCATATTGCGAAGGGCCACAGAGCGGTCAGAGCATTCAACGAAACCAAAGGCACATGCACTTTATCTGTGTATATCTGGCATTTATGACAAGATCGGGAATATTGGTAGCAATCAGCTTTCATAGTGGACTAGTAGTAACCTGCTCTCAGAATATTCTTAGCCATTGTATGTCCACTGGAATGAGTACCAAAAGCACCTTCATCCAACTCTTCCAATTCGTTTAGCTATCTTCTGATCTACACACCGGAGTAAGGCAAAGTCATGGTTGCGTTTGTATAAGATGTCATTACTTAAAAAGAACTTGGCAGCGAATCTCCTCAGAAATTTCTTATCGTTGACGGATGCCCCCTCAGGGTATTCTTGAGCCTCGAGATACCTCTTCACTTCGTGGAACCAAGGTTTCTCTTCTACTCCTTTAGTGTCGAGTTCACAACATTATGGTGGTTTGTATGGTCTTTCAATAGTAATTTGAGGAACTTCGTTGTCCCATCTGACTTTGAACATAGATGACATGGTAGCTAACGCGTCTGCCAACTGATTCTCTTCTTGTGGAATGTGCTCAAAAGTGATTTCTTCGAAGTAGGGGATCAGATTCAACACATGTTCTTAATATGGAATGAGATTCAGATGCTTCTTGTCCCATTTTCCCTTAATCTGAGTAATCACCAAGGCTGAGTCTCCATATACTTGCAAGAATTTAATCCTCAAGTCAATAGCAGCTTTGATACCCATGATGCACGCTTCGTATTCAGCCATATTGTTGGTTCAGTTGAAACATAACTTGGAGGTGAAAGTTGTATGGCCTCCCTTGGGAGATATGATCACAGCGCCAATACCATTGCCAAGTGCATTAAAAGCTCCATCAAAGACCATGGTCCATCGGGATCCTAGATCAGGTCCTTCATCTGGTCCAGGCTCTTCGTAATCGGTGACTAACATATATCCTCGTCTGGGAACTCAAAATGCATAGACTGGTAGTCATCTATAACTTGATGACCCAAATGACCAGCTACTACACTTCCTTTGATCTCTTTCTGGGTAGTGTATTGAATGTCGTACTCGGTCAAGATCATATGCCATCTTTCTATTCTTCTAGAAAGAGCAAGTTTCTCGAATATGTATTTTATCAGATCCATTTTAGATATCAATAAGGTAGTGTGTGTCAACGTATAATGTCTTAGTCGGCGAGAATCCCCAGCCAAAGCGCAACAAGTTTTCTCAAGCAGTGAGTATCTTGTTTCACAGTCGGTAAACTTTTTTTAAGGTAGTATATTGCATGATCTTTTCGACCAGACTCGTCATGTTGCCCCAACACACATCCCATCGAACTCTCTAACATTGTCAGGTACATGATTAGAGGTCTTCCTTCAACTGGTGGCATCAGGATAGGAGGTTCTTGAAGGTACTCCTTGATTTTGTCAAACGTTGTCTGGATATCGTCGTTCCATTCCACCACTTTCTCTTTCTTCAATAATTTTAAGATTGGCTCACAAGTAGCAGTTAGATGTGCAATAAATCTGGCAATGTAATTGAGTCATCCTAAGAAACCTCTGACTTCCTTCTCGTTACGGGGAGCTGGCATTTCCTGAATAGCTTTAACCTTAGCGGGGTCAACTTTGATACCCTTACCAATGACAACGAATCCCAAGAGTTTACCGGATCTGACTCCAAAGGTACCTTTGTTTGGATTCAGTCTTAATTTGTATTTCTTCAGTCTATAAAATAGCTTACGCAAATGATCGAGCTATCATGTCGTTGACGTAGACCTATATCTCTAGATGGATCATATAATGGAATAAACCTATCATAGCACACTGATATGTTGTGCCAGCATTCTTCAACTCAAATGGCATGACCGTGTAATAGAAAGTTCCCCAATATGTAACGAAAATAGTCTTTTCCATGTCTTCGAGAGCCATCTTGATCTGATTGTAACCATAAAAACCATCCATAAAAGAGAAAACTTTGTGCTGAGCGGTGTTGTCAACCAGGACATCGATATGTGGAAGCGGAAAATTGTCTTTCGGGCTCGCCTTATTCAGATCTCGGTAGTCTACACACATGCGCACTTTGCCATCCTTCTTAGGTACTAGTACTACATTTGCAACCCACTGTGGATAGGAAGTAACGACTAAGAAACCGACGTTGAACTGATTCATTACTTTGGCCTTAATCTTCTCAGACATCTCAAGACGCATACGGTGAAACTTCTGCTTTACAGGGAGAAAACCTTCTTTCGTTGGTAGTTAGTGTACCAAAATGTCGATCTCCAAACCTGACATGTCTTCGTCAGACCAAGCAAAAATCTCGATGTAATCTCGCAGCATCTAGATCAATCTTTCCTTAACATTGTTCTCAAGACCGCTCCGATCTTGATTTCTTTTCTATTTTCGTCGGTACCTAGATTCACAACCTCGACTGGTTCTTTGTGTTGCTGTATAGTCCTTTCCTCTTGCTGTAGTAGTCTGGAAAGTTCTCCTATCACTTCACAATCTTCCTCTCCTTTGTCTTCGGCTTGGTAGATCAGATTATCGAAGACATATTTAGCAATAGCACCGTCGTTATCGATAAGATCCAGAGTGAATGTGGATCTGCAGTTTATTACGTGGGTGTGTGTAAGAACACATAGCGTTTGAAAAGGTGATAAAGCAAAAAGAAAGACAGAGAGCACAATATTTGAATGCAGAAGTCCAATGGTTTATTGAATGAAAATATGTGAATGACAAATAATAACCCTCACAAATGAGCCATTGTGCCCCGGGAAAGGCACTAGGCTTAAAGTCTTATTATTCAAAGCATAAAAGCATAAAACAGAAAAACAATTACTCTTGGCTAAAGGTGATTGGCATAACATCCTTAGCCATCCAATTGCTGAGCCCGTTGCTGGAAGTAGGGAAAATCTAGTTGTTGATGTCAAAGCTACCATCATTGTCTTCTACAGTATGAACTCCATTCTATTTTATGTGAAATGGAGACCCACCAGCATGTTCGCGGTGTTAACAGGCATGACTCGTGGAACTACTTCAAAAGCTTGACAGGGGTCTCGATAAATTCGCCTTCCATTTCAATGTATCGGAATGACTGCAGATAGCTTACCATATATTCTTATTCTCCACAAATGGTAATAATCTTCCCTTTCGCTGGGTACTTTAACTTCTGATGTAGAGTATAGGTAATAGTGTCTGCCCCATGTATCCAAGGTAATAGTGTCTTCACCAAGGCTTTAGCATGAGCCTTAGAACATAGGAACACTACTAGCATAGAAATATTGGATGGGGTTTGTCCCAACTATTCCACAACATTGTAATCTCTTTTCTTAATAATCTTCAAGATTTCCTTCATCTTTTGCTTGGAGGTATCTTCAGCAACTTCCTTTGGTACTTTTGTTTGAGTAGGTTGAGTTACTTTCTCTTTTCCCTGAGCCTCGGGAGTTGGCTCAACAACAGGGATGCGGACTAGTACAGTATTGTCTTCTGGACGAGAGTTATCTGGAGAAAACACTCTTCCGGTTCTACTTACTTTGCTTGATCTGGTAATATTGTTGACATCAGGACTAGTAACTTCAATTGTACTGTCTTCAATGGTTAAGGGTTCTTGCTTGACGCTATAATAGTAAAATTTGGTTCCATAATTTCAAGGTATAGCTTTTTTAGAAGAGTATGGAATTGGTTTGGGCGAGGGAATAATGAGAGGTGCCTCTCTAGGTGCAGGGTCGGTAGAGGTGATCCTTATTGTGTTTACATCAGCATATTCTTCGGGATAGTCATCATCTCCCCATCCGGTTGCCATGATGTCTTCAATTGCAATCTTGTAGCTTTCAGGGGCGGTATATTTCACCATGAAATCAAATTTCCCACTTGGCTGCCCCAAGGTATCCCAAAATTTTGGTATGGCTTCGCTTACGTCTTCAATTTTCAAGCGTTTGGAAACATCTTTGCACAAACCCTCTACAGATGAAGTTTTCATGAATAACACTTCTCGGTTGTCTATCAGGCCTTGAACACCTCTATTCAATCAGGCACATCTATTGGGTTCGGATGTGCAGTCACGACAGTTGTCAAAACATCCTGGAAATATGCTGACTTGTAGGAGATTCTTCTTAACAGTCATCAAGGGAGTGGTTAACTCATTCACAGCAAAGATATATGAGTCGTTATTAATGATGTTGGCATTCTTGCCATGATCGGGCATTGGTGCATTGATCACATTCGGAGTTTCGACAGAAGGGTCGAATTTGATTTCCTGAGCTTCAATCATGTCTTGTGTAACGCCCCGTTTTAATTAATATTATATTATATTAATATTTTCGAGTTATCAATCGATATTTATTTTGCGACGAGAATATTTATATTAATCGATATATCTGTTAATATATTTGGCGACGTTTCGTTCAGTCCGGTTTTTATTCCGTTCGGTTCGGTAAAATATTATTCGGACCAATATTTAATTCCCCGAAATTATTTTAATCAATTAAGCTAATAATATTATTAGATATTATTAAGGTATTAATTTATAAAAATAAGTTAGGAGTGTGGGGAGTAATTGAAGAGATTGGGTATACACCCTTGTTGCTAGTAAGAATACATATAAGCCATTTTTCCTCATTTTCTTCCATTTCAACACCATAAACCAAATAGAAGCTTAGAGAGAAATAGAGGGTTTGAAAGAAGAAGAAGAAGAAGAAGAAGAAGAAGAAGAAGAAGAAGAAGAAGAAGAGGAAGAGCAAGAGGAAGCTTGAGGTTGGAGTTGTGGAATCATCAAGGATCATCCAATCTCTAGAGGTAAGGGGTTTGATTTTCCTTTCCATATAGTTAGGGTTTGATGGGTATATTGTGAATTTGGGATAGAGATTGATGTTGTGGTTTATGAGTTGTATGTGTGATTGTTGAAATGAATTAGAAAGTTTGATTTAGGAGTATGGGTTGTGGGTGTTCTAGGTGCTAACTTATAAAAATTAGAAGTGTTAAAATGGAAAAAAAAACATAAACTGTGAAAAACCAGAACAATTTTACACTGTCTGCATTGGAAAGGAAACGAGGAAGATGAAGAAAAGAGAAGTACCAAGGGGAGGCTCCCACCCCACAATGGAAGGCAACCGTCCCCTGCCCTTAAGGCGACCGCCCCAAGCCTTTACTCCCATGGGACGTGCGTCCCCTTCATTGTAGGAGGAAGCAACGAAAATGGCATTTGTTGTTTTCTGTTTTCTGTAAACCCGTTTCTGCATAATTGTGTTTTCTGCATAATTATGCAGATTTTTTCCGTTTCTTTCCAATTCCTTAATTCCACATACTAATAGTTAGTATTAATAAAATATAACTAGGACATAAGTTAGCCGATTAAATTTAGAACCCGATTATGTTCCGATTTTCCGATTTCGGTAAATTCGACGACGAAGCAAGTTGCTCCGAATTCAATGAAAATTGACGTGCTAGCTAAGTTCGACGTGTAGAACGTAGTGATGAGGTTAGTTTTTCGAAATTACGAGTTTTTACGAAACGACCCGAAATAGGCCAAATTATGGTTGAATTGAATCGGATTGCGTTTTAGTAGATTTAAGGTACGTATGGACAATCCGATTGCAATGTTGAAAATTATGATTAATGTCGGTTATTAGGATTGACTTTCGCGACAATTATAGGTGTTTGACTATTTTTCCGTATTTGGAATTTAGTGAAGGAATCGATAATGATGTGGTGTGATTAAACATGATGTTTGTGACGATGTATTTATTAATGAATACTTGATGATATGCGATGCGATGATATATGTCTTTGTACATGATGATGTGATGATTATATTGATGTTGTTAATAAATGCTTCTGATTTGTGAATGCATGACTTTTGATGATGATGAATTATTGGTGATGTTTTGCATAATGCAAATATGATGCGATGATATATTTATCTTGATGTGGATAAATTATGGCGATGTGGGCTTTATGCCAATCTTGATGAGTGATGATGATGTTTTTGTTGTGTTATTTTATGATCAAGTCACATACATTGCATTAGCGACGATGGGCTTTTATGCCAAGCGACGAGGCTTTTATGCCAAGCGACGAGGCTTTTATGCCAAGTGTTCCTAATTATGGACAAAGCGATAGGTACCACATGCATAACATAGTCGTGTCTCATGGAGTCGGTTATGTTTATGTTTGAGTTGTTTGGCGTTGGGTTTAATTGATGGATGATGTTGAATTGCGATGATTTAACTTTGATGAAATGCTTAATGCAAATATGATGTGATGATGTTTGTGACGATGGGCTTTTATGCCAAAAGCGACGATGGGCTTTAGCCATTTTGTGATGATTTTATTTATGTTGCTTATGTTATTAGCATTGTGTGATGTTGTTGTTTGATGTTGTTGTTTGATGTTGTTGTTAATGATTACCGTGTTGATAAGTGACACATTAACTTGTGATGATTTATGTCGATGAGGTTATGGCGATAATGTGTAGATTATACACATTAGAATGACGATAAAAGTAAGTGAGTTTTGGATATGTGTTGGAATTGCACTTATTAATCTATACCCTTTATAATTCTGAAACTATATATATATTTTATCATGCCTTTAATTATATGTTTTGGAGTATCTCACCCTTTACTTGTTTCGCCGTTACCTTTATATTGGTAACGTGCAGGTTATGAAGACGGAGATTATTGCTGCTATTAGTTGAGTCGGTGTCGCTCTGATACGTAGCACTCGGGGGGAATAATTATGTTGTCTTGTTGTTGTTCTTTGGTTGTTTTTCCTTTTGTAAATAAGAATCATACTTTATGAAACATGATTTGTTAAGGAAGTTTAAATAAGAAGATGTTTTGATTTTTATGAATCAATTTATGATTTCCGACGATGCTATGTATCTGAGATTTATACTTTAAAGCAAACTGTTTAAAGTGATTTGGTTTTTGAAGGTGTGATGCCTCTGTATTGAATTTATGAAATTTTAATTTACTCTGATTTTTGCATATAAAACCTTGGGAAATATTGGAGTGTTACATCTTGGATCTTGGATCTTGTTCTTCAGGGTCCAATAGTTGTTGGTGTCGTGCCCTGGGCTATTAGAGTGGTATGCACACCTTGCATTGGGATTGTACTTTGGAGAAGATGTGTTAACATGCTGAGGCGGATCTCTCAAAGTAATCAACTCTGCTTTCAACATGTGTTGTAATGCTTGAGACAATGGCATATTGATCTTCGTAAACTGTCTTCTCAGCGCGTTCTGTCTACACGCGTTGTCTTGTTGAGGTTGCACTGGCGGGGGATTGGAGATCAGGACTGGCCCCACAGATTGATGGAGATCACCTTTATCACAGTTCTTCTGACCATACACAACATTGGTTTCTTTCTTCCCACCAAAAGATCTCTTCGCAACATTTGAAGATGTCTCGACTTTAATTTTTCCACTCTTGATTCCAGCTTTAATACGTTCGCTTGTCAATATCAGTTCGGTGAATCCGGCTTAGGAATTTCCAATCAAATGATTGAAGAATGGGCCTGTTAGTGTTCCCATGAACATGTGAGCCATTTCCCTATTAGGCAAGGGTGATTTGACCCTGCCTGCTAGATCTCTCCATTTATGAGCGTACTCTTTGAACTTCTCATCACAGCCCATAGACATATTCTATAGTTTCATGCGGGTTAGCGCTAATTCATCATTGTACTGGTATTGTTTGTAAAAAGTATATGCCAAATCATTCCAGGTATGAATGTGAGTATTCTCTAGCTGATAGTACCATTTTAACTGTGCTCCGGACAAACTTTCTTAAAAGAAATGCATCCATAATTTATTTTACAGTAGTGTGTGGTTGAATCTTCTTAACATAGGACTTCAGATGAAGTTTTGGACATGAAATTCCATCATACTTAGCAAAGGTAGGGACCTTGAACTTGCGGGGAATGACCACTCCGTGAACCAGGCTTAAATTATCATAGTTCAATCTTGACATTTTCATATTTTCCATAGAATTCTGACGGTCTTCGAGTTTCTTATACTTCTTGTTGTCAGGAGGATATTGCTCACTCATATAGTCTTCTTTCTCTTCTTCTTGAGACCCATAATGGCTTCCTTCATTGACCTTGACACTCCCTTCAGTTTCGCCGCTCTTCTCTGAGAACTCAAGTTGATAGACTACCTTGACTGGACCTCTGAACATTTTCCTCATGTTGAGAATACCAATGATCTTCTTCTTTTTCTTCTTGATGATGAGCTATTTCAGATCTTTGTGTCCTTGGGCCAAGTTGGTGAACATTTCTTGGAACTGAGCGTTCTGAGCCTGGAGATCTTTGATAGTTTGTTCGAGAGCCATTTCTGCTGAAATTAACAGTGAGAGAATAAGAAAATCTATCTTTAGAGAACTTGTTATGAAATGATATGCTATGATATGAAATCTTATGTAATGCAATGTTTTCAAGGACCTTAGGAATTTAAATTCGGTAAACAAACACGAACAAAATTTTTATTTGTCTAATTAGTAAATACAAAATAAAGTTCAAGTACAAAAGTAAAATTCCTAGTGTTTAGGCCTCCCATGGACGCTTCCTCTTTGTGTTGACGTAGGTGTTAATGTTCTGTTCCCTGTGAAGTAGCTTCGTCAGCTCCAATAGTCTTTTCTCACTTGCATAACATTGAGCTTCGAATATATCCCTTTATTATTTGAGTTGAATCCAGGATCTCTTCAATTCTTCAAAATTAGTAGGCATATCTGGATGAATAACAGAGTAAGATTTATCGCCTTCGGCAACAGGTTCCATAATTATTGGTAGAATAACAGCATATGGCATTATGAGATCTTGAGCGCGAGCCCGCACCCATTTGAGGTAAGGTTCCTAAGGAATAAAATTTTTATGACCCAAAGTCTTGGTATCAATCTTCTTCACCATGCCCCAAGCATGCACAAATCTTCGATGATAACCATGGAGATCATTGTCGTAGTCAAACATAATGCCTTGGATAAGTATATCATAAGGACTATCTCTTCGAGCATAACCAAACTGTCGTAGCGCTAGAGAAGGGTTATAAGTGATACCTCCCCTTATGTCAAGAAGAGACACATGGGAGAATTCCCTACAACTGTCAATGAAAGTGAAACCTTTTGAGAGTAGAGACACCAATAGATATCTGTATGAGAGAGTGACATCAACCTTTAAGACCACTTCAGACCAGGTTCATTCTTCATCACTGATTGAGGAAGGTGCAAAATAAATCACCTAGATAATAACGGTATGCAACTCATGAGAGTTCCTTGTCTTTTCATATTACGAGTGTGGAATATCTTGATGGTGTTCACGTCTATGAATTGATTTGGATTAGAAAATAGCACCAAGCCATAGATTAGTAAAGCTAAGACATCTTCGAAAGCGTGGAAACTCATAGCCTTTAAGAATTCTCGAGCCTTCTTTATCAGAAACTTAGCAAGCAAACCCTTAACTCCACTTCTTGTTTCCCAATTAGCTTTAATGTCTGGCTACTTTAGATGTAATGCTGATGCAATGTCTTCAAACCTTGGAACTTTTTCTAAACCATTGAAAGGTATCTGATCAAGGATATGTATCCCAAGTAGCTTAGAGAACTCTTTCATTGTAGGTACCAACTGATAATTTGGGAAAGTAAAGTAGTGATGTTTCGGATCAAAGAACTGGAATACGACACACATCATATCTTCTTCAAAACCAGAGGTAACCAAGTCGAGTAGATAACCATGCCTTTTGATGAACTGAGCGTGACCAGGAACTTGTGAGATTAACTTCTTGATATGATGATATAATGTTATGATGTCATGTTTAAATAGCAAGCATAAGTAATTCACACAACAACCCTAGGTTTAAGGCTTGCGTGAGGTATAGGTGTCTACCCTACCGGAGTTTAAGTTGGTTCAACCTATCCTACAATAGTAACCGGGTTCTAGGAATTTCATATCACAAATCTTTCTCGCAGGCTTTATTTCAGTACAACTACCAAATGGTCGACCGAAACATCCCGAAAGTCGAATCTCAATGAGCGTAACATCGAGTATCAACCAACCTCAGTCTGCACCGAAGTCGGCTATCTCACTACCTTCTAATGGCAAAGATGGGTCAATTAGGGTTCTAAAAGTTTAGTTAGTTCTATATGACACCACACAGATGCCAAATATTTCCTCAACTAAACATGAGGAACATCAGGACATCCAAAGTATCGCACTAAGCGTAGCCATCATATTAACCATTTCGGTCTATGCCAAATAGTCGCGATGATCTATTGCTACTTACCTAAGGAAACCTGGATCCAGATGTAGGATCCCCTACATATATAATGCCCAAGCATACCCTTAAAATTAAAGAATACAAAGCAAATAGAAAGCGATAAAAAGTGATATATAGCCCTAAGGTAACCTCTTTTTTGGGTAGTTTCCCCAGCAAAGTTGCCAGTTCTGTAACACGGTGGGAGAACTGACTTATTTGTTTTGCGTTTTATCGTAAATGTTGCGGATAGCAAGAGTCGCCAGTGACTTTTCTTTTATTCAATAAAGGAAAGGTGAAAAGAACAGGAAAGACCTTTGATAGATTCTGAGCAAGGGAGGTAATCATGAAAAGGGAAGGTATTAGCACCCTTTCCATCCGTAGTTATCTACGGGCTCTTAATTGCTTTAGCTCACTTTTTGAAAACTTGCTTTCTATGTGTGTTTGATTTGAAAATTATTTTTCTTTGACTTCGTAATGATTCTTGTATCAGTCCTCAAGAATGTATACAAAGTGTTTGAAAAAATTTATTTTGAAAAATGTAACTTTGTAATGATCCTCGTATGAATGTATACAAAGTGTTTGTTTGAAAGTATTTTTGAAAAGAGTGTGAGGTGTGAAAAGTATTTGTGTTGATTGGAGCAAGCAATTTAGAGTCTTATTACCTACTCAGAAGTTCGTTCTTGTTATTTGCCTTCCCATTTAGGATAGTGTTATCCATACCATGGTTGGTAGGTAACTATATCCGTTGGATGTGAAGGGACATGCATAGGGTCATCGTATGGTCATCGAAGGCAACATGTAAGGATACCTTATCAAATCGAAGGGACGATCATCACTTATTCGTAGGTAACAACCAAGGGACGAGATCATATATTCGTCGATAACTTCAAGGGTCATCGAGGGACTATGATATTTGTGATGATTTTTGAATCGAGGTCTTTTGCTAATGGTACCCCTACGTTCGAGGGACATGACCATTTTTATATCGTAAGGCAACAAGAGAGGATACCCTAAGGGTGCAAGTGTGAGAAGTGTGTTCAATTCGGATATTTATCTTGATGTTATAGTTATTCTATGATTGCTTTTAGATCTTGCCATTCAATCCTATTAGCCATACATCTAAGCAGTGTATATATAGAAAGTAGAGGTGCGGAAAGTAAAAGTGTGGAAAGGTAAAGTCCTACGCTATTACATGGCTTTGGGGAAAATACATAGGAGGTGCGGAAAATAAATACGGAAAGTAAAGGTCCTAATTAACTATTACATCCTATGAGCAGATACATAATAGAAAAAGAAACGCACGCGAGAAATTATACATCCAGAAAGCAGTTACAATAATAAGCGCGAAAAATAATTAGTCAGGAGACGTTGGAAAAAAGTCAGTGAAAATATGAGTTTAAGGTTAATAAATCCTAATTAAGTTAACCTAATTACTATGTGAAAATCGGTTGAATCGGAAACCCTAATTCTGATTGTTTTTAATTAATAAAAGAAATTTAATTTAAATTAAATTAATTAACCTAAATTAAACTAATTAAATTAATTAAGAAAATAAGAAAAAAGAGAAATTTAATTAATCCTAATTAAACTAATTATTTAACCTAATTAAACTAATTGAATTAATGGTGAGTTAACTAATTAATTAATTAATTAAGGAAATAATTAGGAAAATATGAAAAGAAAAAGAATTGGAAAAAGGGTGGCTGAGATTTGAACTCAGGACACCTGGATCATTGGAACCATCTGATATTGAATAAGGATCATTGGATTATATGTTAACCTTGTGTTTCATTTTGAATTTCCAACACACACGCGCGTGGGTCACAGTATTATTGAGCAAGCCAATCAGGTGAGAGAACGATGCCACGCCCACAGGTGAAACATTCAACGCCAGAGCTAGGGCTCCGGTCATCTTCTCTGGCTAGAACAAAACCTAAAAACCTACAAAATGCATCAATTAATGAAAAACAAAAGCCCAGATCGATTGTATTTATCCTTGCGAACACAATGCTGGTATCCGTTTTCTCAAAAATTCCTGTAACCATGGATCCGAAGCTTCATGAGCTCGATGCCCTAACAATGGCATAACACGATTTGTGCATTCTAAACCTCATGCGATAGGTCAAACATTTTCTATGACATCTCAAGAACATATTAGCATGGTTAGTTCAAATCGAAACACGATAAAAATTAAAATTCGAAATTCACAAATATGATCGAAGTTTATGATATGTATGTTTCAGGCATGATTAAACTTGGCTCTTGGCCTGGGCTTACTATACCTAAGAGATTTGATATGAAGGTAACAGCTATTGAAGAAGCTTGGGATATCAACAACATGAAAGTGGATGAACTTATAGGTTCACTCCAAACATTTGATCTGAGTATTAATGAGAGGTCTGAGAAGAAGCCCAAAAGCATAACATTCAAGACCAACACCAAAGAGAAGAGGGAGAAATATGATTTGGACACTGAAGAAGGTCTGTCAAACACCATTGTTCTCCTTGGAAGATAATTCAATAGAGTACTAAAAAGGATGGAGGGAAGCTCAAGACCTAATATGAGGAACATCCCTTAAGACATCGGGAAAACAGGCAACTCTGAAAAGAAAGCAGAAAATGAGGAAAGATCTACTCAAGGAAGATAATTGATCGGTGGTTTCTACACAGATATTTAGCATTGAACTTTGTTATCGTTTCTTTTATTTGTTTAGTGTTATATGTCACTTTACCACATTGTATGCTTTGGTTGTGTGTTTAAGTGTTTTCAGGGTCAGAAGAATAGAACATGACAAATCGGGGCAAAAGAAGTGCAAAAATCAGAGTATTTGAGGCTACAGAGGTCCTGACACGGCCACCCGTGTCAAAAATGGAGGAAAAAGGGAGTTTTGGAGAAGGAACAGAAGCTGACACGGCCCGTGTCAGGAAGCCATGGCAAATTACGCGTAGACAGAGGCCGACACTTCCCGTGTCATCGGACACGGCCCGTGTCAGCCATGACGTTGAGAATGATGATTTTTGCTATTTTTTAGTGTTTTGGGTCATTAAGGGTGGTTTGGGCATTTGGTATTGCTTGGGAATGACCTAACACTATATAAACCTTATTTTGAGAAGGAGAAGGGGACTTTTTGCCACCAGAGAGAATAATTCACGATAGAAGAGCAGAGATTCAACAGATTTGGGAACGGAGAACTCTTCATGCGCGAGAGCAATTGAAGATCGAAGACCCAATCTATTGTAATGTCTTTATCTAATATTTTGATTATGCTACTTTTGGATTCTATGAGAGGCTAAACCCCCAATGCTATGGGGTGTCCCTAATTTGTTATCTTAAGAATACTGATCTCTTTGTTTTAGTCAACATTTAGTTCATTATGCATCAATTTCATTATTTAGATTAATTCGTAGTTTGACCCTATGGGACCATAGGATTTTACTATTTTAACACAGTAGAGTCAGACGGTCGTGTTAAGGTTTTTTAAATAATGATATTATTAAGGATTTCACCTAGGACTAGTGTAATCCTATTCTAACCAGAATAGTTCTTGGTAATTGCATGCTTAACCTCTCTACTAATTTAAGTGGAAATTGAAATTAGGAAAGAAGGTTGAAGGTTTTGTCACTAAGGAATTAGGATAAAATAATATTGAGAATCGGTAATTGAGGATGATGAACTTGTTGAATAAATCAAAGAGTGAAGGTTATTACATGACAAATTAGACACTCACCCTAGCATACTTTAATTAAACAAAAAGTCAATTTTTATCTTACGCAAATTTACTTTCTGCAAGGATTAATTCCACCCAACCTTAAAACTATTGTTTTTGTTCAGTTGAATAAATCATCTAACTCGGTATTTCCTACGCAATCCTCGAGATCGATACTTGGGGTAAATCCAATTATTACTACATCGGTAAAAATAGTACACTTGCTATTTTTCCGATCAAGTTTTTGGCGCTGTTGCCGGGGATTGCCAAAATACCGAGTTATTATAGTTCAATTGAAATTTTATTGCTCTGCAACTCAAATTTTATTTTCTGTTTATTTTATTATTACCACTAATAAATCATCTAATCTTTGTATGCGAGGAAAGCCCTCAGATGAATTTACTTTTGACGCAGAAATTGAATGAACTTTGCGTGAAAGGCGAAGACAAGCTCAATTATTCAGACTGGCTTCTGACAAAGAACATTCACTTCATACAAAGTCAGAGTCATAAGAGAAAGAGATCATGGTCGAAGATCCACCAGAGAGACTTCTTGGGGATTATGGTTGGGCAAATGCACCGGGTGACAGGTTGACAATTGTAAACCATCCAATGAATGTGTCCAATTTTCAACTACATCCTAGCACAATCAATCAGCTTGAGAGAAGGTCTTTCACCAGAAAGGTCAATAAAGATGCCAACAAACACTTGCAGAGATTTTTGACCAAGAGCACCACGTTAAAGATTGACGGTCATACGGATGAAGCAAAGAAACTAAGAATGTTTCCGTTTACCCTGTCTGAAGATGTTGAAGAGTGGTTTTACTCACTACCTACTGGTATTATTTCTACTTGGGAAGAGATGGAGAAAATTTTTCTTGATGAGTACTTCCCTGCTTCTGTTTATATTCGCAAAAGATATGAAATTATGAATTTTAAGCAAAAAGAAGGAGAGTCACTTGGTGATTCCTATAAGAGAATCAAGAGGTTGTTGGTAGCTTGCCCCACTCACAACATGGAATAAACCGAACAAATGCAGATTTTTGTGAATGGCCTCAGAATGAAGACAAAGAAACTTATTGACACAGCTGCCAGTGGCTCATCCAACTTTAGAACAGCCACTGGTATTAAGAAGATCATTAAAGCCATTACTGCAAATGAGCATTTGGAAATGTATGACAAGGCTACAAGTAAATCAGAGGGAGTGATTGATTTGAAGTTGGAAGTAAACAAACAACTCAAAATCGAAGAGGTGATTGTTGTAGAAGTGGAGAAAAAGCTCAAAGCTATGAACATGGGAACTCAATAGGTAGCACAGGTTAAAAATGTGATTTGTGACATTTGTAGTGGACCACACATGATTGTGCAATGTCTTGCAACTCCAAAACAAATTGAGGAGATAAAGTTCTTGAGGCAGAATAATCCTTATTCTAACACCTATAATCCTGGGTGGAAGAATCATCTGGATTTTTTCTAGAAAGATCAGTAGCAACAAACTCCTCAAAAGGCAGAATGGGAGGTAGCTATTGAAAAGATGGCTTCCCACACTTCCCAATTCCAAGAAGAAACAAGAAGCAATCATAGAAAAACCACAACTGCAATTAAAAATATGGAGTTCCAATTGGGGCAGATTGCACAACAAATAACTCAGCAAGTTCAAGGCAATCAGAAGAGTCATGAGAATGTGAATGCTATCACAACAGGGAGAAGTGAAAAGGCTACCAAAGAAAGAGAAGAAGAGGTAAAATTTGATGATAATATTATAGAAGTGGATTTAGAAGTGAGAGAGAACAAGAAAAATCAGGAAGAAGTGGTGCTACCTGTGAAGCCAGCGGAAACAAAGATTAAACCTGAGATTAGGCTGCCATATCCCTCTCGAGCGGCGATGAAGGACACAAAGGAGAAGGAATTCGATAAATTTGTCAAATTGTTCAAAAAGCTGGAGATTAACATACCTTTCTTTGAAGCACTTGAGAAAATGTCTTTGTACCAAAAATTCATGAAGGAGGTTCTATCAAAAAGGAGGCCAACAAATGATGAACAGGTACCAGTTGATGAGACATTTTATGCAATCGCGCCCGAGAGAAAAATACCTATCAAGCAGAAGGATCCTGGATCAGTGGCAATACCATGCACCTTAAAAGATGTAACTTTCAAAAGGGTTCTAATTAATTCTGGCTCTAGTGTGAGTTTAATGCCATTATCAATCTTAAAGAAGCTTGGTATTGAAAAAATAAGCGGGAGTGGAACAAAATTAAAATTTGCCGATCACACCATCAAAAAGTCATATGGGGTATCTGAAGATGTGTTGGTAGAGATCGAAAATTTGCTTTTCCAGTGGATTTCCAGATCATGGACATACCTACAGATGAAGAGACCCCGATCATTCTTGGTCGACCTTTTTTGTTGACAATCAGGTGCAATTTTGATATCGAAACAGGTCATCTGACCTTAAAACATTTTGATGAGAAGATAATCATGAAGGTGTTTGAATTTAAGAAACAAGGTGTAGGTGAAAAGAATAAATTTTCAGTTGGTATTGTCAAAGTAGAAGGAGAAATTATGAGCAACAAAGTGTGGAAGAAAAAGTACCCCCCATAAGGGGATGAACCGTCGAGTCAGGCGATGTTAAACGAAGTGCTTCGTGGGAGGCAACCCACGCTTTTCATAACTTAGTTTTCTTTTTGTTTTATTGCAGGTAATAAAAAGGGATCCTTTCTTGCGAAAGCTAGGAGGCAGCAGCTGGTGTTGCGTTACCCTCTATGAGTCACTTCTCTCGAGTTTGGTCTGAAACATTGAGGCCAATGTTTAGTTTAAGTTTGGGGGAGGTTTTATTGCTTTGTTTTGTTTTTTTTACTTGTTAAGTTGATGTTAAGTGCTGCATAAGACCAAAAGAAGAAAAAATTCCCCCAAAATTTTTAACTTTTACTAATCTTGTCCGAAAATTTTGGTATTGATTTGCTCAAGAGCTTGTTTTTCTGAAATCCCGAGAATAGTATATATAGATAAAGGGATGATTGTTTGAAGGGAGGAAGTTCGGAATAACGTGACAGTGATACGAGTCTAACATGCAGAGTTGTACCTGAGTATTTGAATCCTGAAAAGTACTCCTTTAGTAGTTTATCCACACAGTCTGGCATAGTCTTGATTCGCATGCAGGTAAGATTGGTTGTGAAATAAATAAAGATGGTACCAAATGATGAAAAGGCGGTAAAAGGAAACTGGCTCGCTAATTTGGGTAGCCCTCACCAGGTTATTCAGCCCAAAGGAAGTTGATCCTCAAACGTCATCCAAAAGGACAATAAATAACTGCAAAGTTTGAAAATTTCATCGGTAATTAAAAGTAGCAAATGCTACTCGTTTGATGCTGAAATAAGAAGTTCTGATTAGTCTCTTGCATGTGATGATCATCTTAATTATTATTGCCTTAATTTGATTGTACGAATTAAAAAGGAGGAAAATCAGGATAGTACTTAAGTGGTACAAAGCATAGTTGGAGAGGCATCTGAAGAGGAAGATCCAGGTTAAAAGGTTCTTACCGAAAACTCTACGTGTCATGTGAAGCCCGCACAAACTACCTTTTGAGCAATGTGAACTGAAGTCTCACGTATGAGTACTGGTTGTTGTGAGTCCATTGAGTTCTTATAGTTGTCGCTTGCGGACAAGCAACAATTTAAGTTTGGGGGAGTTTGATCGGTGGTTTCTACACAGATATTTAGCATTGAACTTTGTTATCGTTTCTTTTATTTATTTAGTGTTATATGTCACTTTACCGCAATTTATGCTTTGGTTGTGTGTTTAAGTGTTTTCAGGGTCAGAAGAATATAACATAACAAATCGGGGAAAAAGAAATGCAAAAATCAGAGTATTTGAGGCTACAGAACTCCTGACACGGCCACCCGTGTCATGGGACACGGCCCGTGTCAAAAATGGCGCAAAAAGGGAGTTTTGGAGAAGGAAGCTGACACGGGTGCCCGTGTTAGCGGACACGGCCCGTGTTAGCTGACACGGCCCATGTCAGGAAGCCAGGTCAAATTACGCGTAGACAGAGGCCGACACGGGTGCCCATGTCATCGGACACGGTTCGTGTCAGCCATGACGCTGAGAATCATGATTTTTTCTATTTTTTAGTGTTATGGGTCATTAAGGGTGCTTTGGACATTTGGTATTGCTTGGGAATGATATAACACTATATAAACCTTATTTTGAGAAGGAGAAGAGGACTTTTCCACCAGAGAGAATAATTCACGATAGAAGAGCAGAGATTCAACATCTTTGGGAATGGAGAACTCTTCATGCGCGAGAGAAAATGAAGATCGAAGACCCAATCTATTGTAATGTATTTAACTAATATTTTGATTGTGCTACTTTTGGATTCTATGAGAGGCTAAACCCCCAATGTTAGGGTGTTTCCCTAATTTGTTATGTTAAGAGTACTGGTCTCTCTGTTTTAGTCAACATTTTAGTTCATTATGCATCAATTTCATTATTTAGATTAATTTGTAGTTTGACCCTATGGGACCATAGGATTTCACTAATGATATTATTAAGGATTTCACCTTGGACTAGGGTAATCCTATTCTAACCAGAATAGTTCTTGGTAATTGCATGCTTAACCTCTCTACTAATTTAAATGGAAATTGAAATTAGGAAAGAATGTTAAAGGTTTTGTCACTAAGGAATTAGGATAAAATAATATTGAGAATCGGTAATTGAGGATGATAAACTTGTTGAATAAATCAAAGAGTGAAGGTTATTACCTGACAAATTATACACTCACCCTAGCATACTTTAATCAAACAAAAAGTCAATTTTTATCTTACGCAAATTTACTTTCTGCAAGGATTAATTCCACCCAATCTTAAAACTATTGTTTTTGTTCAGTTGAATAAATCATCTAACTTAGTATTTCCTACGCAATCCTCGAGATCGATACTTGGGTACATCGGTAAAAATAGTACACTTGCTATTTTTCCGATCAATAACTAAGAGTCTATGAATGTGGAGGCTTTGGGAACATCAAAGGGGACTGTCCAAACTATCTCAAGAGACAAGACAAAGGATTGAATATGCTATGGTCAGATGAAGACTCTAAGAGTGAAGCAGGCGGAGAATCAGCCAAATATGTAACAACTCTGACTGGTACATATATTTCTGATGGAGACTCAAGTGATGAAGAATTGACATTTGAAGAACTGGCTGCTACTTATAAGGAACTATACATTAAAAGTGTTGAAGTAGTCCAAAAGAATGAGAAGCAGAAGAAGCTCATAATGCAACTGCAATACATAAAGAGGGAGCATCTAGAGATGATCAAGAAGCTGGAAAGTGAAGTAATTGTGCTAAAATGTGACCTTGATCAGATGACCCAATATGTCAAGATGCTAAATAGTGGATCTGAGACACTGGACAAGATACTTCAAGCTGGAAGAGTTGCAGGAGACATGATTGGACAAGGGTACAATGGTACAAGGGAGTCTTTTATAGAATCTACTCAAAACCAGGCTGAACCTAAGAGGTCGAATCAGATGTTTCAACATCACAAAAGGAATAATTATAGACCGCGTAGCAGAAGACATCAACACTAGAGATGTCTTTACTGTGGAAGATACGGTCACATAAAACCATTATGTTTCAAGTTGTATGGTTACCCTAACCCTATACATCAATCAAGTGTGACTCAAACTGACCCAAATAAATAGTGGATTCCTAAAACAAATGTTTCATGTTTCTTAGCTCACACGTCACCCACAGTAAAGACCACAGGAGACTGGTATTTTGATAGTGGATGCCCAAGGCATATGATAGGAAATCAAAATCTATTGGCTAATTTTCAATATCACCCAATTGGTTATGTCAATTTTGGAGATGGAATGAAGGGTGAAATCAAAGGAACATGAAAGATACACAGAGCTAAGCTTCATAACATTGAAGGTGTATTACTTGTCAAAGTGCTAACTTCCAACCTAATCAGCATAAGTCAACTATTTTATCAAGGATTTAATGTGAACTTCACAAGAACTGAATGTATCATTACAAACAAGAATGGTGAAGTCACTATGAAGGGTAGAAGAAATAAAGATAACTGCTATTTATGGTTCCCTCTAGAGACAAATGTGAAAGACAAGCAATCTGCAGACAAGAATTTCCTGAAGGACAATACCAGTTTGAAGTCAATTGATCATAATGCCCCATTAAATGTCTTGACACCAGTCAAATCTGCCAAAGCTAATGATCAGTCTACAGAGAAAAGAACCATGAATCTAGTTCAAAAATTCTCTAAACTAAAGCTAGTCAATGGTTATTTAAGTGGATGGAATGTATATGAATGCTCAAGAAGAGAGCAAGGGGAATGTTTGCTAAATAAATTATAGCAATTAAAAGTGTGTGGGGACGTCATTAAGTGGCCTAATTTTTCAAAATATCACTCAACGATATTACAACATAAGGTATAACATGTAAAAGGGTCAACCCAAGTTCAAATATCTCACAGTTTCACCATACGCTATAATATTCCTACATACTCCAAAATCTTCACCTCTAATCCTCAGAAAATCAATCCTTCACACTTGATCATCAAGATGTCTCAATACACTGCACCAAGGTCAAGCAACAAAGACGAGAGTATTCCAACTGAAGAAGCCCCAAACATTGTTCCATTTTCCAGGATTCCTTGTTCGGATGCAAGGCCTACAAAGCTTAGCATCCGTCATGCAAGACAACCAAGGAAAACTTCTATCTCAATTGGAGGTAATGTATTTGAACCCACTAATGATGATATTCAAAATGTTGCAGATGTAGACAGGGTAATAAGAAGGTTAATTACTGAGACCCTAAGTGTGGGTCTACCTATTGAAGGGATCACAATCCCTCTTGCCCAAATGCCTAGTGAAGATGCTACAAAAGAGAAAACTGAATCATCCATGAGGGAAGAAGAGACTCCTCAAGAGAATCTTGAAAAAGAAACTTTTCTTGATGAAGTCACGACTGATGTTGGAACATCATCCATGAAGAAAACTCCTCAAGAAAAGCAGGTTGATTCAACTGACAAGAGGAATGAGAAAGATGTAATTGATGTTGTTATAGATGTAGATACCCTATTTGACAATGAGCTAATTATAAATGTTAACCATGGAATTGCAAAAAGACTAAAAACAAGGAAATGCAAAGTTGTTGCTTCCAGCACCCCATCCAAACCTGTCAAGAAGAAGGTTATGTATGGTCCTTGAAATCACCCGGTTGAACCTCTAACTGATAGAATGTATCAATAGAGTCGCCATCGAACGTATTTTATCTCACGAGGGAGAAAGGAAAACATCGAGTAAACCTGAAGGGAGAAATCGCGGTCCTATGACTGAGAGATCAAGAGAATCTAGGTAAGAGAGTTAGTTACACGAGGGGAAGGGATTAGCACCCCACACGCCCGTAGTACTCTACGGTATCCACTTTCTATTTCTAGCTAAAGGGTGTGTCATATCTATCTATGCTCAATCGCTATCATGCATGCAAAAGAAAGGAGAAAATAAAGAAACCACGGGGAAAAGAAGGAAGTATTTACAAAGTTTGCTCGATCGAGCCCCGTGACAAGATGCCTACGTATTCCCGCGTACAATGGGAAAGTCAGAGTGTCGTAGTTCGGCTCACTTGTTTTGGTGGGTTTTGTGTTTTTTACTTGTGAAAAAGGTTTTAAACACAAAAGAAAAGGCGCGCAAAGGCGAAAAGAGTTTGTGTTGGTTGGTTGTTTTTACCTTGAGAAAGGAGTTCAAACCATTATTAAGTGTTTTGTTTTCAAAATGAAAAGAAAAGCAAATTTTAGTTTTACTACATGCGAAATGCAAAAGAGACAAGCAAAACAAAAGGGAGACTAGATAAGTTCTAACCCTAATATTGTTATGCAAAGGGTTGGACCTATGGTTTAGGATGTAAGGGAATCTCTACCTATGTTGACATGCAAAGGATGTGGATCCTAATGTCTAGGCTAAAGAACCTATCCTAACCGAGCTCTCCTGGGAAAAAACAAGAAAACAAGCACAATCCACAAGTAGAGTTGCCCTAAACGGGTCTTTAAAAAAACCAAAGGGGTTCCTGAGCATGCTCCAACTACAGAAGCCCCATCATGCATCTCTATTCCTACTTCTCATGGAAAAAGAAAGTTGTAAAGCCCTACTTCTCATGATATCTAGGAAAGCTGTAAGAGAATGCGATAAATGGTATAGAAACTACCGAACGGATATAGAATCCGAAGAGCACTACAAGCTATAGAAATACTCCAAAAAACTTCAAGTACTGCAGCCACACAATAAGAGTAAACCGATGAGAATTGTTCAAAGCATCAAAACAAGCGGAATACGTGTCGACACACATCCAAAGCGATAATGCCCGCAAGAACAAGATTAGGCCGAACAAGACAAGATAGGAAGGGTGCACACGTGGTGTACAAGCTCAAATAAACACCTGCAAGAAGGGAGTTAGACCCAAAACGCAAGCAAAGGAGTGTATACGTATGTACGCAAACATTGGAGAAATGTGTCGAATGTATATGAAACACAAGCCCCTGCATGAAACAGAGCACAAACAGCAGCTAGGCGTGGCTAGAGTGTCTACTGTTTGCTGTTAGAATCAAGAAATAACAGAAAAATACACCAGCACAGACCGCCCTAAGCCTGTTATATCGCGCTAAGCGCGGTCCAAATAGTGGCCAGCGCGGTTAGCGTGCTCTGGACCGCGCTAAGCGCGACCTACAAAACAAAAGTCAGAATATTTTGCGCTTAGCGCGCTCCTGGTGGCGCTAAGCGCGACCTGCAACCTGCAAAAATATTATTTCTGGGCTGGGCCACCTGTTCATGATGCTCTCATGCCACAGTTCGATCCATACTGTTAGGCCACAGTCCCATAGCAAGTGAAAATCAAATGAACATGCGAGGAATACAAATCGAATGATAAAACCAATGTTCATAGATGCATGAACATGCAAGGAATGCAAATCGAACGATAAAACCAATGTTCATAGATAAGAGGCAATGCATGAACATGTGAGGCATACAAATCAAGTCGATAAAACCAATGTTCTTAGATGCATGAACATGCAAGGAATGAAAATCGAACGGTAAAACCAATGTTCATAGATGCGTGAACATGCGAGGAATGCAAATCGAATGATAAAACCAATGTTCATAGATGCGTGAACATGCGAGGAATGAAAATCGAATGATAAAACCAATGTTCATTTGTGACGTAAAGGATGCATGAACATGCCAAGGATGCGAGTTACGATAACAATCCTAAGGCTCATGTATGAGGTAAAGGATGCATGAACATACCAAAGATGCGAGTTACGATAACAATCCTAATGTTCATGTGTGAAGTAACAGATGCATGAACATGCCAAGGATGCGAGTTACGATAACAATCCTAATGCTCATGTGTGAAGTAACAGATGCATAAACATGCCAAGGATGCGAGTTACGATAACAATCCTAATGCTCATGTGAAGATAAATGCATGAATATGCCAAGAATGCAAGTGAAATTCATAATTCTAATGCTAATGTGAAGATAAATGCATGAACATGCCAAGAATGCGAGTTACGATAACAATCCTAATGCTCATGTGAAGATAAATGCATCAACATGCCAAGAATGCAAGTGAAATTCACAATTCTAATGTTCATATAATGAATGAGCAATGCAAGCGAACCGTGCTTCCTAGAGGCATGGGAAACTTTCGTTTGGACCTAGGTTACGCATTAACACAAACACCTAGAATGCATATGCAATGGATTCATGTACAATGCATGGTGTGCCTAATGATCGAGACGCTCAGATATCTACATGTCGAATGCAAATTATGCCTTAAATCATCATGAATTGATGCAATCAATTCAAACTAAATGCTCTTCAATGCACGAGCGTGTGATAGATGATGTAGGATGCGCGAATTCATGACTTACATGCATGGAAAACACAAATGCACAAGGATTTATGCATGCTATATACAAAATCCTCACTCCGACACAAATAAGGCGGCAAAAACCAATTCAAATCAAAGAATTCAAGAGTACGAGTTCAAGATTCAGAATCTACATTAAATTTGCATGCAATTTCAGTATTCAATTTCAAGAAAAGCTGAAAGTCAAGAACAGCTTAAAATAAGTGCTTATTTGAACCTAACACTTACTTGAACTTGAAGTTTGAGTCAAATCGAAGAGGAATTCCTTGTGCTCTTCAAAGAAAATACCAAATCAACGATGAATTGATGATAATATTCAGACTTAGCCTTAAATTCTTGTAGAAAACTTGCAGTCTTCAATGGAGGATTGAAGAAGATGAAGGAGAAATCCTTGAATCTTGCAATTAGAGGGAAAATCCAGATGAAACCGTTCCTTCCATGTCAAACACGTGTAGAAGGAGTAGAGGAAAATCTAGATTGAATGGAGAGATGCTGCGAAGAAGAAAATCAGAAATTGCAGGGCGAGCTTAGCGCGGAAGGCACGCTTAGCGCGGTCTGTGGCTGAAGCAAGTGTTGAACAGAGGTCCGGTGGCGGCCTGTGGTGGTTGCTTGGAAGGAAAGTTGTAATTTGAACTTTTGCTGAATTTTTGCTTTTGTGTGCTGAGAGAATTAGAGTGTGATAGGTAGTGAAAATTTTGCAAAATGATCCCCCCTAATTTGTGAAGAGAAAATGTATTTATAGTTTCTAGGAATTGGGCCTAAGAACCATAATCAAGCCTAAATCATGTTTATCCCAATAATTTTCGTAATCAATCCAAAACAGCCAAATCCGTGTAGAATTCGGAGTCAGAATGTAAATGAAAAGTGTTCGGAATATGATTTTGCTTGTTTAAATAAAAATCCCGACTTGATCCAATGAACGGTCAAGGAAATAAGAATTTTTGAAGTTTCAGCACCAATTTAGAACAACTGACACATGCAGAATTTTATTTGCGCACTTCTGAGAAAATGCCTCAAACGGGGATCATCTGATCAAAATTTGCAAATGAGTGTTTCTGAGACAATCGAAGTTAACGAAATTTGTGAACTTTTGGCACTAGTTCCATCTCGTTTCGACGAAAATCGAGCGAGATGTGATTTTCTGAACTTCGCGTATCATATGAAAATTACTCGATTCAGCTCAAAAATCAACTTCAAAGAATGAAATTCTGGTATTGATCGGTGAGGAATCAGCTCGCGAGTTGCAAATGAATGTTGTAGAGGATCTCAATGCGGAATTTTATAAATCGGTCCCGCTCAATTCCGAGTTTTCAGCTAGGAGATAAAGACTTTTTAGTGACCCAAAACGCACGGTTCAGCACTAAAATTCAGTGTGATCCACTGGGAAAAATGTTTCTTTGAGGACCTTCCTCACAAAACCTGCTCTTGGACTTCAAACAAAAATTGTAATCAATAATGAGAGGGACCTGCTTGTCGAACATCAACAGGAAACACCCAAGGAGATGAGAGATACGCCTTCGGGAGTGCCCGAAACGCACCAGGAAACCAAAATCTGCTTTACTGAGAAAAAGGTGACTAAACTCTTTTTTTGATTGCCATTCAGAATACCTTGAACCTGGTAACCTCATGATGAATGCGATGCATGCGACTACATGTGTGTTTATGCAATCGGATTATAAGCCAAAACGCGAAAAAGAATAGGGTAAATTTTGGGGTACAACAGTCCTGCAAAAGGGTGAAGCAAAGCTACTCCATTAACCAGCAAGAGGAAGATAAGACCAGAATCTGATTCTAATTATGATGTCGAGAAAGATGTCCCTACCATCTCACCAGTGAAGAAGTCATTAGTTCATAGAACCAATGACAATGTCCCTGATGCTCCTACTGTAACATCTCATTTCATTCCATCAAATTTGCTGCAAGATGGAAATACATATATTAGAGGAGACTAACATTATAAAGGGATTTAAGAAAGGATGACTTGGCTTGCAAGGAAGTTATGAAATTAATCGATGAAGCAAGGATAATGAATTCAGTGACCAAGTTGTCAAAATTCTATGAAACCCTAGTTAAGGAATTCATAGTTAACATTCCTGAAGACTATGATAACAAGAAAAGTCAAGAATTTCAGAAAGTGTTTGTCAGAGGAAAGTGTGTAAATTTCTCACCTGTCATCATCAACCAATATCTAGGGAGGAGTGAGAAGGAAGAAAGTGATATTGAAGCCACTAATGACCAAATATGCAAAACCATAACTGCAAATCAAGTCAAATCTTGGCCTATGAAGGAGAAGTTATCTGCTGGAAAATTGAGTGTGTGTAACACGGTGAACTGACTTTGTAGGTTTTTGTATCGCAAATGTGCGGATAGCAAGAGTCGCCACCGACTTTTCTTTTATCCAATTAAGGGAAGGTAAAGTACAGAAAAAGACCTTCGTTAGATTCTGAGTAAGGGAGAAGGTTATGAAAAGGGAAGGTATTAGCACCCCTTTCCATCCGTAGTTATCTACGGGCTCTTAGTTGCTCTTAGATCACTTTAAAAACTGCTTTCTGTGTGTTTGACAAAAATGTTTTGAAAAGGCATTTCGCTTTGACTTTGTAATGATTCATGTAGGAATGTATACAAAGTGTTCGGAAATGTTTCGTTTTGAAAAGAGTTTTGAACTTTGACAAAAGTGTGTGCTGTAAAAAGTATTTGATAGAGCAAGCAACTAAAAGTCTTATTACCTACTCAGAATTGGTCGTTTTCGTGTAATTTACGTTCTTTTAGAATAGCGCTATCCATACCATTAGTTGGTAGGTAACTCCATTCGTTGGATGTAAACGGGACATTCGAAGGGACATCGGATGGTCATAGAAAGCAACTTGTAGGAAGTATCCTAGCACATTCGAATGGACTATCATCATTTTTCGTAGGCGACAATCGAGGGTCAAGATCATGTATTCGGAGGCGACATCGTGGGTCTTATGATCTTTGTATCGAAGGGACTATGATGATTTGTTTTGAAGGCAACGGTGCTAGAATACCTCTACGTTCGAGGGACTTGACCATATTTGGATTCGTAAAGGCAACGAGAGAGAATGACCCTAAGGGGTGCGTGTGTGAAAGGAGTGTGTTGATTCAGATACATGTTATCTTGAAAATTAGAGTGAGCTATGTTGATTTTAGTCTTGCCATACACTCCTAATTACTAACAGTTCATAAGATGCGGAAAGTAAAATGCGGAAGTTAAAGTGCGGAAAGATAAATCCTACGCTATTACATGGCTTTGGGGCAGATACATAATTTAAACTTGTGGAAAATAAAAGCCCTAATTAAGCTATTACATCCCATAAGCAATTACATTATTGGAAAAAGAAATCGTCCGAAACGGAATAACCTGTGAAAAGATGAGAAATCGGAAAATACGAAGAAATCGAATAAGAGAAAAATGTTAGTAAAAATGCAAATTTTTAAATGAGAAAAATATTTCAGGCTGGAAATAACATTAATATGCTAAAATATTTTTTTGGGATTTTTTGGAGATAATTTAATAATTAAAAACTAATTAAAGGTGATTTAAATGATAAATTAGCAATTAAATTAAATATGCATGCAAAATAATATTTTTTAATTTTATAAATTAAATAAACATTTTCTGGAAATAATGCAAAAAGAAAAATATTTTTTGATGTTTTTTTAATGCATGATAAAAATTGTTGAAATTAATTAAAATGAATGCAAAATATTAAATAAAAAAAGAAAATAGAAAAATATGAAAATAATTGAGTTTGTAAAGAGAAAAATAAAACTGGTCCCAGGCTGGCTCGAACTCATGACCATGGAGTGAAACCTTAAGTCTGCTTGCCACTACCACTACGCCACATTGCATTTGATGTCATGGATCGAAACATGTGATCATGAGCAACACGCGTGATGAAGTCAAGACACGCACCGGTGGACCCCGGTGGATGGAATGAGCGAATCGAGAGCGATCGTACCACGCTTGCGCCGGGTCAATCGAGTCGTGACGACGGAGCCCTAGCTCCGGTCGTCTTCTCCGGCCATTCAATTTCTCAAACTTGCAAAATACGATGAATAAACAGAAAAAGAACACCCTATCCCCCTAAATCGACCCTTCTGAGTCCAATGGTGGTATTGGTTTTCTCTGAAAATGCCTGTAGCGATCAGTTCGATTCAAACAGCTCCTCGAACCCTAACAATGGCAATATGGTTTCTGGACGTTCAAGCTTGCATGTAAAGGTTCAAACATGATCTAATATGCATCCTGAGTTCAAATAAACACAAAGAAAACATTAACAATGCATGAATTTATGAAATCGAATTTGAGAAAAATTCCAACCGGTGAGAGTTGGATAACACGATTCTGGATGGATTGGCTTCGAGTAAGAGTTGATCTTGACTCCTGGGAACCTCTAGGACACGTTTGGATGGATGGCTTTGGCTGAAAGTGGCTGCAAATTAGAATTCGATTTTCACAAGTTCTTGAAAAATTTTGACAAAATAAGGGTTGTCTTTTTGGCTAGGGTTTCGTGTCTCTTCTTGTACATATTGCTGGCTATTTATAGAGTGAATTGAGAGAGAAAAAAAAACAAGGCAAAAAGATTTGGTTTTGAATGCATTGAATGATTTTCAAATAAAATCAAATTTTTGAAAGAAATTTTATTTTCCCTTAAATGATTGATCATGCACGAAATTGGTATGTATTTTGGGCTTCCTTGGACCTCAAGCATGATATAAAATTACTCTCCTTGAAAAAATATCTTATTTTCATATTTTATATAATTTAATTTTGAATTAAATGGTTTAAAATTCAAAAATAAATTAATAAAATAGAAAATGGCCATGGCCAAGCATTTATGAGTCACAAATAATGTCATGAACAAGTTTGGATCAAAAGATTATAGGCCCATTTGGAAAATTTTGCATTTTGACCAAAATCTCCTTTTGTGCAATTGTCCAAAATTGCCCAACTTCTGAATAGTGTATCTTGCTCAATTTTCCACATTTTTGAGTGTTCTTGGACTTTTTTGAAAGCTCTAAGAGTCCTATAACTAAACTCTTTTGTTTCATCTCAATTGGAGTTTCCATGCTCAATATATCTTCAAAACAAAATGTTGACTTTTTGTTGACTTTGAAAAGGACCTGTAATGTTTTGATCCATACCTTCCAAATGAAGCATTTTTTGAACATTCTTGTGAGACATGAAGTTGTAGAGAATTGAATTTCCTTCAAAACTAGATGTGGTGGAAAAATTTATGAGAAAGTATGAAGAAGTTATGCTCAGTCAAAGTTTGGTTGACTTTTCACTAAGAAACCCTAATTTAGAAAGTTTGACTTTTGAGCAAATCTTGAGTTTTCTTGATGAATCATGATCAACCCTTGATCAAATGATGAATGTAACTTCAAAATGAGGATGTTGACCAAAAATTATGAAGTTTGACTGTATGTTGACCACAGTTGACTTTTTGTCCAATACAACTGATTTTCAACCATCTGAGCAATTGTTTGAGGAAACTTGACTTGTGAGGCTTGAAACTTGACATGGAGAATATTTGAAGCATATGAGGAGG
This sequence comes from Vicia sativa, assembly GCA_021764765.1. Classification (NCBI taxonomy): domain Eukaryota; kingdom Viridiplantae; phylum Streptophyta; class Magnoliopsida; order Fabales; family Fabaceae; genus Vicia; species Vicia sativa. The sequence continues at coordinate 232,736,907 of CM038795.1, read as the reverse complement.
CATGAAGACCATTGGAGATGTTGGAAGTCCATCTTGATCTAAGAAATACCAAACCCTAGTTTGGGTTGATTGTCTAGGAGAGGGTTTGTCTGATCAACCCTTGAAGAATCCTTGAGCATGGATGTATGGAATATCTTGAGAAGATGGAGGGCAAACTTTGGGGTATGACAGTGTGAAGTATGCAATTCTGCATAGAATAGGTGCATCAAACTGGGTGCCAACAAACCACACATCAAATATCTTAGTAAGACTGGGAAAAATCATCTATGTAGTTGGCATGAAGATACCATTTGACTATGGTACTTATATTTATGATCAGACCCTTAAGCATGCTAAAACTTGTGCCACAAAGCTCCCTATAGCTTTCCCCACTCTCATATGTAGAATAGTACTGCATCAACATCCTGGAATTCTGTCTACAACCTTGGATGCTGAATATAAAAGAGCTACCCTTTTGTCCCTACATTAGAAGTTGTTTGCTGGAGCATATATCCTAGACATTGTCTCAACATCTGCTGGTGCTGCACTGAAAACAGAAAATAAAGGGATTTTTGAACTTACTGCAACCTGCAGAGAATTGGATAAGGTCATACACATTTGCACAACAAGGAATCTGAAACTTGAAGAGACCATCCTAACTCTGAAGAAGAATGCTGCTGCAAAGTGCTGCAAAAGAGGCACCAGAAGAAGAAGCAAGCAGCTCAACAACTCAAAGCTTTTCTGAAGCTGGCTCAGGAGAAGAAGTAAGTGGAGAAAGTGGACAACCTGCAAGTTCTACAGATCACTAATTGGGCTAAAGATGTTGATTGTGTTTCCATCTAGCTTTTGTCTATCCCTCTTCTATGTAATTTTGGCACTTAAGTTCATGACACATGTTTTATTCTGGGTTGTACTTAACATTAGATATTAAGTAACTTAGTTAAACCTAGTATTTATTTCTGTTATCCTCCATGAATTCCTTTTGGTTTGGCCAAATTATGGCTAAAAATGGGGAGAGCATGATTGGTAATTAGACACTAAGTTGAGGGGGAGCAATTGTGAATTGTTGCAGTTGTGAGTGTTTATAAGTGTTTAGGAGTGCGTTGTGTGTGTTTCTTTGTGATTCCACATGTGAGCAGCTGAGGTGATGATTATGCCAAGGAGGATCTACTGATCGGATTCATTATTCATTGTGTGCTTCTTTTGTTAAGAAGAAGCTGAAGTGTTAACTGTGTTGTGTATGCTCTGATGTGTTTATTGTTTATTGTGTATATCTGAAGATACTATGTGTTTCCACAAGAAGAGAAGATGATGTGCAGGGGGAGCAAAGTTTTTAATTGTTAATTGTGCATCTATGTGTGTTGTGTGCATGGGGAGTAAAATGTTGCATCTTTGAATGTCCTAACTGATGTTTCAACATCTGTGTTAATTGTCCTCTACTATCTCTGTTTTGATTGTGATGCTGCTTTTACTGTGCTTCTCTGATGTATGTGCTTGAATGCTTATGTTTATTATGGTGATGTTTTAATTGTTTGGCCTGCACCCCAAATAATTTTTTAGCCAAAATTTTCCAAAGGGGGAGTTTGTTGGTTATATTGATTGGCAACAATTTTAGTAAAACATTCTGCTCAGAAATAACTTGAAGTTTACTGAAGTAGCAGATGTCACAACAGATGTCCTGACATGTGAAACTGACAGAAGTGCAGAATTTTTAGGAAGTGAGTTTGTTTGTTATTTGTATGCTTCGACTAAGGAAGCTTGAGAAACGCCTTCAGCAATTTACTTGGAGATTTAATGTTCTGCTTTCATGGAGAAAAGACAGGAGGAGTTAAAGACTTGTGAGTAAACCAACCCTAGTTGTTGTTACTCTATTTAATGGCTGCAAACCCTGTTTCACAGTTTGTCCGTTCTAGTTTTAGAGAATTTAGTTTTTATTTATTGGTTGTTCATTCTTTTGGTTGTTAATTGTCTATTGTGAGCCTCTCGAGTATTTCTACTTGAGAAGGACAACTTTTGAGTTGTAAGTTTTCAATCACCATAAGCTTTGAATCAAGTGTGATTGTGTGTCTTTGAAGAGTGTCTTCAGTTTTAGTTGTTTTAGTATCACGGGTTGTGGTACTGAGAGAGTGAGCGGAGTTTCTCATATCTAACTGTGGTATCTTAGGTAGAAGGTTAATTGGGTAGTTTGATTAAGTAAGGAGGTGTAAACAGGGAAGGTATGGCTCCGAATTAATACTACTAATAGTGAACTTCATCCCTGGCTTGGAAGCCCCCAGATGTAGGTTAGTTAGAATCGAAATGGGTTAACAACTCTCTGTGCTTTTATTGCTTTTTGCATTGTTAAATTATGTTTCGGTTAGCTGTGTTCAAGCAGATATAAGTTTTGTGACATTACCTTCGACATCTCATATCTGATACTAGAATTTCACCTGGCACGATTGTAATTGGGAAAGTAGAAACTCATTTGAGATATGTTTCCATTACTGTTTCTTATTCACAAGGCTGAATAATCAATAAAAATTTCTCTCAAGAATTTCCTTGTTATAGTTATCACTTTGCTGATAATTGGTAATGTCTTCAGAAGTCATACCATTTACCATATCTGTCACAATGATGGTAATCGGTAAATGAGTCTTCATTTCAAATTTCCATAACTATCACCAGGATGATAATTGGTAATATCACCTTTAATTACCTTGAACATTGTCACCAGGCTGACAGAAGGTAATCTTCTTGTTTTCCAAAGCGAAACAGATAATCACTTCCTTTGTGAATCTCTTTTCCCAGTGAAACATATACTTGTTTCTCAACAAATAGGATTCTCCTTTCTTAGACAGATAGAGACATCCTCACACATATTTTTCACCAGTTGTGTCACCCTTTGGTACCTCATTGGTAAATTTTTCTTGCAATCACTTTGAATCATTCGCATTTTTTGGTATCTTAGGCCCAAAATTTGTGTATTCTGATATTTAAGTCTCTTCCCACCTATCGAGACGAAGATTTTCATCTTAATATCTCAAGTTGAAGAACTTAAATAGGGGCATCTGTCGTACCCCATTTTTTTTACCTAAGATACCATCTCATATCATTTACATATGCATCATTGCATCACTGACAAATTTCAGAACAAGATAGCTTGTGTGTGCTCCTTGAGCCAAATTAGGGTTTTGTAATCAAATCTTTCATCAGTTCAAGATATGATAAATTAGGTTTTGAGTCTCCAGTCACCTCTAGTGATCTATCTTCATCAATCATCAACATTTGATCTTCAAATTCTAATCATTTCCTCCAGATCAATCATGAATCGACCAAATTAGGGTTTTGATCGAGGATGGTGCATCATTGACTTTTTGCTTAATGAATCACCTAATTGCTTGGATATTGATCTCAAGATCACTAATGCAATATATTGACCTAATTTCTTGGTTCAAAACATCTTCAATGCCATGATTGATTAACAGTGAAATTCTAAATCATTTGACAAAAAGTCAATTGTCCAAATCAGTCAAACTTTGACTTTTTGGTCAACTTTTGAAATTCAAATTTTTTCAATCATCAAAGTATTTCATATTATCCATCATGATCATTAAAAATAAAAAATGTGTGAAAAAGATAACAAAAAGTCAAAACTTGATTTTTCTAAATACTTAGAAAAAAATTCAAGTGTTTTTTATCACTTTTTCACAATTTTCATGGAAATTTTTCACTTAGATCCATTTTCATTCAAGAAAAACTTTCAACATGAAAGTTGTAGATATTTTTTCAAGCTTTCCAAAATGTCCAAGAACATGAAGAAAAAAAATTGTGGATCTAGGGTTTTGAAATTAGACATTATAGGTCCAAAAACTTGCATTATAAGTCATTTTAACCAAAATTTCAAGTCATTTTGCAAAGGATCCTATCTCTTTCTCTTCTAGAATCCTAGGTGTCCCAAAGATATTTTGATCTCATAATTGGATAAGGATAAGAACACTTGATATTTTTAACCATGGTTTAGAAATTTAACCATGTGCATTTATGGCAAAGATTTCATTCTTATCTCTTAAGCCAAGTTGCAAAAATCTTCCAAACTATCTTGCCTTGCTTGCCAAACTTCTTGGCCTATAAATAGAGGTCTTTGCACCATTTGGAAATCACACCAAAACAATTCCACGCTTGTTTTCTCTTTCTTTCTTAAGTTGCAAGTTTCAAAGTTCCAAAATGTGAGAATTTGCAAATTCCAATCCTTGCAAGTTCTTACCCATCTATAGCTTCAAACACTCTCCAAATACCATTAGGAAGTTGTTATAACCATCACTCCATCACAAAAGCAAGTCAAAGTCAGAATTGCTTCCAAAATTCCATAATTGTGCAAAGTGAGCCTTAACTTGCAAACTCTCATTTCACTCGTCCACTTTCCAAATTTTCACTTCAAATATCATCCATACAACCCATAGAAGTGATCCAAACCCTTAAACCACTTCTGAAACTTAAGAATCATCATCATCATTTTCAACTTGCTCGAGCTGCAGTTGGACTTGGCTAGATCATTCCAGGTAACTTCAATTCATTCTAATCATTCAAACACATTCCATAAGGTCTATTGAAGCTCTCTAAATCATCAAAACGCATCTGGAACACCTCCAGGCAAGGATTTGATTTCTGCTCATAGAGGTAAGTTGTTACAACTTCGAATTCTATGATTTATGCATTACACTTCAAAACTTGATATGTTATTGTGTTTCTGTATGTGTGAGGATCATTTACAAACTATTTTCAAACTGATTTCACAAACTTATAACTGAAAGTGTATAAATAACAAGCCACGCCTGTGGCTTAGTGGTTAATCTTTTCACCTTTCAGCCTAAGGTCCTGAGTTCAACACTCACCAAGGCCAAATCTAATTTTTATCACTTGTTTTCTTAAGTTTTTTTAACAAACTTCAACATTTTCAAAAACCAATCAAAACTTCTCATTTTGAGATGATTTTTTCACACTTGTCATTTAATATATCTATTTTATGATTTTGTCAAAAAATTCCAAAAAATATTTTCTTTTGATATATTTTTATTAGGTTAAAAGTAAGACTTTTTAAGTATTTTAAAGTACTTTCAAAAAAATGTTTTCTTCTTGATTTTTCAAACCTAATCTTTTTCAAACATTCATGTGAATAACTTTCACTTTTCAAATCATTTCAAATCTTTCAAAATGTTTTAATTAACTTACACACCTCTTTTCCATGATCGATTTGGTTAAATCTTTGAAAATACAAACCGAACTAGGTTTTTTTCCTCGAAAATCTTTCGAACTCAAAATCAAATTGATCATAGTCCTCCCTTACGTTGTAAGTCCCAACCCTCTATGTAAATATTTAGTTCCTTGTACATATCCAACCTTTTGTGTACATATTTAATTCCTTGTACATATTCAACCTCTTTGTAAATATTCAAGTATAACTAGTTTCGGTTGTTAGTTGTTATCTACTTGTTTATACACCAATTCCATTGGTATTAAGAGGAGCATTATTCTCGGTGAAACTGCTCTTATTCCAGTGGGCCTCCCTTAAGGTGTAAGTCCCACTCCTTTGTATATATCCAAGTTCACTAGCTTTATCCGCTTGTTTTAAAACACTTATTTATATATTTCCATCATACACTCCTTTGTATATATACAAGTTCACTAGCTTTATCCGCTTGTTTTAAAACATTTGTTTATATATTTCCATCATACACTCCTTTGTATATATCCAATTATCACTAGCTTTATTTGCTTGTTTTATACACTTGTTTATATATTTCCTTCATAAACTCTTATGAATGCACACACACACTTTGTCATATATATACTTGTTCATATACTTTTTCATGTTTATTTATGTCATTACAACTAGTATAACAACTAGGTTCCCCATAGCCTCCTCTTGGGATTTGTACAAAAGAACTCCCTCGTTGAGTTAGCCTCCTCTTGGGCTTCGTACAAAAGAACTCCCTCGTTGAGTTAGCCTCCTCTTGGGCTTCGTACAAAAGAACTCCCTTGTTGAGTTAGCCTCCTCTTGGGCTTCGTACAAAAGAACTCCCTTGTTGAGTTTAGCCTTCTCTTGGGCCTCATACAAGAAAGAGATATGGAAATCTCTAACATCCTCTTATTGGGCTTCATACAAAGAATCTCCTTAGCTAGGATAGAACCCAAAGAGTATGGTTTCCCGGTGAAATCACTCTTAAATCCAAGTCAGTCATACCCTATAGCCTCCTCTTGGGCTCCCAATACAAGGACCCTCAATTTCCCTCGGAAATCCTCCTCTTGTGCTCACAATATAAGGACCCTCGATGTCCCTTGGATAGCCTCCTCTTGGGATTACAATACAAGGACCCACGAGCTTCTTAAACGCATCCCCTAAACAATAACAAAACATTTCTCCTTAGAGATAAGACATGAATCATCTCTATGGAAGAAGTATCTCATCTATAGCATCACATACAAATCAAACATTTTTCAAAATAAACACTTTTCTTTTAAACAAACAAAACATATTTCTTAATCGTAAGTGGTAATACTAGTACACTCAAGCAAAACACCCAATGCTTATAATAAAAGATTCAACATTTTTTCAAACATCTTTCTTAACTGTAAGTGGCAACACTTGTACACTCAAGAAAAACGCCTAATGCTTACAATGAAAGATTCAAACAATCAATTATCAAAAATTTATGTGATGAAATAGATTAGATACATTTTTCATTAAGATGACACTTTTTGTTTTCTCTTAAAATCTTTTATTCCACTAGCACATAAGTGGGAACTATGATTGCTCTGACTTTCTCAACCTCTTTTTGAGAATACGTAGGCACAAGGTCTCACCCTTGGCGAGCATACTTTTTTCTCCCTCAAACCACCCAAACCTTAGTTTCCCTTAGATCTTAAGCTACAATTGCTCTGATTCCCTCTAGGGGATATGTATGCAGAAGATCCCAATGATCTTTGCGAGCATAATCATAATAAACAAACTTAGGTTCCTACATAGCCTACCTTCTTAAATCCTAAAGGAGAAGCTTTTCCAAAAAGAGCATAGCAAATAAAACACAAACGCACAAGAGATCCTATAGAATACTATAGATATATAGGGTGTTAATACCTTCCCTTTATATAACATAACCCTCTTACCCGGGTCACTCCCCCATGCATTACGTTTAGCTCACACCAATCGCATTGCATATATTTTTTAGGGTATTTCAGCTTTCCCCTTTTCCTTTCCTTCTTGTTTGGAAACAATAAAGCTTGGTGCTCGCGACATCTTTTAAAACTCAAATTAAAGAGTAAATCATTTTGAGCCAGAGTAACGAATTCTGATTCAATTCCCTCGTTCTTCACTTTTTACCACGAACAGATGGGTACCTAGATGTATGATGAAACTTCACTTGCAAAAAACATGTGACATGGTGGATTGGCATGCCCTAGAGTGCATCTTGAAAGATATTGTCATACAATTACAATTTGTTACGTGGATCATGTTAATTGTTTCAACTGTCTCATACAAGTTTAATATCAATGATACTTACATTGATAGTATGTACACTAGAAGAGGTATTAGAAAATATGATCCCTTTTCCCTATTATTTTGTCATTACCAAAAGAATCCCAATTTCAACCAGCATACCAAATGTGATAGGCTGCAGATCACTAACCTCACCTTTGCAGATGACCTTCTCCTATTTTCGAGGGCTGACTATGGTTCCATTGAGCTGATACAACAAATTCTTAATATGTTTCTTGCTTCAACATAATTCAAATTCAATCCATCAAAAAGTATAATCTATTTTGGAGGAGTGGCTAATAGATACAAGCTGGAGATTCTTAAGCTAACTTCTTATAAAGAAGGTACCTTGCCTTTTAGGTACTTACTATATATGCTCAAGCTTCCGTGGAATCTTAGTGCCAAGAATGACAACCTATGGATGAGATGGATCCACACATATCATTTGAGACATGAAGAGTCAATAGACATCAATGTCAAGGTGGGTGATTATTGGATTTTGCAAGGTATATTGACATAGAGAAATTGCGGGGACTATGCAAAATATGTGGAATCAAATTCTACAGGAAGGGAATTTTAGTGTGGAGAAGATGTATTATAGCATGTTAACTGATGTGCCTCATGTCCCCTGGTATAAACTGATGTTCAAGAACAGAGATAGACCAAGGGCTACTATGCTTTTGTGGGTGGTTTGTCATGGTAAGCTAGCTACCAAATCGAGATTGCGTATGTTTGGAATGGTGGATAATTTTCACTATCTATTTTGTACCAGAGATGAAATAGTAAACCACTTGTTTTTTGGCGGTTTAGAATTGAAGAATATTTGGGAAAAAGTTTTGAATTGGATTAGGGTGCAACATGACCCCGTGGAATGTGATGATGGAATGAAGTGGATTTTCAAGCATTAAAAAGGGAAAGGTTTGAGAGCATGTCTGATAAAATTAGGTTTTACAGAGACTATATATGAGATTTGGAAATATCGTAATAATATTTTCTTTGGGTGTAGTGTGAATAAATAAACAAAGATAAAAAATTATTTAAATAATTGTTGATAGAGGATGGAGTAGTCCTTTGCTTAAACTACATATAGCTATTTTAATGATGTTATAAGTTATGTTTTTGTCTTTTGATTTTTTTGAAGAGTGAATCCTAGTGATCGCCTTGTTTTACTTAGGGGTGTTCAAAACCAAATCGGCTCAACAGAAAATTGCAAAATTGAACCGAACCAAATCGAAACCGCAAAAACCACATATTCAGATCTGTTTTGGATATTTTCTAACAGAACCACGCGGTTCGGTTTAGTTTGCGATTTGTATATTGTAAATCAAACTGCATAATGTTATAAAATCTTACTAGCCAATATATTTCTTTAATTCTTTAGAGAAATCAACATGTATTATATGTATATTATATCATATTCTTTGTATGATATTTATTTTAACTTATAAATAAAAGTAAATAAAATATTATTCATTTATAAATTCTATTTTCACTAAATATATTTTATCGTATTTTTTATATAATATTTATTTAAGAATGAAATCTTATCTATATCATTCTCTACAATTAGATAAAATTGTAATACACAATTTTATATATCAAATTATAAATTTATTTTGACAATTATAAATTTTTTATGGTAATGTATGAACGATTAAACACAAATTATATTTTCTTCTATATGTGTATGTATGGCTCAATATATATATATTATTAAGTTAAATAAATATAAGCTATTTGTCAAGGATTTACTATCTAACAATATATTTATTTATAATTATTTATTAATATAAATAAGTTATTAATGTTTATAAATCAATAATTTTACAAAAAATAATTCAAGTTTTTAAATAAATAAATTTAATAAGTAACTTTACAAATATAAATTTTGTAAAATTAAATTAATTTATTAGAACGTTAAAGAGTATCATAATAAATTTTCATATATTTTAATAATTAAATCCACATATTTGATATACATTAGAGTAGGGATGTCAACGGGACTGAGAATGTTCGGAGGATGTTTCTCTGCTTCTCGCACCACTCTCAAATTTATTCCTCATCCCCATCTTTAATCTCCGTCACGGAGAAATATTTTCCTTCATCCTCATCCCCACAGATTTCTGCAGAGATCCACGGTGATCGAATCCTAGAAAAATATCTATACTTTTGGATCAAAACTATAACACTAGTATTTTGTTATTTTTTACTTTTCTTAAAACACATATTTTGCATCTTACATTTTTTAAAAATAAAAATACATCTTGCATTAATAACAAAAAAAAAAAGCACATGTTGTTGCTAATATTTTTTCTGTAAAAAGAAAAATAATAATTATTATTAACATAACTTGTTGCTACCATACTTCCGCCAATTTACAACAACAGTATGATGTCATCTAGCGCAAGTGGGTGATTATATGTGGGTGTTGAAAATCCATCACTACTAATTTATTAATTGAACGAAAAATATGTAGTAATGAAAGTAAAATGAATTTGAAGAGTAATTACCATAAGTACAATGAACAAAAAAGAGTGGTTGTTGTGATGATGATGTGATTAGAGAATATGATTAATGGAGGAGACAAAGATAATTGATAAAAGAAAAGGAGGAGACAATGTGTACATCTTATGTATTAGGTGCATTTTTCTAGGATTTGGTACTTAGATAGTGAAATAATAATATTATACAATAAAACATAAAAATTAAATGATCCATTAAAATAACTCTTCATTTTCTAATACATTAATATTTTTTATGTAAAATTATATAATATATAAAATATAAAAATTAAATAATAAGTTCGGAGTCGGGAAATCCACGGAGCGAAGGTACTTTTCCATTCCCTGCCCCAAAGTACCATTGGAAAAACTTTTACCTCCATCCCCAAACCCACAGAAGAATAAATCTTCAATTTCAATGCTCCGAAGAGATAATCCTCATAAAATCTCTATTAAGAGATACAAATTGACATCTCTACTTTAGAGATTATATATCATTTTTGCACGAGAGACAATTAAGGAAAAATAATAATTTAGATACTAAAAAATTGATAGTAACTTTTAGTAAGATATTTTTATTTCTTGTAAACTAAATGAGTTGGATCCACCTTGATATTCAACATAAATATCTCAACAGTTTAAATATGTATATTTCATTACATCTCTTTTTATCTTAAAATGATACTCCGGAATCATATTATACTGGAAGAGTTACATTCGTTCAAAAACATCACTTCGGATTAATATTTTTTGAAATCAACCATTGGATTAAAACATACCATCGTATAGATCATATCTATAAAGTTTGAGATTAATCTATAATGATTTACGATGTCATTAAACTACATCAAAATTAACGTTATATGAAAGTCCATTTTAACGTTAATTTTTGGATATCTTGATCGTATAATAAATCATTATAGATTAATCTCAAACTTTATAAATATGATCTATATGATGATATTTCAATCCAAGATACTTCGGATATAATTTGATCCATATATATATATATATATATATATATATATATATATATATATATATATATATATATATTAATGTTAAATTTGATAAAGAAGATTACAATTCGATATTCTACCATTATAACTACATAAAAATTATTTAATATCATACCAGATTCCAAATCAGATTAAATTAATGATGAAAATCAATGATAATAATATATCATTTATTTAATACTCTCTACTTTATGCTCATGAATTTATAATAAATATTTGTATTTTTTAGAATAATAAATAGTAATAAAGTCAATAAATACATAAAATATGGTAAATATAATCTTATAATTTAAACACCCATAGTTTCACAACCCAAAATTCAATGTTTTGAAAAGAAAGATCACACTCTCTAGTCAAAAAAGCGAATTATGAAATCCATTGATTCAAGACAATATGGAACATTTGATGTTAAAGATAGGTTTAAAACCTTCCACGTGTACGGTTAATCTTTCCAGCCAATCAACATAAGAAACGTGGCACAACCCACGAGGAATTCAGATAATTTGAGACATCTCTCGTTTGTGGGTCCCACAACAAACATAATCCTCGGTGACGGACTTGCCGAAAGACAATGGATAAGGACGAACTCAACAAGAATTTATCAAATACAACCAATCACACAGTATCACAATCAACCACATAATCTTCACCGTCCATTTACATTATCATAAACCCAATCTCATTCATCCAACGGCCCAAAATCATCCTCTTATATTTTTATTAAAAAATTGAAAAAAAATCCAAAAAAAATAAAAATTTAATCTTTAGTAGTTGACCCATGAAAACAAGTAAGCTTAAAGATCATAACACTGTTGCATGCTGATTTTGTTCAGTTCAGAGAGAGATATAGATATTATGGAGTTGGGTGGCTTTTGTTATCAAGGAGAAGCCATTTGAAAGTTAAATTCATTTTTTCTTAATCAAAATCTATTAATATTCTTAATCAAAGTGGAATTGAAATTCAAGTCTCAAAACCAAACCTGGTAATTTGTTAATTCCATTTGTGTTCTTGTTTTGTTTTTTTTAAGATCTCAGACACCAATTTCTTTGTGTGTTGTTTATGTTTTTGTGATCTGAATCTGTTTTTTTCGTTCCTATATGAGACCAATCTGTTGTGAAGTTATTATCTTTACACAAATTCTTCACACCCTTTTGATGTTTTCCTTTGTTTGTCATCATAGATTCACAACTTGCATATCTTGTCATTTCATGCTTTGTAACTTCTCTTTCACTCAGTTTAGAACTAGTATTAGTTGACCCAAATCTCAAAAACTAGTCTTTTGAACTTCACAGTCTTTAGTTCTTCATTGGCCCTTTTGGTTAACTTTGGTTCTCCAACCTTGGATTGAAAAAGTAGTGTGTGTTAGGTTTTGTGATTGATTGATTACAAGGATGGTTTCAAGATCTTATTCAAATCTAGTAGAGTTAGCTTCTGGTGAAGCTTCATCATTTGGTTTAGTGAACAGAAGAATTCCAAGGATTATGACTGTTGCTGGATTGATATCTGATGTTATAGTTGATGATGATCAAGTGGAGAGTGTTTGTTCTGATATCTCTTCGTCTTCGGTGCACCGGGACCGGATCATAATAGTAGCGAATCAGCTTCCTATTAAGGCTCATAGGAATCAAGATGGTGATAGGAGTTTTTGGTCTTTTGACTGGGATGAAAATTCTCTTCTTCAATTGAAAGATGGAATAGGTGATGATGATATTGAGATTATTTATGTTGGATGCTTGAAAGAAGATGTTCATCCAAATGAACAAGATGAGGTTTCTATGATACTTCTTGAGAATTACAAATGTGTCCCGACTTTTCTTCCGCCGGAGATGTTTACTAAGTACTATCATGGTTTTTGCAAACAGCAATTATGGCCATTGTTTCATTACATGTTGCCGTTGTCGCCCGAGCTTGGTGGTAGGTTTAATCGGTCTTTATGGCAAGCTTATGTATCGGTTAATAAGATTTTCGCTGATAGGATTATGGAAGTTATTAACCCGGAAGATGATTATGTTTGGATACATGATTATCATCTTATGGTGTTACCGACTTTCTTGAGGAAGAGGTTTAATCGGGTGAAGCTTGGATTTTTCCTTCATAGTCCATTTCCTTCATCGGAAATTTACAAAACATTGCCTATCAGGGAAGAGCTGTTGAGAGCTTTACTTAATTCGGATTTGATTGGGTTTCATACATTTGATTATGCTCGGCATTTTCTCTCGTGTTGTAGTCGGATGCTAGGTCTTACATATGAATCCAAGCGGGGGTATGTCGGTATTGAGTATTATGGTAGGACTGTTAGTATCAAGATTCTCCCGGTTGGTATACATATGGGTCAGATTCAAACGGTTTTAAGGCTAAAAGAAACCGAGGAAAAAGTTTGCGAGCTGATTCGACAGTTTTCGGATCAAGGAAGGACAATGTTGCTTGGTGTAGATGATATGGATATATTTAAGGGAATAACTTTGAAGCTATTGGCAATGGAGCAGCTTCTCATTCAGCACCCGGAGTATCGAGGAAAAGTGGTATTAGTTCAGATAGCGAATCCTGCTAGGGGACGAGGGAAAGACGTGCAAGAAATGCAAGACGAAACGAAGGCAACGGTGAAACGTATCAACGAAACATTTAGGAAACCAGGTTATGATCCTGTTATTTTGATTGACGAGCCGTTGAAGTTTTACGAGAGAGTTGCTTATTATGTTGTTGCTGAGTGTTGTTTAGTCACTGCGGTAAGGGATGGAATGAATCTCATACCGTACGAATATATAGTCAGTCGTCAAGGAAATGAAACTTTGGATAAAGTTTTGAAGATAGGTTCCTCCCCTAAGAAGAAGAGCATGTTAGTTGTGTCTGAGTTCATTGGTTGTTCGCCGTCTTTAAGCGGGGCAATCAGAGTGAACCCGTGGAACATTGATGCTGTGGCCGATGCAATGGATTCTGCTTTAGGAATGGCCGATTCGGAAAAACAGCTTCGACATGAAAAGCATTATAGATATGTTAGTACTCATGATGTCGGGTATTGGGCCCGTAGCTTCTTACAGGATTTGGAAAGGGCTTGTAGCGATCATGTACAACGAAGGTGGTGGGGAATTGGGTTTGGATTAAGTTTTAAAGTCGTAGCACTCGATCCAAACTTTAGGAAGCTCTCAATGGATCACATAGTTTCCGCTTACAAACGGACGGCAAATAGGGCGATCCTTCTAGACTACGATGGTACACTAATGCCTCAGGTTTCCATTGATAAGAGTCCAACAGATAAAACCATTGAAATTCTTAATAGCTTGTGTAGAGATAAGAACAACATGGTGTTTCTTGTTAGTGCGAGAAGCCGAAAGATACTCTCCGAATGGTTTTCTCCTTGTGAGAATATAGGAATCGCGGCTGAGCACGGTTACTTTCTGAGGTAAGATTTATTTCTAACCAATGCTCCTAAGTTCTAACCTTTTTGGTGCTGACATTGATTTTTCTATGATGTGTGTGGTTTCAGAATGAAGCGAGACGATGAATGGGAAACCTGTGTTCCTGCAACCGATTGTAGTTGGAAACAAATCGCCGAGCCTGTGATGAAACTTTATACCGAAACAACTGATGGATCCACCATTGAAGATAAGGAGACTGCGCTTGTTTGGTGGTATGAGGATGCTGATCCAGATTTTGGATCATGCCAAGCAAAGGAACTTCTCGATCATCTCGAAAGCGTGCTGGCAAATGAACCGGTGACCGTGAAAAGTGGCCAGAATTATGTTGAGGTTAAACCACAGGTAACATTCTAACCGTTAACATTCTAACTGATGTTTGCGACAGCTTATGAAAACAACTTATGAAACATCGATGATAGTTAAGGACTTGTTTGGCTGAAAAAATTTATACATGCAGGGTGTGAGCAAGGGAATAGTGGCGAAACGTCTACTTTCATCGATGGAAGAAAAGGGAATGTCGCCTGATTTCGTTTTATGTATAGGAGACGACCGATCTGACGAAGACATGTTCGAAGTAATCACAAGTTCAATGAACGGTCCAATAGCACCGAAAGCGGAAGTCTTTGCTTGCACGGTTTGTCGGAAACCGAGTAAGGCTAAGTACTATCTTGATGATACTGCTGAAATAGTGAGATTGATTCAAGGCTTAGCTTGTGTTTCAGATCAGAAAGTTTTATGCTAAGCTCAGGAAACTTGATGGTGAATTTGAGTTATGCTTGATTATGCTCTTGAATATACTTGAAATTCCATGTGATGTATGGAAGTTATTACTCAGAAAACTTGTATATATTTGGTTTCAGTTATAAATTCTGTTATGTTGGTAAATTTTGTGTTCTGTTTTAAACTTTATGTCATAAATTCCAAAGGCTATGAATCAATTGAGAGACAAAGGGAATAAAAGACCAATCCTTTTCATAATGACAAGATTTTAAGACAATACTTATAATTCAAGCTGACACAAAATCTGCAGCAAAATATATGGTGTCAATTTAATTTAGCCTTCAAGTTTTTTATTTTATTTTGATGCAACAAAATACTTTTTATTTATAAAAAAAATAAATTAAAAATTGAAAAATAAAATGGATAGAATCTTGCATTTTGAAAAAAAAATGCATATTTACTTGATAAGTTTGTATTGCCAAGATTTTTATAAAGAAAGTACTCGCATTTACTTTTAGAGTCCGCAAGATTATAAAGTAACTTATATACTTAAATTATAAGAAATGTTATTCATATACCAAAATCCTATACTAATACTTATATCAAATATTATTTATCGTATTTATACGGTGAATAGTATTTTTTAATAAAAAAATATATTTATAAACAGTAATATATTATTATAATAATATTTTTTTTATAAAAAAATTTATCATATTTATACGGTGAATAGTATTTTTTAATAAAAAAATATATTTATAAACAGTAATATATTATTATAATAATATTTTTTTTATAAAAAAATTATATTTTTTTTAATAGTAAAATAAAATTGGTTAATGAAATATAAAAAATTGGTTAATAAAATGACGAAGTTGATTAATAAATGACTAAATATTAAAAATAATTTAATAGCACTTCTATTAGAGGTTACTTTGGTGTTTCTATCAGAGGTTGCGTTAGCATGCTTCCTTCAGAAGTTGCTTTCACGTGCTTGACCAGAAGTTCTATTCTTCATTAGAACTTCTAATACTTCATGATCTTTCTGTAAGCGTTGTTGAACACATCTTCTATCAGGGGTTTACATATGGTGCTTCTATCAGAGTTTGTATTTCAATCTTCACTCAGAAGTTTTATTTACAGCGTGCGTGTTCCAGAAGTTCTTCCTTAGAACTTCTAAATTCATCTTCTGCTCAACATAGTATAATGTTCCATTTTAAGCGCTTGAGTCAGAACAATTTTTTATTAACCAACTTTAACATTTCATTAATTAATTTTTTATATTTTATTAATCAATTTTATTTTACTATTAAAAAAATATAAATTTTTTATAAAAAAAATATTATTATAATAATATATTATTGTTTATAAATATATTTTTTTATTAAAAAATACTATTCACCGTATAAATACGATGAATAGTGTTTGATGTAAGTATTAGTGTAGAATTTTGGTGTATGAACAGCATTATTCTTAAAGTAGTATATAAGTGTGACCTTGGTAAAAATACTTTAAAGAAATAGATTTTTAATTTTGACTTAAAAATCTCAAGGAAGCTATGTTGTAAATGTTGTATACATATATTTTGTATTCATTCAATAGATGGTTAAGCCAAATATTCAGATCATATGTCATTCTCAAATTGTATTATGGTATCAGTAGTGTGAGTAACTAGAAGATCATTTATCTTCTTTATTGATTATTTATTTGAGCTTCACAACACGAATCAGAACCCAAACATTAACTCCACCAAGAACCCAACCTTTGATCAACCTATAGAAAACTATGATGCATCTTTGTTTATCCGTCATTATCAAAAAATAATTATGAATCTTGCAGCAAGAATAATATCAAGTTCATTAATGGAAAGCTCACAGTACCTGAGAAAGACGATCTTTTCTTTGATACATGGGAAAGATGGAACAATATCATCCTTTCTTGGATATCTCCAAATCTAGTGGTGAGAATTTTTGAAATTATCTTGTATAAAGTGCTGCAACAAAAAATGGGCCTCATGTCCTTAACAATAGCAGCCTCTAGAGTTTTAGGAATAAGAGAAACAAGAGAGCAGTTTATAGCCAGGCAGAGCTTCTTGGTATTGAAAAATTTCATGATAGCATCTTTGATGTCATTCTTCACAATGGGCTAGGCACTTTTGAAAAAGAAAGAATTGAAACGATCTATGCCTGGAGCCTTTTGACTACCAATCTCATTAAGGGCATTTCAAATCTCTTTATCTTCCACATAACTAATCAAACTTTGAGCATTCTCCCAAGAGAGATGTTTACCTCTTCTCATAGCAGTGATATCTATACTATTCAATTCACAGAGGTTTTGGGTTTTGGTTCCCACAAGCTTCGCATAAAAGTTCACAATTTCAACCTCAATTGCTTCTTGAGTGCTAAGAATTCTGCCATCAAGAGCAGTAAGGAAATACAATCCTTTGTGTTTATTTGTCTCCTTGACTGAGGCATGGAAGAAAGAGTTATTATTATCTCATAGCTTTAACCAAGTGATTTTAGCTTTTTGCATGAGATTCCTCCACTTGGATGAGATTAATCAACTGGTCATTACACACTTTAACCCGGTCCATTGCTAGAATGTCCATCAAATTTGCATTGAGATAATAATCTTGGGCCTGTAGAAGATTACTTCTGGCTTGCTGAATTTGTATGTCTGTCACCTTTCTGATTAGAGGCTTTAGAACTGGTAGCAGTCTTTGTAGCTTTTTCCACACTCTATACATAGTAGATCCTCTTATCTGCTCTTGCCAGCTTTGCCCCACTACTTGCAGAAATGAAGTATCCTGAGAGATGCAGTTAAGGAATTTAAAGCTGGTTTTTCTGATTATTATGTGGTTCGTAGTCATAATCCTGATTGGAGCATGATCAGATATTCTAGGAGCCAAAACTTCAACAACATCATTTTGGAAAGTTCGGAACCATAACACACCACCAATTTCCCTATTAATTCTAGTGTGTATGAGATTAAGACTGTTCTTATCAGACCAAGTGAAATGACATCCGTTGCTTCAAACATACCAACCTTATGCAACATGTCAACAAGATCCTTGTACTCATTAATATGCACAAGACTACCTCCAATTCTGTCATTATTGGTTAGAACATTATTGTAATCTCCTATAACAATTCAAGAACAATGATTGTTTTCACCAATTTTGCCAATATCCTCCCACAAACTTCTTCTTTGTTCAAAGGTGTTGAAAGCATAGATAACAATCACACTGTAGCTTAGCTTTTGGTCAAGACCATAAACTTGAGCATGTATAAACTGGGCAGCAACTTGCACAACTTTGATTTTCACAAAGTTAGTGTCCCATAGAATCCATATTCTACCATTGTCACGAGCCTCATAGTTATCAGCATAAGACCATTTATTACCAAAGATCTTTCTAATTTTCACAGAGTTTTTCTTTTTTACCCTAGTTTTCAGCAAGGCAATAATTGAACCTAAAAATTAGAGAGGGAGACCCCTTCAAGACATTTCATGTCACAATCATTGGACATGTGAGGGGACCCCTTCAAGACATTCTCCAATCTTGAGGGATTTGAAACTGTTATGACATAACATACCAGCCTTAGGCATGGGTTGCTGAGTTGATCAAATGGTCCTTACCTTTGTCTCTTTTACCCTTCTTCACCATAGTCCAGTCTTCAGTAGACTGAGTAATGTTTTCCTCGCTATCTTTAGGAGTATTTTGTGGCTTAGGCTCAGGGTATATAACTTTTGGCTTCCAAATCGTCTTAAGTTTCAGTGTTGGGGCAGTTTTCTTGGTATCATAGTCATGACCTATCTTTATGCATTTGTGGCAATAGTTGGGCTTCCACTTATATTCAGTTTGTTGTTTAATTAGTTTTTCATTGTGGTCTTTGATCCAGACATGGTCTTTAGGGGTTTGTGTAATGTCCACTTCTACAAGTACTCTAGCATAAGAAATACACAATTTCCTTGTTGTACATTTATCATTGGTAATTGGTTTCCCAATAGAAGTAACAATCTTTGAGATGTTTTTCTCTCCCCATAGGTGCAAAGGCAAGTGTGACAAGGTTATCCAGAGAGGTAATACACGAAGCAAGTCTTCCTTTATTTCAAAATTAACTAACCAGTTCTTTATGAATGAAGGCATTCCAAAGATGAAAAATGGCCCTTGCCCCATCACCTTATCTCTATCCTCTAGGGTTTTGAATCTTGCAATGAAGTATCATATATCATTATAGTACAATTATGGCATAGTTACAAAGTTCCAAGTCTTCTCCGTGAACTTCTTCACGACATTCATCGAAAGAGTATCTCCTAGAGCAAAGAGTATCAAAGTTGTTTCCCAGAACTTCAATTATTGTTCAACATTTGTTTCATCAATGTTGATTTCTATATCAACATTCACCAATGTTGGAGCTACGTATTCCACGTTCATACCCTTGTTATAGTCCCTATTTACTTGGATGATGTCCACCCAAGGTTTGGCGCTGTGTGGCTTTATATCAAACAACTTCTCTGCATCATTTGTTTCTATTCTCTTGAGCTTTTCATCGAACAATTCCTCTTCACTCTGATGCCTTTCTTCTTTTGCCGCAGGTGCATTCAAAATTCCTTCCTCCTGCCCCCTTTCCAGAGGGAGAAGATCCTGTAAGATTGTAGTTGGTTGTTCTTCATCTCCCTCGTGGTTTGTTGGTGTTTCATATCTGTTTCCATGCTTTTCTTCAACATTCGCCTGAGTAACAATTGTCCTTTCCACAACTTTCAGACGTGTCGCCACCTCTCTTTTTGGTCATGGTATGGTGCGCCGGAAATTGCCTTAGCACTAGATTATTTACTTTAATATCTTTTGTAAAGAAGATTTTTTTAGAATGATAAAATAATGTTTATCATTAATTGTATATGTTTAGTTTTTGAAATATTATAATAACAAAAATTATATTGATTAAGCTCTTTAAAATTCTCATTCACTACAAATTTCATAAGTTCTCTCAAATTAAAGTACTTTTTGTGTTATAAAGAAAAAAAAACCCTTCAAAACAAAATCTTTCTATTATTTTCATCCAATATTTCATATTTTTCAAAGTCTTCATTCTTTCTCCCCTCAAAATTCCCAAAAAGTAGCCTAAGGGTTTAATAAATATGCACTGACTTCTTGTATTGAATGATTGATTATTAATGAAATGAATTAGTTTTGTTTTTATAAAAATAAATGTACTGAAGTGTAAAATAGTTTTACATTGTCATTTACTAAAAAATCATCAATCTATTATGTTATTAAAAATATTTAAAATAAATGAGTGGTTTAATTAGATACATAGTGATAATTATGGGTGTTCGTGGTGTAACTTGTGTGATTTTGACATAAAAAGTCATCTGAACCCCAAGAGAAAAAGACGTGCGGTTTGATTTGGTTCGGTTGGTTTTTTGAAAAAAAAACCAAACCAAACCAAATCAATCAGTTTGGTTCAATTTTTTACAAATATTTTGTTGAGTCATACATACACATATAAATAACAATATAACATTGTATTTGATCATTCATACACTACCAAAAAACAACAAAACTCAATATATTTGGACAACAACTTTCTATTTAATATGTAAAAATTAGATTAAACAATAGTAAAATAATAAACATAAAATAATAGCGTAAAACAATATCAAAAATATTATAATGAAACAAAAAAAATAGAAAAAATGAGAGATCAGTGAAGATGAAAAAGAAAGAATATAAGAGATGAGAGATTAGAGACAAAGATATGCGATAAAAAAATTAAAAGAGAAAACAATTGAATAAAAATGAGAAAGTGCAAAGAAAGAATATAAAAGAATAAAAATTAGAAAAGAAACAAAATGTAAGTGGTAAATATTCCGCGATAATGATGGGGAAGATTTAAGAATACTACAACTGACACACGTTTGATTTTCTATTAATGATTTTCTATTTTTTTTTAATGGATAGCTAGTGTTAGTGCGATTAAACCCTTCGTAAAAAAATGAATATTTAGAAACAGTCGAAAATGAACATCAAAATTTCGAAACCGTTTTTCACTGACTCCGAATAGTTGTGGGAAGTGGCAGTTGTGACCTAGTATTGACGACATTCATTCATCACTGATCACTTTCTCAACACCATTTTAATTTTCTTTCTAGTAACAAGCTTTCATGTTCTGTTCGTTGATAATGTTCAGTAATTGAAACGGAGTTTTAGTATTATCACAAGAAAGTATGTGTTTTTCATCTATCAAGTTTACATTTTTCATATTTTGATTCACTTGTACGAGGGAGTCAAAATTTCCTGAATAAGACGAGTCCCCACATTGAGATTACGTTTAATTTATTTATTTATTTTTAAATTATTATTGGTATTGACGTGTCAGTGTCAATGAGTGCGTGTTTATATGTTAAATTGTTTTCACCTCATTAAAGATGTTATTTGCTTGATGGTGTAGTATTGGAGATGGGGAAAAGTAAAACAATAGAGTTGTATGGATTCCCTACTCATGTGAACGTGTCTGACGTGAAGAGCTTTGTAGAGCGGTATACCGGTGAAGGAACTGTGTTTGACATGAAGATTAGAGTAGGCAAAGGCCGGAATCCAAGAGCGTATGCAATTATTCAATTCACTACTGCAAAACATGCTGCATATATGATGACCTTACCTAGCAGGAATTCGTTGGTATTGCATTACGGGAGCTCTTATTTGAAAGTCCGGGAAATGGAAAGAGATATTCATCCGAAGCCAAAGGAATTATTTGAAGACGGTTTGGATGATGTGAAACTGTATTTTGGCTGTCAGATTTCGGAGGAAAGATTCTCCGTTTTATGGAGAGAGGATGATCTTTCTATAGTTTTTGGGATCGGAATGAGAAAGTGGCGATTCACTATGTGCCATGGTGATAAGACGTTCAAACTTGAACTTTCGTATGAGAACATTTGGAAGATTGAGCTACGCCAACCACCGGGTGAAATTGTTAAGTATCTCCTGATACAGGTTATTAATTTAGACTTTTATCAAGTGTTTTAAATCATGTACTTCATTTTCCTTTTTGATTTAAATATTGTTTTTCTTGTAATGCTTTTGTTGCATTTAATGTATGATATGTCTCGCTTATGCTTCAAATAAACTATGGTGGGAGGGGGATGTTTTCATATATGATATTATTTTCAAAATTGACGATGATGAATCTTGCTTCTTTCTCTTTTGTTCCTAGTTAATTGGCGCTCCTCGGGTTTTTGAGCTTTATTCTCCTACTTCAACAAGTGTATATAATGATCCTTTGAAGAACTATCGTATATTTGTCACTGATGATCAATGGATCCGTACAATAGATTTCACTCCTTGCAGTTGTATCGGGCAGTCTTCTGTTTTATGTCTAGAGCTTCCTAGTAACAGAGTTTTACCGAATTTCAGGGAAAACTTTGCACATTATGAGGAAAGTGAGGGTCTATATAGATTGGAGAGTGGATCACCTTTTTCTTGCAATCCGGATATTGTCCCCATGGTTGCTCCTCCTCCAGGAATTCAAATTCCGTTTGACATCATGTTCAAAATTAATTCATTGGTTCAGCACGGGTGTCTTTCAGGTTCCGAACTCAATGATGATTTCTATCGTCTAGTTGATCCACTTGAAATAAATGTTGTGCATATCGAGCATGCTTTAGAAAGGATATTCTTTTCAAAGGATTTTTGTTATGAACCTGCAAGATGGCTGAAAGATCAGTACAGAATGTACCTTGGTTCAAATAACCCACCTCGGTCACCGTCTATATCTTTGGATAACGGGTTGGTATATGTTCGCAGGGTTCAGATAACACCATGCAAAGTATACTTTTCTGGTCCAGAGATTAATGTCTCGAATCGTGTTCTCCGTTGTTTCCATGAACATATTGATAACTTTCTGCGTGTTTCATTTGTTGACGAGGAGCTGGGTAAACTGTATTCAGCAGATTTATCTTCACATATTTCTGAGAATGGGAAAACTGAGATATACAATAGGATTCTTTCCATCCTTAGAAATGGCATAGATATTGGTGGTAGGAAGTTTGAATTTCTTGCTTTCTCATCAAGTCAGTTGCGTGAAAACTCGCTATGGATGTTTGCTCGTACAACAACTGGACATACTGCCAATTCCATAAGGGAATGGATGGGAGATTTTAGCCGGATAAGAAATGTAGCTAAATATGCTGCTAGACTCGGACAATCTTTTGGTTCGTCTACTGAAACTCTAAGCGTCAGCAGAAATGAAATTGAATTTATTGAAGATCTGAAGGCTGAAAATGCTAAATATGTCTTCTCTGATGGAATTGGGAAAATATCTCTTGAGTTTGCCAAGAGAGTGGCTAAGAAATGTGGTTATGATTCTATGCCATCCGCCTTTCAGATTCGGTACGGAGGGTACAAAGGAGTTGTGGCCGTTGATCCAACATCATGTTGGAAGTTGTCACTGAGGGAAAGCATGCACAAGTATGATTCCGATAATGAAAAACTTGATGTTTTAGCATGTAGTAAGTTTCAGCCTTGTTATCTGAATCGACAATTGATTACTCTCTTATCAACTCGCGATGTCAAGGACATTGTTTTTGAGAAAAGACAGAAAGAAGCTGTTGATCAACTGAACACTATATTAACTGATTCAACAAAGGCACATGAGGTTTTGGACTTGATGTCTTCCGGGGAGGTCACTAATATGTTGAAGGAGATGCTTATTTGTGGCTACAAGCCTAACGTTGAACCATTTCTATCAATGATGCTGCAGACATTTAGAGCATCAATGTTATTGGAATTGCAACAAAAAACTAGGATATTTATTCCGAAGGGAAGAGCAATGATGGGTGTTCTAGACGAAACTAGAACCCTTGAATATGGTGAAGTTTTTGTTCAATATTCAAACAACAGGTTCAGCAATCTTTCTCATGTAGTTAAAGGTAAGGTTGTAGTAGCGAAGAACCCCTGCTTGCACCCGGGCGATGTTCGTGTTTTGAAGGCTGTTGATGTACCAGATTTGCACCACATGGTGGATTGTGTTGTTTTCCCTCAAAAAGGTCACAGGTAGGTATATTCTTCAATATGTCAACCATTATGTATGATCAACAAAATACTAAAATTTCTTTAGAGGATGTTTGGGACTTGAGTTTTGGAGGGCTAAGTCCATTGATATATTTGATATTTGATAAATACTATACTTCAATCTCACTTAATTAAGTTTTATAAACATTTTATTGCATTCTTATTGAAAAGGAAATTGAGATGTTGCTTCCCTCTATTGTCAAGTTTATTTATTTTAAAAACCGTCTGTTGACATTGATACTTCTAATATCAGGCCACATCCAAATGAATGTTCAGGAAGTGATCTAGACGGTGACATCTACTTTGTTTGTTGGGATTCTGACTTGATTCCACCTAGAACAATTGAACCAATGAAGTATGATTCTTCCCAACCTATTGAATTGGATCATGATGTTGAGATTGAGGTACTCTCCTTTGAGTTTTACATCCATATGCAATTTTTCTTGTATTTTTTGTATGATTTTAGCAACTTGTGTAATGTGATTTTTGTAGCTGATATGACATTCTTTTCTGTTTTCATAAACTTATCCACCCGTGCTATAGCTGAACTTTGTAATGTGATCTATAAAGCTTCTTAACATGTACATAACATGATTTCATGGTGCAGGAAGTGGAAGAGTATTTTGCAAATTACTTGGTCAATGACAGTCTTGGAATAATTGCCAATGCACACACTGTCCATGCAGATAGAAAGCCCGAAAAAGCAATGTCTGATCCATGCATTAAACTTGCAAAACTATTCTCAATAGCAGTTGACTTTTCGAAAACTGGTATTCCAGCAGAAATACCCCGAGAACTTCTCCCCAAAGAATATCCAGACTTTATGGAGAAGCATGACAAAACAACCTACAAATCAGATAACGTAATAGGAAAACTTTTTAGAGAAATTCAAGGAATTTCAACAAAAGATGGTTCTATTACATCCTTCACACTCGAACTGGCTAAAAAGTCATATGATCCTGACATGGAATTTGACGGCTTTATGGATTATGTCGATGATGCCTTCTATCACAAATCAATTATGACTGGAAGTTGGGAAATCTGATGGACTACTACGGTGTCAAAACTGAGTCAGAAATCGTTAGTGGGAATATCATGAAAATGTCGAAATCTTTCACCAAAAGAAGGGATGCGGATGCGATTACTGTGGCCGTAAGGTCCCTAAGGAAAGAGGCGAGGAGTTGGTTCAATGAAGGTGCAGATTCTGGAAGTGATGATGCATATGCAAAAGCTTCTGCTTGGTATCATGTTACTTATCATCATAGTTACTTCGGTTTGTACAATAAAGGTATGAAAAGGGACCATTTTCTAAGCTTTCCATGGTGTGTTTACCATTTGCTTGTCCAAATCAAGAAGGGGAATGCAAGAATGAGGATACATTCTAACATGGAGCAAAGTTTCAGTCACCGATTGCATCTTGATTAACAACTCTGGTTTTAGTTATTGAACTTTTCATGTACATACTTATGATGCAAACTCAACAGTGATATTATTACTTGTGAGTTTTTCTCTATGTTTCTTATTTTGATTGTAAATATGACCAAGACTCATTCATGGGTTTTCTCTATCTACTTATTTTCTTCTGTGAGAAATTAGTTGTCTATGGAATCAATGGATTTTTCCAAGCATTATGAAATTCGAGTCCATATTTGGTTTGACTTATTTGAAATGATCTATGTCTTTTGTTGGCATAAATATTTTTGAGTTGTTTTAATATATAACATAAAAATTGTTTTTAGTTTATTTTTTATTAGCTATAATAAATTAACTTATTGAAACAACTATGAATAATAACCTGACTTTCTATATATAGTTTAACTGTTGTGTTGTAAGAGTAAAAAGTTTTATATTATTTAAGACAATACAATCATTCATATGATGAGTATTACTTTAGTAGTAGTTGTGGTTATAATAAAAATACATATTTTAAAAAAAGTATAAGCTATTAATTACGAGTTATATCAAACAAAGTCATTGTCTTGATAAGTTAAAAAACGGTGGGTGTACTTTAGTTAGAGTATGATTAAAAAAAGCAAATCGATTCAACACACTTAATTCAACACAAAAATAGTTCGAAAAAATTCTTACGAGTTAATTGATTATTCAATGTTATTAGACAAATTGATTGATGAAAATAAATCAAGTAAAACAATATGAAAAAGAGACACGAGGATTTGTCTTCACAGTTCCCCACTTTCGTCCTCGCGTGTGGGTACGTCTGCACCTAATTCCAATAGAATTAGGATAACTCTTACTATGCAAAAAGTTGATACAAGAGAAGTGTTCAAGAGAAACTTCACAAACCCAAATGTTTGTTGTTGATTCAACCCCTTCTCTTCCTTTGATCTTTAGAAAGACCAAAACACAATAGTTGCAAATTGGCTATCTGGATCTTGCCACTCCTTTGCGTATTTTATCTTTAAAGTTTTCGTGCACCGTCAATTTCACCTATTGCAACACAAGACTACAATTTTGATTCTCCGTTCTCTCGCTACTTCCTTTGCATTCTTTATCTCCGAATGATCCTTTGCGTTCTTTATCTCCGAAGGGTTTCACTTGGCCGCAATCCTCTTTTGAATGTCCTGCACGAAAACCCCCAAACCACTCAATAATATTGGAGGACAAACCCACGGTTTTTCCAGATGAAGACCCTTTCAAATCTCAACCCGGTATTCTCGGCTACACAAGAACCTATTTGAACGTTATCGAACCTTGTCAAGATGGCACCCCAACAAAAGACCATTAAAACGGTTTGTTAGTTTGTATGCATAAGTAGGAGGTTGAATATGAAGAATAAATAGAGGATGTTTTTATGGTATCATCAAGTTGGAATTATGCATGAATGATGTATTTATAGTTGTGAAAGTTTAGGTGTAAAAAGGATATTTTTTTAAATTAAAAAGAATTAAAAAATTGACTTTAACAAACAATATGCATCGACCGGAACATCTTAAGACTTCTAAATGAGTAGGATGCCACACTATACTCAGAGATAACGTCCAACTATAGAAATGGTAGGTTATCTTATTTATGACATCACTCAAAAACAATCTAAAGGCAAGTTTCACTCACATACTCCCCCTTTTTGATGATGGCAAAAATGCGACGATGCACTGTGTGTTTGGTTTACGTTCTCCATGAGTATGTGCTTTCAATCTTTATCATCGCATATATCTTCTCCCCCTTTGACAACATCCAAAAAGACAAGATTTAATACGGTGGGAGAACTGACTTGTTTGTTTTTCTTTTTATCGCAAATGTTGCGGATAGCAAGAGTCGCCACCGACTTTTCTTTTATCCAATTGAGGGAAGGCGAAAAGAACAGGAAAAAACCTTCGTTAGATTCTGAGTACGGGAGGCGGTTATGAAAAGGAAAGGTATTAACACCCTTTCCATCTGTAGTTATCTACGGGCTCTTAATTGCTTAGCTCACTTTACAAATTGCATTTTTGTGTGTGTGTTTTGAAAATGTTTTTGAAAAGGCATTTCACTTTGACTTCGTAATGATTCACGTTGGAATGTATACGAAGTGTTTGGAAATGTTTTGTTTTGGAAAAGGACTTTGTAATGATTCACGCTGGAATGTATACAAAGTGTTTTGAAAAAGATTTTGAAAAGTGTGAGGTGTAGAAAATATTTTGATTGAGCAAGAAAAAGAAACTTATTTACCTACTCAGAACGGCCGTTTCCGTGTTATTTTGCTTTCCTTTAGAAATAAGGCTATCCGTACCATTGATTGATAGGTAACCTTATTCGTTGGATGTAAAAGGGACATTCAAAGGGACATCGGATGGTCATAGAAGGCAACTTGTAAGGATACCTTAGCATATTCGTAGGGACGATCATCACTTTTCGTAGGCAACAATCGAGGGACTAGATCATGTCTTCGTAGGCAACATCGAGGGTCATCGAGGGACGATGATCTTTGTATCGAAGGGACTATGATGATATATTTGTAGGCAACTGTGCTAAGATATCCTCACGTTCGAGGGACTTGATCATTATTCAGAAGGCAACGAGAGAGGATACCCTAAGGTGAGTGCATGTGTGAAAAGTGGGTTATGTTCAGATATTTTATCTTGATTTTTAGTGATCTAGATTGATTGAATTAATCTTGCCATACACGCCTAATTACTAGCAGTTAATATGTGTAGAAAGTAAATTGCGAAAATGTAAAGTGTGGAAAGTAAAGGTGTTACGCTATTACATGGCTTAGGGGCAGATACATAATAGAGGTACGAAAAGTAAAGGCAGAAAATAAAATCCTACGCTATTACAAAAATATCCTTGCGACCTATACATCGATTTCTAGAATTTAAATGCGAAATAAAAGTAAATAAATGAAAGAAAATGTCTAACAACAAAAGAAAATGTCTAAACCCTAATTATGAAAGAAAAATATTTTTGATATTTTGTGAAATCGATTTAGTCAAGAGAAACCTAATTTCTAAGTTAATTACTAATTAATTATGAAAAATAATTTAAATTGTGAGAAAAATAAATTAATTTTATGTCAAAAATTAATTAAATGTTTAATTAACCTAAATCTGAAATTATTTTATTTTTGTGATTTTTGAAAAGGTTTGAATTAATTTTGCAAGGAAATTAAACAAAATAGAAAAAAAATAAGAAACAAAGGAAAAGGTTAGAAAAACAGGTGATAAAAAAAATAGAACTGGCCCTGCTGAGGTTTGAACTCGTGACCTGTAGGTCATGGGTTCAAAATATTACCACTGGACCACACTGCATGTGGTGTTAGAACACGTTGTCAATTGTTTTTATGTGGTATCCTGCAAAAATCAGAAATTGTGAAAAACAGCAAAAGGTGGGATTTGAACCCACGACCTGAGGAAGAGCAAAGGACTAGCATGCGCGTGTTGAACCGCTGGGGCGGTGATACATCCATGTATTTAATTACATGGATTAATATATATATATATATATATATATATATATATATATATATATATATATATATATATGGGATGTTTCTTCCTGAAAATCAAAGAAAACACAAAAACGCGCGCAAGTGGGGTCAGAGTATTTTAAATGAGCAAATAGGAGAACGCCACGCCTGCCTTGGTTGCATCTTCGTCGGTCAACCCCCTGAGGACAGTGGCTCCGGTTATCACCTTCGGCCACTCAAACATCCAAATCTTCTAAATCAAATAAAAAAAATAGAATATCCTAGATCGACATGAAATCGTCTCCTGAATCAGAATCTGGAGTTATTTTGGCCTGAAATGTCCCACAACTATGAATACAAAAGCTTAGAAGCTCAGCACCCTAGCCATGGTGTTCTTCTGTTCCTACATCAAACTTTGAAACTAATGCATGAAATTGATTCATAATAACATAATAAACATGTATGAATGCATAAACACGATTTGTATCGTGTAAATCAAGGGTTTGAAATCCAACACTTTATCAAACCGGAGCAACCTTATGAGGACAATTCTGGATGTTTTGAACTCGTGTGAGTATTGGTATGGACTCCTAGGACCTTCAGGAATACGAATGGATGAATGAAACGGCTTGAAAGTGGCTGGAATTTGAAATACGATTTTGCAAGTTTCTTTGAAAATTTGTGAACTTTAGGGTTGGCTCATGAGGATAGGGTTTCGTTCTTGATACTTGTGGATGTGTCATGTATATATAGAGGAGGAAATTAGGTCAAGAGTTATGTCAAAATATCTTGCTTTGATTGGAAAATATTTGATTGAAGAATCAAATACAATATTTCCAAAAATGTGTCAATCTTCATGCCAATCATGTTTTCCACGAAATTTCCAGCTATTTGGGCTTGCTTGGACCTCAAGAATGAGAGAAATTCAACATTGCACTTAATGTTTTGATTTTATATCTTTTATTTTAATTAAATTGGTTTTAAATGAATAAAAATCCAAAATAAATAAAAATAAAAGATTAAAAACTTTGCCTTGGACTTGGAGGTACTAATTCAGATAAGAATCAAGTTTGAACCAAGAAACGTTAGGCCCATTTAGGAAAATTTTGATTTTTTCAAGTATTTCTCTTCATGCACCTCCTCAAAAATGCTCAACTTGTACAATTTGTATCTTGCGCAATTTTCCATATTTTGGGGTGTTCTTGGACTTTTTAGAAAGCTCAATATATCCTCTAAACAACCCTTTTGGTTTAATCTTCATTGAAGTTTTCATGCTCATGAGCACTTCTTTTCAAAAAGATGACTTTTTGTTGACTTTTAAAATGACCTGTAATGTTTTGATCCATAACTTCCAAATGAAGCATTTCTAGCCAAAGCTTGTGTGACATGAAGTTGTAGAGAATGGAATTCCCTTAAAAATGAGCTTTGGTGGAAAAATTTCTGATAAAGTATGTGAAAGTTATGTCTGGTCAAAGTTCTGTTGACTTTTGTCTAAAAAAATCCTAATTTAGAAACTTTGACTTTTGATCAAATCTTGACTTTTCTTGAGGAATCATGATCAACCCTTGATCAAATGATGAATACTACTTCAAAATATTGATGTTGACCAAAAATTATGAAGTTTGACTGTATGTTGACCACAATTAACTTTTTGTCCAATACATCTGATTTTCAACCATCTGAGCAATTGGATGAGCAAATTTGACTTGTAAGGCTTGAAACTTAACATGGTGATACCTTGAAGCATATGCTGAGGTATTATGACCACTTGGAGCACTGGAAATCCATTTTGGCTTGAGAGAAGCAAACCCTAGTTTGGATTAATTGCTTAGGAGAGAGTTTGTCTGGTCAACCCTTGTGAAATCCTTGAGTATGGAGTTGTGAATTGTCTTAAGAAGTGGGAGGGAAAATTTTGGGGTATAATAGTTGCCCCTGTTCAATCTTCTTGTACCGGAAGGGTTAGATTGGTATGCTTGTCTTTCGTGACCTGAAGGTAGAAGATGATTGAACACTCGAGTACACTTGAAAATTTGCAGTCGTTGTTGTATGGAATGGGATCGTCAGTTGACGATGCGCTAGAATGGGCTTATAGATGCCATTTGGAGAAGCTGATGCTGGAGAGTGAGTCGTACGCTAGACTCTGTATTTGTCTTTTGAATGAGAGAAATATCGAAGATGGGCTTAAAGATGCCATCCAGGGCGGTTGATAATAAGAGAGAGTCAGACTAAGCCTTTGTCTGAATAGTTGTCAGCATGCAGATAGTTTTCCTGTCTTGTTTCGGGTGTTAATCCATGATCTGTTGCCTGGAAATAATTTGTATGGTCGTTCAGATAGTTCTCCCTTCTTGTTTTGGGTATTAACCTTTGACTTGTTGTCTAGAAATAATTCGCATGGTCGTTCAGATAGTTCTCCCGTCTTATTTCGGGTATTAATCTTTGACCTTCTTTTTGGAAAGTAGCTTTTACCTGCTGGGGAAATAAAACTTGGCAAAATATGGTTAATTCTATGCAGATTATGATGTATGCGAGTATATGACAATGTTATGAGTAATGTATGAATGTAGATGTTATGGTATTTCAAAACATATCCATCTTGAAGAAGATAGGAACGTTCTGCTAGAGATCTTTGATTTCTGCTTGGGGATGAAGTTGTTGAAAACCCTGGCTAGGGAATAAGAGAGATGTGAATTCCTCCGATGCACTACCTGACCAAGTTTCGAGTCTGGATATTGCTGTTGTTGGGGGAATGATGATCATTGAGAGATACTCAGCTGAGGATGAATATCTTGTGTATAAACCTTGCTGGAGGCGATGTGATGTGGAATAACATGTTACTGCTTGGAGACGGATGTAATTGGTTGATGTGTTACTGCTCTGGGACCAATGTAACGTGATGACTTGAGAATGTAGATAAGTCTGATAGGATCACTTCTCAGGGACTAACATGATGAATGTAGAGGATCACTGCTCGGGGACTAATATGATGAAGATCACTGCTCGGGGACTAACGTGATAAATGTAGAGGATTCACTACTCGAGGACTAACATGATGATGTTGATAGGATCACTGCTCAGGGACTAACGTGAAGCTGATAGGATCACTGTTCGGGGACTAACGTGATAAAGTTGATAGGATCACTGCTCGGGGACTAACATGATGATGTTTGAAGTGTTGGAACATTGATGGGAGGAGGTGATAATGTAGTACTTCGTTGGAGAAGATTTGTCTTTGTAGGGAGAGCGATGGCCCTGTGGGGATTTGTGGCGATGATCCTGTGGAGATATTTCTTGTGAAAGTGACTCTATGGGGGTGTATTGGTGACTTTAGTCGTCATCTCAATTCCTAGAGCCTGTAGTAATTATTGTTTATGTTCGCTTTTCATATGTTTGTGAATAGATGTTTATTGTCATATGCATATAATCATTCAAAGTAATCATTGGACTTTATGCAAACAAGACAATAAAAGTTGGGACTGGAAAAGAGGAATTTGCATTAAATTTGAAAAGTGGCCTATAGTCAGGAAATTTGTATACAAGAGACAAATATCCTAGAAAGAGGAAATTGTCAGAATAGTAAAAAGCTATGCAGAAACAATCTTGTCGAGTTTCAACTACGCTATTGCTCATATATTTTCGACTATCTCATCTCCTTGATGTCAGAAGAAAGTGATTGAATTGATTTGCGCCATTAGAATCTTGAAGCTGGTAGCAGTGTAGTCTGTAAGTAAGTGAAGTGGACGAGACATAGTCGTACGCTTAAATCCCTAACTTTTGCCTAGACCGCCCTTTCAAGTTTTCAGTTTACCGGGATACCCTTTTTTGCCCAAGCCGCCTTTGTAGGTTTTCGACTTGCCGGGTGTACATTTTTTTTGTATATCCTTAACTTTTGCCCGAACCTTTTGGTTCTCCAGGATGCCCTTATTTTTTCCTAGGCCAGTCAACCTAGCGGGTCTCATTTATGCGTAATATTTTTTGACTATGTCTGCATTCACAGGGTGCGGGAAGTCTTCTCCAGCCATAGTGCTTAGTATAATAGCTCCGCCAGAAAATACTGTTTTGACTACGAATGGTCCCTCATAGGTGGGAGTCCATTTTCCCCTAGGGTCACCTTGTGGATGAATGATGCGCTTGACTACTAGGTCACCGACTTGGTAGACTCGGTGCTTGAGTTTTTTATTAAATGCTCTGATCATTTGCTTCTGGTATATCTGTCCATGGCAGATGGCTGCGAGCCATTTTTCATCGATTAAGTTGATCTGGTCAAGGCGAGTCTGGACCCATTCGTCTTCGTCTAACTCTGCTTCCTGGAGTACTCTGATTGAGGGTATCTGAACCTCGATGGGTATGAATGCTTCCATACCATATACGAGAGAGAAGGGGGTTGCCCCTGTAGATGTTTGTACTGTAGCGCGATAACAGTGGAGAGCAAATGACAACATCTCATGCCAATCTTTATAGGTCATTGTCATCTTCTGTATGATCTTCTCGAGATTCTTGTTGGCGGCTTCCACTATGCCATTCATTTTAGGCCGATATGGAGAAGAATTGCGATGCTTAATCTTGAACTACGTGCACAGTTCGGTGATCATTTTGTTATTGATATTGGTACCATTGTCCGTGATGATCCTTTCGGGGACGTTGTACCGACAGATAAGATTATGCTTAATGAATCGAGCCACAACATTCTTGTCAACAAATGCGAACGAGGCTGCTTCTACCCATTTGGTAAAGTAATCAATAGCAACAAGGATGAAATGATGTCCATTGGAAGCGGTGGATCTGATCTCTCCAATCATATCAACGCCCCACATAGCAAAAGGCCACGGAGCGGTCAGAACATTCAATGAAACTAGAGGTACGTGTACTTTGTCTTTGTATATCTGACATTTGTGACAAGAGCGAACATAGCGGTAACTGTCATCTTCCATGGTGGACCAATAGTATCCTGCTCTTAGAATCTTCTTAGTCATTATATGTCCACTGGAGTGGGTACCAAATACGCCTTCATGTAACTCTTCCATGATTCATTCTGCTATTTTCTGATCCACACAGCGGAGTAAGCACAAGTCGTGATTGCGCTTGTATAAGATGTTGTTGCTGAGAAAGAATTTGGAGGCGAATCTTCTTAAGAACTTCTTATCATTGACAGATGCCCCTGCGGGATATTCTTAAGCCTCGAGATACCTATTCACTTCGTAGAACCAATGTTTCTCTTCTGTTCCTCCGGTGTCAAGTTCACAGCAGTAGGATGGTTCGTCTAGTCTTTCGATGATGATTTGGGGAGCTTCGTT
Organism: Vicia sativa; assembly: GCA_021764765.1. Taxonomy (NCBI): domain Eukaryota; kingdom Viridiplantae; phylum Streptophyta; class Magnoliopsida; order Fabales; family Fabaceae; genus Vicia; species Vicia sativa. The sequence continues at coordinate 232,702,491 of CM038795.1, read as the reverse complement.
GTCCCATCTGACCTTGAACATAGATGACATGGTAGCTAATACGTCTGCCAACTGATTCTCTTCTCGTGGGATGTGATCGAAAGTTATTTCTTCGAAGTAAGGGATCAGACTCAACATATGCTCTCGATATGGAATGAGATTCGGATGCTTCGTATCCCAATCGCCTTTAATCTTACTGATCACCAAAGCTGAGTCTCCATACACTTGCAAGAATCTGATTCTTAAGTCAATAGCAGCTTTGATACCCATGATGCACGCTTCGTATTCGGCCATGTTGTTGGTGCAGTCGAAACATAGTCTGGCGGTGAAAGGCATGTGTCCGCTTGTAGTAGATGTAATGATGGCGCCAATACCATTGTCAGGTGCATTTGAGGCTCCATCAAAGACCATGGTCCATCGGGATCCTAGTTCAGGTCCTTCGTTTGGTCCAGGTTCTTCGTAATCAGTGACTAACATAATATCCTCATCTGGAAACTTGAAATGCATAGATTGGTAGTCATCTACAGCTTGATGAGCCAAATGATCAGCTACTATACTTCCTTTGATCGCCTTTTGAGTAGTATATTGGATGTCATGTTTAGTTAAGATCATTTTCCATCTTGCTATTCTTCCAGAGAGAGCAGGTTTCTCGAATGTGTATTTTATCGGATCCATCTTAGAGATCAACAAGGTAGTGTGAGTCAACATATATTGTCTTAGTCGTCGAGCAGCCCAAGCCAAAGCGCTGCAAGTTTTCTCAAGCTGTGAGTATCTTGTTTCACAGTCGGTAAACTTTTTGCTAAGGTAGTATATTACATACTTTTTTCGACCAGACTCGTCATGTTGCCCCAACACACACCCTATTGAGTTCTCTAATACTGTCAAGTACATGATAAGAGGTCTTCCTCTGACAAGTGGCAACAAGATAGGAGGATTTTGCAGGTACTCCTTGATTTTGCCAAAATCTGTCTGGCAATCGTCGTTCCATTTCACTACTTGATCTTTCTTCAATAACTTGAAGATTGGCTCACAAGTAGCAGTTAGATGTGCAATGAATCTGGCAATGTATTTTAGTCGTCCCAAGAAACCTCTGACTTCCTTCTCAGTATGGGGAGCTGGCATTTCTTGAATGGCTTTAACCTTGGCAGGGTCAATTTCAATACTTTTACCACTAACAACAAATCCCAGGAGTTTACCAGATCTGACTCCAAAGGTGCACTTGTTAGAATTAAGTCTTAGTCTGTATTTCTTCACTCTATCAAACAACTTTCGCAAATGATCGAGATGTTCTTCTTCAGTTTGTGATCGAGCTATCATGTCATGGAATAAAGCTGCCATGGCACGTTGATATGCGGCGCCAACGTTCTTTAGTCCGAACGGCATGACTTTGTAACAGAATGTACCCCACTGTGTAACGAAAGTAGTCTTTTCCATGTCTTCGGGAACCATTTTGATCTGATTATAACCGGATAAACCATCAATGAAAGAGAAAACCTTGTGTTGAGCGGTGTTATCAACCAGGACATCAATATGTGGAAGTGGGAAATCGTCTTTCGGACTTGCTCTGTTCAGATCTCGGTAGTCCACACACATACGCACTTTACCATCCTTCTTAGGTACGGGCACCACGTTCGCAACCCACTGTGGATAAGAGGTAACGGCTAGGAAACCGACATTGAATTATTTCATAACTTCGGCTTTGATTTTCTCAGACATCTCAGGACGCATATGACGAACCTTCTGCTTCACAGGGATAAAACCTTCTTTTGTCAGTAGTCGGTGCACCACAATGTCAATGTCTAACCCTGGCATGTCTTCGTAGGACCAATCAAAAATCTCGATATAGTCTCACAGCATCTGGACCAATCTCTCATTGACATTGTTCTCAAGACCTGCTCCTATCTTGATTTCTTTTCTGTCTTCGTCAGTACCTAGATTCACAACCTCAACTGGCTCATCGTGTGGCTGTATAACCTATTCTTCCTGTTGTAGTAGCCTGGCAAGTTCTCTTGGCACTTCACAATCTTCCTCACCTTCATCTTCGGCTTGGTAGATCGGATTATCGAAGTCATATTTAGCAATAGCAAAGTTGTTATCGACGAGATTTGGAGTGAATCTCCAATGTATCATGTGGGTGTGTGTAAGAACACATAGCTTTTTAAAAGGGTGATAAAGCAAAAAGAAAGATAAAGAGCATAGTATTTGAATGCAAAAGTCCAATGATTTATTGAATGAAAATATGCAAATGACAAATAATAACCCTCACAAGCGAGCCGTGGTGCCCCGGGCAAGGCACTAGGCTTAAAGTTTATTGTTCGAAACGTAAAAAAAATGAAAAGCATAATAGAAAAGGCAATTACTCCTATTTAAAGGAGATTGGTATGACATCTTCAGTCTTCCAATTGTTGAGTCCGTCGTCTGGAGTTGGGAAGATCCAATTGTTGGTGTCGAAGTCGTCGTCGTCTTCTATAGCATGGACTCTGCTTTTGTTGATGTGGAAAGGAAGTTTGCCTGCACGTTCGTGGCATATCATATTCTTGTAACACCCCATTTCTACCCAACGTTTATAATAAAATTAGAGTGCGGAAATTTCAACATATACGAGGCGTTACACTTATTCAACTTGAAAAACAACATTAACATGATTCACTTCTTGGCGGATACGTAACACGTAAATGAATACGAATAAAAATTCACCATAATTAGACTTTAACGATTCAACCTTTAATAAATAACCGTAAACGGAAATCTCAACATAATTAATCAAAACGACGTAGCATCTTTGAAAACAACGGAAAAACATAAATGCTAATTCAAAATCAGGATTTTAATTCAACGAATATAATTGCAAAATCATAAATAAGATAAGGCGTTCGTTTCCCCCCGAGTGCTACGTATCAGAGCGACGACACCAAGCTACTAATCTTCTTACTCCTCATTACTTGCACGTTACCAATATAAAGGTAACGGACAACAAAAGAAAAGGGTGAGATATCGAATAATATAAGCGAAAGTACGATAATTCATATGCTCAAGTAAAGAAACATACATTAATTACAACTTTATTCCACGACATACGATATCCACATAAAACAACTGAATAATCAACGACAACATAAAATGCGACTCAATGCGACTCAACAAATGCAAATGCATGTGGATCCATTTGGAGCAAAACTCCCAACTTAAAATATGCCAGGTTATCGAGGCATTCAACAAGGCATAAGCCTTCAACTTACAACGTGGTGCCAATCCAAGCCAACTTAGTAATGCACATGAATATGTATGCTACAACAAATACAACATCAACAACGACTTAAATCAACAACAACTTGAAATATGCATAATTCTGCATCAACTTAAACAACCAACTTCAACTTCAACAATAATCAACAACGTCAACACAGTGCAATTATAATTTAATTTAATTAACTTTATTTTTAGCTTTAACCACATAATTCTACGGTCTTTAGATCATCTAATTCAAACATAAACAACACGTTTTGGCTGTATAGACAAATCAAGCAACCAATGCGAATTTCAACAGAGTTTTACTGTTTTAACTAGCTACCTGTATACCCGAACTGTCCCGTAAATTCTCGTTCGATTCTGACAAACTAATTTCTCCGCTTAATTCCACTGACAGTATAGTTTTCTGCACTATTTTCAGTTTTCTGCAACTTTACTAATTAGTTCTATTGATCCTACTAATTAATTCTGACAGTATTAATATTAATTCTGCATTTCCAGGGAGCATTCTCCTAATTAATCAATCCTGCCCATTATCACTTGCTACTACTAATTTTGGTTCTGGTATAATTTTCTGCTACTGTTAAGTTTGGTTCTGGTACAATTTTCTGCTACTGCTAATGTTGGTTCTTACTTCTAAATCTACTTCCACCTAATGGCAATATTTCACTTCTGCTAAAACCATCAGTTATTATATTTTCCTCTCTTAATTACATGTAACCTACAAGCTACAGACAGCAAAACATCATGGTTGGGGCCCCCATCCCCTATACTGAGACGAAGGCCCCACTCTCCAATAGCAAAGGAGACGGACGCCTCCTCCTCTAGGACGGTCGTCTCTCCCTTTCCATCCCACTGGAGGCGGACGCCTCCCTTCCCTTGCACCAGCAGGGACGGTCATCCCCTCTTGGTCTTCATCAATCCAAAAAAATTCCCTTTTATCCTACAGCCACGCGTAATGGTTCGATCGAGACAGCACATCATTATATGAATTGCAAACAACACAATTATCACATGATTCAACACAATATTATAATCCAATTCAACATATAAAATTATCACCGGAATTACGATTAGCAGTGTAATATCGTAGCCCTAAACTCTACATACGAACCATCCTACAATCGATAATAAAACCCGAATCCCACCCCTTACCTGTGGATTGATGGGAACTCGAAAATTTGATCGGAAAATAGCGACTTCTCGGACAGAAAATCCTTCCTAGCAACCCTTGGCTTCCAATTTCTTCCTTTCTCTCCTCTTGATTTACTGCTACGCGGCTGGGGTTTTTCTCCTTTGGTTATGCAAGCAACAAAAATACTACCCTTGTTTTTCTAGGTTAGTTAATATATAATACTCCTTATTATTTGGTTTATTAAATCTTATCTCTCAATTACTAATTTACCCTACTAATTAATATTTATATTAAAACTAATAATTCTACTTACTAAAATAATTCTAATATAATTTTCATTTCTCAACTAATTCGACCCGATTATTAGTTTAGCAATTCTACCGGCGATTCTAACTTATACACTAAATTACTCGGAAAATACTCTATATTATTAATTTATTTATTTTAATTAATAACGGGTGTTACAACTCTCCCCCACTTAGAACATTTTCGTCCTTGAAAATTACCTGATTCGAACAACTCGGGATAAGAGTCCCGCATCTTGCTTTCCAACTCCCACGTCATGTTTTCTCTAGTAGCTCCTAACCATACAACCTTTACCAATGCTATCTCGTTTCCACGTAACGTCTTTGTCTCGCGATCTGCGATTCGCACTGGTATTGTCTCCACCGTCAAATTATCCCGTACTTGTACATCATCCATACGAATCTCATGGGACGGGTCTGGAATGTACTTCCGGAGTTGCGACACGTGGAATACATCATGCAGATTCGAAAGATTCGGCAGCAACGCCACCCTATGAGCAACCCTTCCAACTCTGGCCGATATCTGATATGGACCAATAAAATAAGGAGTAAGCTTATTCGATTTCAATGCTCGTCCAACACCGGTTACTGGTGTAACTCCCAGAAAACATGTTCACCTTCCTGAAATTCCAAACTTTTCCTCCGTTTGTCATGGTAACTCTTATGTCTACTCTGGGAAGCTTTCATCTTTTCACGGATAAGTTTCACCTTCTCGGTGGTTTCTCGAACTAACTCAGGTCCAAGCACCACACTTTCTCGGTCTCATGCCAACACGGGGTCCTACACCTCCGACCATACAACGCGAAGGGCCATTCCGATGCTAGAATGGTAACTATTATTATATGTGAATTCTATCAATGGAAGGCAAGTGTCCCACGAACCTCTCTTCAGAACACATGCTCATGATAAATCTTCCAATGAGTGATTCGTCCTTTCTGTTTGACCATCAGTTTGAGGATGATACGCAGAGCTCAATCTCAACTTAGAGCCCAACGCATTCTATAAGCTTTGCCAAAATTCGGATGTGAACCTCGGATCTCTATCCGACACAATACTCAACGGAACACCATGTAACTTAACGATCACCCTAACATAAATCTCTGCCAATTTCGGTACAGGAAAACTGATGTCAATAGGTATAAAGTGAGCCGACTTAGTAAGCCTATCAACAATCACCCAAATGGAATTATGTCCTCGTACAGTATTTGGTAATCCCGTTATAAAGTCCATCGAAATACTATCCCATTTCCACTCTGGAATCTCCAACGATTGCAACAACCCCGCAAGCTTCTGATGCTCAACCTTCGACTTCTGACAAGTCAAACATGCATACACAAATTGCGCAACCTCACGCTTCATTCCGGGCCACCAAAATAATTTCTTCAAATCTTGGTACATTTTAGTAGCTCCCGGATGAATGCTCAACGATATTCATGCCCTTCTTCCAGAAGTAATCTTTTTAACTCTACATCATCAGGAATACAAATTCGATCACGGAATCTCAACACGCCCTGTGTATCCATATTAAACTCACTAGTTCCTGATTGATCAATTCCCACCATCGAATCTACTAATTTCGCATCCAACTGCTTCTTTAATCATATTCAAGAATTCATTATTAATCTTCAACATTCCGACAACACTCTGCGGTGTCGTCTCACAAACAAGACTCATATCTCTAAAGCTCAATTAATTCCAACTCTTTAACCATCATTCTTGACATGTGTAAAGTCTTTCGACTCAACGTCACCACCTTTACCGGATGATAGTTCAAACCGAAATCATAATCCTTCAACAATTCCAACCACCTTGCGCCTCATATTCAATTCCTTCGATCGAACAAATACTTCAAACTTTTGTGGTTGCTAAACACTTCAAATCTAGAGCCGTACAAATAATGTCTCCAAATTTTCAATACGAAAACAAGCTGCAAAGTTCTAAATCATCGTGGGATAATTCTTCTCGTGAATTCTCAAGCGCCTTGATGCATATGCAACAACCTTCCCATCTTGCATCAATACTCCACCTAATCCCATCTTAGAGGCATCCAATACACCACGAAAGGTTCTTCAGGTTTTGGTAACGTCAAAATTGGGGCCGACATTAACCTCTTATTCAACTCGGTAAAACTCCCTTCACATTCTACATCCCACACAAAAGCTTTACCTTTACAGGTTAACTTCGTTAGTGGAAGTGCCAACTTGGAAAATCCTTGATAAACCTCCGTAATAACCACCAAACCAAAAGCTTCTAATCTCGATTCTTGACTTGGGGTTTCCCATTGCGACATAGCATCTACTTTAGGCGGGTCTGACCATACCACTTTCGAAATGACATGGCGAGAAAACTAACTTCTTTCAACCAAAACTCACATTTGGACGGTTTAGCATACAACTTCCTTTCTATCAAAACACGTAACATTGTCCTCAAATGCTCGCATGCTCTCCATCGACTTAGAATAAATCAAAATATCGTCAATAAACACTACCACAAACCGATCAAATAATCATGAAGATACGGTTCATATACTCCATAAATACTCCGCGCATTGGTAACGAAAGGCATCACGAGAATATTCGTAGTGTCCATAGCGTGTTACGGCCGTCTTACGAATATCCTCATCTTTCACCTTAATCTGGTGATAACTTGATCGTAAATCAATCTTGCTAAACACACTTGCACCCACTAATTGATCCATCAAGTCATCAATCCTTGGAAGCGGATACTTGTTTCTAATCGTCACTTTATTTAATTGTCTGTAATCCACACAAAGTCTCATACTTCCATCTTTCTTCTTTACTAGCAACACTGGAGCTCCCCACGGCGATACACTTGGTCTGACAAACTTCTTCTCAAGAAGATCTTCCAACTGCTTCTTCAATTCTGCCAACTCAGACGGAGACATCCTGTACGGTGCCATAGAAACAGGTCTGGTACCAGGTACAAGATCAATACCAAATTCAACTTCTCTTTCCGGCGGTGCATCAGGAATTTCATCAGGGAAAACTTCAGGAAATTCACGCACTACCTGCAATTCATCAATTATAGCTTGGTTCTCCATTGACATTGTTGCCATTAATGAAAACATCTCATCTTCTTCCTTCAACAACTGTCGCAATTGTTTAGACGACATCAAAGACTTCTTCTTCTTGATTGAAAATCTCACAGACTTATTATAACAGTTAATATGAACGTAGTTATGCTCTAACTAATTCATGCCCAAAATTACATCCAACCCACTAACAGCAAAAAAATTAAATCAACAGAAAATTCCCTATCAAAGATCGTGGAGGACACTTCAAGCACACAAGAGAGTAGTCAACGATCCCTTGCTAGGACCTCAACTATCATTGTACCATTCATAGAAGATAATATAAGACCCAATCTTTTAACACAATCGGTGACAATAAAGCAATGAGTGGCACGGTATCAATAATAGTAATTAAAAGTACTATTTATGAAACATGTACCTCGATAAGTTTGTCTTCATTGCCGAATCACCGCCAAAGCAAACACCCTTCCACTAGATTGTGCCTTCTTGGTTTCTTGCCGACTCCCAACATGTCCTTCTTCACCATAATTGAAACATACCATCTCTTTATGCTTGCAATCAGATATTGCATGCCCAGTCTGTCCACAACGGAAACACCTCTTCTCCTTAGTAGTACAGGCATTGCTCTTGTGACCAGCTTGCCCACACTTGTAACAAACAATACCAGCAGGAGCACCACCTCCCCCACTAGTTCTCTGACCTGGAGCAGCCCTCTGTTTACCCCTACTAGCTGGAGCATCATACGGTTTACCACGGTTCTGCTGACTCTTTCCTCTTCTATCACTAACAATCTTGTAATGAGCATTATTGTCTTCCTCAAAAATACGACAGTTATCCACCAAATCAGCAAAAACACAGATCTTCTGGTACCCAATTGCCTTCTTGATCTCAGAACGCAAACCGCTTTCAAACTTAATACACTTTGAGAACTCAGCAGTTTCCTCGTTATAATACGGATAAAACTTGGCCAACTCCACAAACTTCGCGGCATACTCAGTAACGGTCATATTACCCTGCTTCAGTGAGAGGAATTCAATTTCTTTCTTACCTCGAACATCTTCAGGATAATATTTCCTCAGAAATTCCCTACGGAATACAGCCCAAGTGACCTCTTCGCCTGCAGCTTCCAACCTTGCAAGCGTATCCAACCACCAATCATCAGCCTCACTAGCCAACATGTGAGTTCTATACCGAACCTTCTGCACAGTTGTACAATTCATCACGCGAAAGATTCGCTCAATCTCCTTCAACCACTCCAGAGCACCATCAGGATCATGTTTTCCCTTGAACACCGGTGGATTCTCCCTCTGGAAAGTTACCAAACTTCGGGATCCAGCATCCCCACCAACATTAGGTTGATTCTCCAAAGCATGAGCCATTGCTTCCAAAGCAGCAGCAATAGCAGCATCATTTCTTCCAGCCATTTCAACTAAGCACTGCAACAATAATCAGTAATTAGATAAAGTAATTAACAACACTCGATTGTTAACGACACAACAACCTGGTCGGACGGACCGACCTGCTCTGATACCACTAATGTAACACCCCATTTCTACCCAACGTTTATAATAAAATCAGAGTGCGGAAATTTCAACATATACGAGGCGTTACACTTATTCAACTTGAAAAACAACATTAACATGATTCACTTCTTGGCGGATACGTAACACGTAAATGAATACGAATAAAAATTCACCATAATTAGACTTTAACGATTCAACCTTTAATAAATAACCGTAAACGGAAATCTCAACATAATTAATCAAAACGACGTAGCATCTTTGAAAACAACGGAAAAACATAAATGCTAATTCAAAATCAGGATTTTAATTCAACGGATATAATTGCAAAATCATAAATAAGATAAGGCGTTCGTTTCCCCCCGAGTGCTACGTATCAGAGCGACGACACCAAGCTACTAATCTTCTTACTCCTCATTACCTGCACGTTACCAATATAAAGGTAACGGACAACAAAAGAAAAGGGTGAGATATCGAATAATATAAGCGAAAGTACGATAATTCATATGCTCAAGTAAAGAAACATACATTAATTACAACTTTATTCCACGACATACGATATCCACATAAAACAACTGAATAATCAACGACAACATAAAATGCGACTCAATGCGACTCAACAAATGCAAATGCATGTGGATCCATTTGGAGCAAAACTCCCAACTTAAAATATGCCAGGTTATCGAGGCATTCAACAAGACATAAGCCTTCAACTTACAACGTGGTGCCAATCCAAGCCAACTTAGTAATGCACATGAATATGTATGCTACAACAAATACAACATCAACAACGACTTAAATCAACAACAACTTGAAATATGCATAATTCTGCATCAACTTAAACAACCAACTTCAACTTCAACAATAATCAACAACGTCAACATAGTGCAATTATAATTTAATTTAATTAACTTTATTTTTAGCTTTAACCACATAATTCTACGGTCTTTAGATCATCTAATTCAAACATAAACAACACGTTTTGGCTGTATAGACAAATCAAGCAACCAATGCGAATTTCAACAGAGTTTTACTGTTTTAACTAGCTACCTGTATACCCGAACTGTCCCGTAAATTCTCGTTCGATTCTGACAAACTAATTTCTCCGCTTAATTCCACTGACAGTATAGTTTTCTGCACTATTTTCAGTTTTCTGCAACTTTACTAATTAGTTCTATTGATCCTACTAATTAATTCTGACAGTATTAATATTAATTCTGCATTTCCAGGGAGCATTCTCCTAATTAATCAATCCTGCCCATTATCACTTGCTACTACTAATTTTGGTTCTGGTATAATTTTCTGCTACTGTTAAGTTTGGTTCTGGTACAATTTTCTGCTACTGCTAATGTTGGTTCTTACTGCTAAATCTACTTCCACCTAATGGCAATATTTCACTTCTGCTAAAACTATCAGTTATTATATTTTCCTCTCTTAATTACATGTAGCCTACAAGCTACAGACAGCAAAACATCATGGTTGGGGGCCCCATCCCCTATACTGAGACGAATGCCCCACTCCCCAATAGAAAAGGAGACGGACGCCTCCTCCTCTAGGACGGTCGTCTCTCCCTTTCCATTCCACTGGAGGCGGACGCCTCCCTTCCCTTGCACCAGCAGGGACGGTCGCCCCCTCTTGGTCTTCATCAATCCAAAAAAATTCCCTTTTATCCTACAGCCACGCGTAATGGTTCGATCGAGACAGCACATCATTATATGAATTGCAAACAACACAATTATCACATGATTCAACACAAAATATTATAATCCAATTCAACATATAAAATTATCACCGGAATTACGATTAGCAGTGTAATATCGTAGCCCTAAACTCTACATACGAACCATCCTACAATCGATAATAAAACCCGAATCCCACCCCTTACCTGTGGATTGATGGGAACTCGAAAATTTGATCGGAAAATAGCGACTTCTCGGACAGAAAATCCTTCCTAGCAACCCTTGGCTTCCAATTTCTTCCTTTCTCTCCTCTTGATTTACTGCTACGCGGCTGGGGTTTTTCTCCTTTGGTTATGCAAGCAACAAAAATACTACCCTTGTTTTTCTAGGTTAGTTAATATATAATACTCCTTATTATTTGGTTTATTAAATCTTATCTCTCAATTACTAATTTACCCTACTAATTAATATTTATATTAAAACTAATAATTCTACTTACTAAAATAATTCTAATATAATTTTCATTTCTCAACTAATTCGACTCGATTATTAGTTTAGCAATTCTACCGGCGATTCTAACTTATACACTAAATTACTCGGAAAATACTCTATATTATTAATTTATTTATTTTAATTAATAACGGGTGTTACAACTCTCCCCCACTTAGAACATTTTCGTCCTTGAAAATTACCTGATTCGAACAACTCGGGATAAGAGTCCCGCATCTTGCTTTCCAACTCCCACGTCATGTTTTCTCTAGTAGCTCCTAACCATACAACCTTTACCAATGCTATCTCGTTTCCACGTAACGTCTTTGTCTCGCGATCTGCGATTCGCACTGGTATTGTCTCCACCGTCAAATTATCCCGTACTTGTACATCATCCATACGAATCTCATGGGACGGGTCTGGAATGTACTTCCGGAGTTGCGACACGTGGAATACATCATGCAGATTCGAAAGATTCGGCAGCAACGCCACCCTATGAGCAACCCTTCCAACTCTGGCCGATATCTGATATGGACCAATAAAATAAGGAGTAAGCTTATTCGATTTCAATGCTCGTCCAACACCGGTTACTGGTGTAACTCCCAGAAAACATGTTCACCTTCCTGAAATTCCAAACTTTTCCTCCGTTTGTCATGGTAACTCTTATGTCTACTCTGGGAAGCTTTCATCTTTTCACGGATAAGTTTCACCTTCTCGGTGGTTTCTCGAACTAACTCAGGTCCAAGCACCACACTTTCTCCGGTCTCATGCCAACACAACGGGGTCCTACACCTCCGACCATACAACGCTTCGAAAGGGGCCATTCCGATGCTAGAATGGTAACTATTATTATATGTGAATTCTATCAATGGAAGGCAAGTGTCCCACGAACCTCTCTCTTCAAGAACACATGCTCGCAGTAAATCTTCCAATGACTGATTCGTCCTTTCTGTTTGACCATCAGTTTGAGGATGATACGCAGAGCTCAATCTCAACTTAGAGCCCAACGCATTCTATAAGCTTTGCCAAAATTCGGATGTGAACCTCGGATCTCTATCCGACACAATACTCAACGGAACACCATGTAACTTAACGATCACCCTAACATAAATCTCTGCCAATTTCGGTACAGGAAAACTGATGTCAATAGGTATAAAGTGAGCCGACTTAGTAAGCCTATCAACAATCACCCAAATGGAATTATGTCCTCGTACAGTATTTGGTAATCCCGTTATAAAGTCCATCGAAATACTATCCCATTTCCACTCTGGAATCTCCAACGATTGCAACAACCCGCTTCGATGCTCAACCGACTTGACAAGTCAAACATGCATACACAAATTGCGCAACCTCACGCTTCATTCCGGGCCACCAAAATAATTTCTTCAAATCTTGGTACATTTTAGTAGCTCCCGGATGAATGCTCAACGTACTTCTATGCCCTTCTTCCAGAAGTAATCTTTTTAACTCTACATCATCAGGAATACAAATTCGATCACGGAATCTCAACACGCCCTGTGTATCCATATTAAACTCACTAGTTCCTGATTGATCAATTCCCACCATCGAATCTACTAATTTCGCATCCAACTTCTGTGCTTCTTTAATCATATTCAAGAATTCATTATTAATCTTCAACATTCCCAGCTTAACACTCTGCGGTGTCGTCTCACAAACAAGACTCATATCTCTAAACTGCTCAATTAATTCCAACTCTTTAACCATCATTGCTGACATGTGTAAAGTCTTTCGACTCAACGCATCAGCCACCACATTAGCCTTACCCGGATGATAGTTCAAACCGAAATCATAATCCTTCAACAATTCCAACCACCTTCGCTGCCTCATATTCAATTCCTTCTGATCGAACAAATACTTCAAACTTTTGTGGTTGCTAAACACTTCAAATCTAGAGCCGTACAAATAATGTCTCCAAATTTTCAATACGAAAACAACTGCAGCAAGTTCTAAATCATGCGTAGGATAATTCTTCTCGTGAATTCTCAACTGCCTTGATGCATATGCAACAACCTTCCCATCTTGCATCAATACTCCACCTAATCCCATCTTAGAGGCATCACAATACACCACGAAAGGTTCTTCAGGTTTTGGTAACGTCAAAATTGGGGCCGACATTAACCTCTTATTCAACTCGGTAAAACTCCCTTCACATTCTACATCCCACACAAAAGCTTTACCTTTACAGGTTAACTTCGTTAGTGGAAGTGCCAACTTGGAAAATCCTTCGATAAACCTCCTGTAATAACCAAACCCAAAAGCTTCTAATCTCGATTCTTGACTTGGGTTTCCCATTGCGGCCACATCTACTTTAGGCGGGTCTCTGATACCACTACTCGAAATGACATGGCCGAGAAAACTAACTTCTTTCAACCAAAACTCACATTTGGACAGTTTAGCATACAACTTCCTTTCTATCAAAACCTGTAACATTGTCCTCAAATGCTCCGCATGCTCTCCATCTGACTTAGAATAAATCAAAATATCGTCAATAAACACTACCACAAACCGATCCAAATAATCATGAAAGATACGGTTCATATACTCCATAAATACTCCTGGCGCATTGGTAACACCGAAAGGCATCACAGAATATTCGTAGTGTCCATAACGTGTTACGGCCGTCTTACGAATATCCTCATCTTTCACCTTAATCTGGTGATAACTGATCGTAAATCAATCTTGCTAAACACACTTGCACCCACTAATTGATCCATCAAGTCATCAATCCTTGGAAGCGGATACTTGTTTCTAATCGTCACTTTATTTAATTGTCTGTAATCCACACAAAGTCTCATACTTCCATCTTTCTTCTTTACTAGCAACACTGGAGCTCCCCACGATACACTTGGTCGACAAACTTCTTCTCAAGCGGATCTTCCAAGCTTCTTCATTCGCCAACTCGCGGAGACATCACATGCGGTGCCATAGAAGCAGTGCGGTACGGTACAAGATCAATACCGAATTCAACTTCTCTTTCCGGCGGTGCATCAGGAATTTCATCAGGGAAAACTTCAGGAAATTCACGCACTACCTGCAATTCATCAATTATAGCTTGGTTCTCCATTGACATTGTTGCCATCAATGAAAACATCTCATCTTCTTCCTTCAACAACTGTCGCAATTGTTTAGACGACATCAAAACAGCTTCTTCTTCTTCAGCAGTTGAAAATCTCACAGACTTATTATAACAGTTAATATGAACGTAGTTATGCTCTAACTAATTCATGCCCAAAATTACATCCAACCCACTTAACAGCAAAAAAATTAAATCAACAGAAAATTCCCTATCAAAGATCGACAGAGGACACTTCAAGCACACAAGAGAAGTAGTCACTGATCCCTTGGCTAGGACCTCAACTATCATTGTACCATTCATAGAAGATAATATAAGACCTTTTAACACAATCAGTGACAATAAAGCAATGAGTGGCACCAGTATCAATAATAGTAATTAAAGGAGTACTATTTATGAAACATGTACCTCTGATAAGTTTGTCTTCATTGCCCGACGAATCACCCGCCAAAGCAAACACCCTTCCACTAGATTGTGCCTTCTTCAGTTTCTTGCACTGACTCCCAACATGTCCTTCTTCACCATAATTGAAACATACCATCTCTTTATGCTTGCAATCAGATATTGCATGCCCAATCCAGGAAACACCTCTCCTTAGTAGTACAGGCATTGCTCTTGTGACCAGCTTGCCCACACTTGTAACAAACAATACCAGCAGGAGCACCACCTCCCCCACTAGTTCTCTGACCTGGAGCAGCCCTCTGTTTACCCCTACTAGCTGGAGCATCATACGGTTTACCACGGTTCTGCTGACTCTTTCCTCTTCTATCACTAACAATCTTGTAATGAGCATTATTGTCTTCCTCAAAAATACGACAGTTATCCACCAAATCAGCAAAAACACAGATCTTCTGGTACCCAATTGCCTTCTTGATCTCAGAACGCAAACCGCTTTCAAACTTAATACACTTTGAGAACTCAGCAGTTTCCTCGTTATAATACGGATAAAACTTGGCCAACTCCACAAACTTCGCGGCATACTCAGTAACGGTCATATTACCCTGCTTCAGTGAGAGGAATTCAATTTCTTTCTTACCTCGAACATCTTCAGGATAATATTTCCTCAGAAATTCCCTACGGAATACAGCCCAAGTGACCTCTTCGCCTGCAGCTTCCAACCTTGCAAGCGTATCCAACCACCAATCATCAGCCTCACTAGCCAACATGTGAGTTCTATACCGAACCTTCTGCACAGTTGTACAATTCATCACGCGAAAGATTCGCTCAATCTCCTTCAACCACTCCAGAGCACCATCAGGATCATGTTTTCCCTTGAACACCGGTGGATTCTCCCTCTGGAAAGTTACCAAACTTCGGGATCCAGCATCCCCACCAACATTAGGTTGATTCTCCAAAGCATGAGCCATTGCTTCCAAAGCAGCAGCAATAGCAGCATCATTTCTTCCAGCCATTTCAACTAAGCACTGCAACAATAATCAGTAATTAGATAAAGTAATTAACAACACTCGATTGTTAACGACACAACAACCTGGTCGGACGGACCGACCTGCTCTGATACCACTAATGTAACACCCCATTTCTACCCAACGTTTATAATAAAATTAGAGTGCGGAAATTTCAACATATACGAGGCGTTACACTTATTCAACTTGAAAAACAACATTAACATGATTCACTTCTTGGCGGATACGTAACACGTAAATGAATACGAATAAAAATTCACCATAATTAGACTTTAACGATTCAACCTTTAATAAATAACCGTAAACGGAAATCTCAACATAATTAATCAAAACGACGTAGCATCTTTGAAAACAACGGAAAAACATAAATGCTAATTCAAAATCAGGATTTTAATTCAACGGATATAATTGCAAAATCATAAATAAGATAAGGCGTTCGTTTCCCCCCGAGTGCTACGTATCAGAGCGACGACACCAAGCTACTAATCTTCTTACTCCTCATTACCTGCACGTTACCAATATAAAGGTAACGGACAACAAAAGAAAAGGGTGAGATATCGAATAATATAAGCGAAAGTACGATAATTCATATGCTCAAGTAAAGAAACATACATTAATTACAACTTTATTCCACGACATACGATATCCACATAAAACAACTGAATAATCAACGACAACATAAAATGCGACTCAATGCGACTCAACAAATGCAAATGCATGTGGATCCATTTGGAGCAAAACTCCCAACTTAAAATATGCCAGGTTATCGAGGCATTCAACAAGACATAAGCCTTCAACTTACAACGTGGTGCCAATCCAAGCCAACTTAGTAATGCACATGAATACCTGTATACCCGAACTGTCCCGTAAATTCTCGTTCGATTCTGACAAACTAATTTCTCCGCTTAATTCCACTGACAGTATAGTTTTCTGCACTATTTTCAGTTTTCTGCAACTTTACTAATTAGTTCTATTGATCCTACTAATTAATTCTGACAGTATTAATATTAATTCTGCATTTCCAGGGAGCATTCTCCTAATTAATCAATCCTGCCCATTATCACTTGCTACTACTAATTTTGGTTCTGGTATAATTTTCTGCTACTGTTAAGTTTGGTTCTGGTACAATTTTCTGCTACTGCTAATGTTGGTTCTTACTGCTAAATCTACTTCCACCTAATGGCAATATTTCACTTCTGCTAAAACTATCAGTTATTATATTTTCCTCTCTTAATTACATGTAGCCTACAAGCTACAGACAGCAAAACATCATGGTTGGGGGCCCCATCCCCTATACTGAGACGAATGCCCCACTCCCCAATAGAAAAGGAGACGGACGCCTCCTCCTCTAGGACGGTCGTCTCTCCTTTCCATTCCAGGCGGGCGCCTCCTTCCCTGCACCAGCGAGGGCGGTCGCCTCTTGGTCTTCATCAATCCAAAAAAATTCCCTTTTATCCTACAGCCACGCGTAATGGTTCGATCGAGACAGCACATCATTATATGAATTGCAAACAACACAATTATCACATGATTCAACACAAAATATTATAATCCAATTCAACATATAAAATTATCACCGGAATTACGATTAGCAGTGTAATATCGTAGCCCTAAACTCTACATACGAACCATCCTACAATCGATTATAAAACCCGAATCCCACCCCTTACCTGTGGATTGATGGGAACTCGAAAATTTGATCGGAAAATAGCGACTTCTCGGACAGAAAATCCTTCCTAGCAACCCTTGGCTTCCAATTTCTTCCTTTCTCTCCTCCTGATTTACTGCTACACGGCTGGGGTTTTTCTCCTTTGGTTATGCAAGCAACAAAAATACTACCCTTGTTTTTCTAGGTTAGTTAATATATAATACTCCTTATTATTTGGTTTATTAAATCTTATCTCTCAATTACTAATTTACCCTACTAATTAATATTTATATTAAAACTAATAATTCTACTTACTAAAATAATTCTAATATAATTTTCATTTCTCAACTAATTCGACCCGATTATTAGTTTAGCAATTCTACCGGCGATTCTAACTTATACACTAAATTACTCGGAAAATACTCTATATTCTTAATTAATTTATTTTAATTAATAACGGGTGTTACAATTCTGACCTTTGATAGTGAAGCCTAAACCAGTCTTGTTAGATTTGAATGGAAAATCAGGGAGCTAACCCCAAATAGTACAGTCTCCTTCTTCAACCATAACTTTGGCGTCTTTCAGTGAGGCCATCTTCGGTGAAACTCTATAACTTCAGGAGTGACATGAGAGTCAACAGGCATAACTCGTGGAATTTCTTCGAAAGCTTGACAGGGAGTTTCGACAAATTCACCTTCCATTTCGATGTATCGGAATGATTGCAGATGGCTTATCATAGATTCTTCTTCACCGCATACTGTAACAATCTTCCCTTTCATTGGGTACTTCAGCTTCTGGTGTAGGGTAGAGGTGACAGTGCCTGCCCCGTGTATCCAAGGGCGTCCGAGTAGGCAATAATAAGTTGGACGAATATCCATGACAAAGAAAGTAGAGTCAAAAGTCTGGGAACCGACTTTAACTGGCAGGATGAGCTCTCCAAGTATTGTTCTTTTCGAACCATCAAAAGCTCTTAAAATTAGGTCACTGGGCTTCATGACCACTTCTTCAGCATTAATGATGCATTGTGTGTTTGGTTTACGCTCTCCATGAGTATGTGCTTTCAATCTTTATCATCGCATATATCTTCTCCCCCTTTGACAACATCCAAAAAGACACAAGATGTAATACGGTGGGAGAACAGACTTGCTTGTTTTGCTTTTCATCGCAAATGTTGCGGATAGCAAGAGTCTCCACTGACTTTTCTTTTATCCAATTAAGGGATGGCGAAAAAAACAAGAAAAGACCTTCGTTAGATTCTGATTACGGGAGGCAGTTATGAAAAGGGAAGGTATTAGCACCCTTTCCATCTGTAGTTATCAACGGGCTCTTAATTGCTTAGCTAACTTTACAAATTGCTTTTTTGTGTGTGTGTTTGAAAATGTTTTTGAAAAGGCATTTCGCTTTGACTTCGTAATGATTCACGTTGGAATGTATACGAAGTGTTTGGAAATGTTTTGTTTTGGAAAAGGACTTTGTAATGATTCACGTTGGAATGTATACAAAGTGTTTTGAAAAATATTTTGAAAAGTATGAGGTGTAGAAAATATTTTGATTGAGCAAGCAAAAGAGACTTATTTACCTACTCAGAATAGTCATTTCCGTGCTATTTTGCTTTCCTTTAGAAATAAGGCTATATGTACCATTGGTTGATAGGTAACCTTATTGATTGGATGTAAAAGGGACATTCGAAGGGACATCGGATGGTCATAGAAGGCAACTTGTAGGGATACCTTAGCATATTCGTAGGGACGATCATCACTTTTCGTAGGCAACAATCGAGGGACTAGATCATGTATTCATAGGCAACATCGAGGGTCATCGAGGGACTATGATCTTTGTATCAAAGGGACTATGATGATATATTTGTAGGCAACAGTGCTAAGATATCCTCACGTTTGAGGGACTTAACCATTATTCGAAAGGCAACGAGAGAGGATACCCTAAGGTGAGTGCATGTGTGAAAAATGGGTTATGTTCAGATATTTTACCTTGATATTTAGTGATCTAGATTGATTGAATTAATCTTTCCATACACGCCTAATTACTAGCAATTAATATGTACAGAAAGTAAATTGCGGAAATGTAAAGTGCGGAAAGTAAAGGTCCTACGCTATTACATGGCTTTGGGGTAGATACATAATAGAGGTGTGGAAAGTAAAGGCAGAAAATAAATTCCTACGCTATTACAAAAATATCCTTGCGATCTATACATCGATTTCTAGAATTTAAATGCGAAATAAAAGTAAAAAAATGAAAGAAAATTTCTAACAGCAAAAGAAAATGTCTAAATCCTAATTATGAAAGAAAATATTTTTGATATTTTTTGAAATCGATTTAGTCAAGAGAAACCTAATTTCTAAGTTAATTATTAATTAATTATGAAAAATAATTTAAATTGTGAGAAAAATAAATTATTTTTATGTCAAAAATTAATTAAATGTTTAATTAACCAAAAACTGAAATTGTTTTTTTTTTGTGATTTTTGAAAAGGTTTGAATTAATTTTGCAAGGAAATTAAACAAAATAGAAAAAATAAGAAACAAAGGAAAAGGTTAGAAAAACAGGTGATAAAAAAATAGAACTGGTCCTGCTGAGGTTTGAACTCGTGACCTGTAGGTCATGGGTTCAAAATGTTACCACTGGACCACACTGCATGTGGTGTTAGAACACGCTATCAATTGTTTTTATGTGGTATCCGGCAAAAATCAGAAATTGTGAAAAATAGCAAACGGTGGGATTTGAAACCACGACTTGAGGAAGAGCCAAGGACTAGCATGCGCGTGTTCAACCGATGGGGCGGTGATACATCCATGTATTTAATTACATGGATTAATATATATGGGATGTTTGTTCCTGAAAAACAAAGAAAACACAATAACGCGCGCAAGTGGGTTCAGAGTATTTTAAATGAGCGAATAGGAGAACGCAACGCCTGCCTTGGTTGCATCCTCGTCGGTCAACCCCTAGAGGACGATGGCTCCGGTTATCACCTTCGACCACTCAAACATCCAAATCTGCAAAATCAAATCAAAAACAAAATAGAATAACCCAGATCGACTTGAAATCGTCTCCTGAATCAGAATTTGGAGTTATTTTGGCCTGAAATGTCCCCCAACTATGAATACGAAAGCTTAGAAGCTTCGCGCCCTAGCCATGGTGTTCTTCTATTCCTGCATCAAACTTTGAAACTAATGCATGAAATCGATTCAGAATAACATAATAAACATGTATGAATGCATAAACACGATTTTTATCGTGTAAATCAAGGGTTTGAAATCCAACACTTTACCAAACCGGAGCAACCATATGAGGACAGTTCTGGATGCTTTGAACTCGTATGAGTATTGGTATGGACTCCTGGGACCTTTAGGAATATGAATGAATGAATGAAACGACTTGAAAGTGGCTGGAATTTGACATATGATTTTGCAAGTTTCTTTGAAAATTTGTGAACAGCTCATGAGGCTAGGGTTTCGTTCTTGAGACTTGTGGATGTGTCATGTATGTAAAGAGGAGGAAATTAGGTCAAGAGTTATGTCAAAATATCTTGCTTTGATTGGAAAATATTTGATTGAAGAATCAAATACAATATTTCCAAAAATGTGTCAATCTTCATGCCAATCATGTTTTCCACGAAATTGCCAGCTATATGGGCTTGCTTGGACCTCAAGAATGACAGAAAATCAACCTTGCACTTAATATTTTGATTTTATATCTTATATTTTAATTAAATTGGTTTTAAATGAATAAAAATCCAAAATAAATAAAAATAAAAGATTAAAAACTTTGCCTTGGGCTTGGAGGTTCTAATTCAGATAAGAATCAAGTTTGAACCAAGAAAAGTTAGGCCCATTTAAGAAAATTTTGATTTTTTCAAGTATTTCTCTTCATGCACCTCCTCAAAAATGCTCAACTTGTACAATTTGTATCTTGCTCAATTTACCATATTTTTGGGTGTTCTTGGACTTTTTAGAAAGCTCAATATGTCCTTTAAACAACCCTTTTTTTTAATCTTCATTAAAGTTTTCATGCTCATGAACACTTATTTTCAAAAAGATGCCTTTTTGTTGACTTTTAAAATGACCTGTAATGTTTTGATCCATAACTTCCAAATGAAGCATTTCTATCCAAAGCTTGTGAGACATGAAGTTGTGGAGAATGGAATTCACTTAAAAATGAGCTTTGATGGAAAAATTTATGATAAAGTATGTGAAGTTATGCCTGGTCAAAGTTCTGTTGACTTTTGTCTAAAAAACCCTAATTTAAAAACTTTGACTTTTGATCAAATCTTGATTTTTCTTGAGGAATCATGATCAACCCTTGATCAAATGATGAATATTACTTCAAAATATTGATGTTGACCAAAAATTATGAAGTTTGACTGTATGTTGACCACAGTTGACGTTTTGTCCAATATAGTTGATTTTCAACCATCTGAGCAATTGGATGAGCAAATTTGACTTGTAAGGATTGAAACTTGACATGGTGATACCTTGAAGCATATGATGAGGTATGATGACCACTTGGAGCACTGGAAATCAATTTTGGCTTGAGAGAAGCAAAGCCTAGTTTGGATTAATTGCTTAGGAGAGGGTTTGTCTGGTCAACCCTTGTGAAATCCTTGAGTATGGAGTTGTGAATTATCTTGAGAAGTGGGAGGGTAAATTTTGGGGTATAACACAATACACATAATTAGAAGTATCTTATTTTCATATATATATATATATATATATATATATATATATATATATATATATATATATATATATATATATATATATATATATATATATATATATATATATATATATATAGAGAGAGAGAGGAGAAGAGAGATCAAATTACACCGAAGAGTTACACCATGAGTTACACTCGCTCAAAACGTCACTTGGATTAATATTTTTAAAATCAACCGTTGGATTGAAACATATCATGATTTAGATCCTACCTATAAAGTTTGAGATTAATCTATAATGATTTACTATGTCATTGAACTACATCAAAATTAACGTTATATGAAAGTCCATTTTGACGTTAATCTTTGGATATCTTGATCGTATAGTAAATCATTATAGATTAATCTCAAACTTTATAGGTATGATCTATATGATAGTATGTTTCAATCCAGCGATTGATTAAAAGATATTCATTGGATATAACTCTTCGTGTATTTGTCTTTCCTCATATATATATATATATATATATATATATATATATATATATATCATACAAAGGCTATCTTTGTATAGACAAAGTTTACACACACATATATCATTCTATACCTGTACAGAAACTATTTTATAGAAATAGATATCCAACATTACATAATTAAGGATAAGTTCCACACATTGTTCAGACATAAACGAGAATCAAACTACATGAATCCAAATAACAAATTATTCATCAAAGGCAATGCATGAAATGAAATGAAAAAACAAGAACAAAGTGATAGGCAACACACCAACGCCCATTAGGGACACCACATTGCCTTTGATAGGTTTGTCCACTTCTACGCATAACTTCATAGAATTCAGATGCTTCCGAACTCTGTTGGATACCAATCATGTGGAGATTGTTGATTCTTCCTTAGATAAAGCCACTTGACATG
Source organism: Vicia sativa (assembly GCA_021764765.1). Classification (NCBI taxonomy): domain Eukaryota; kingdom Viridiplantae; phylum Streptophyta; class Magnoliopsida; order Fabales; family Fabaceae; genus Vicia; species Vicia sativa. The sequence goes on along the minus strand of CM038795.1, from coordinate 232,679,309 downwards.
TGGACCTCATCATAAAGAGACTGAAACTGGGCAGTAGAATTCGAGGCAAACAGTACACCATTCCACTTCAGTTGCACGCCATTACACTTCTTCTACATGGCGTTAATTCAGTTGAATCTGCATGTTATGGAGCATAGTAAAGATCTTAGAATTAATTCCTATACCATATTCGTATATGTTGCATGTGAACCAGAAGCATAGTCATAAGAACCCCATTATATCCTATATAGTTCTTGTAACACCCCAATTCTACCCAACATTTATATAATAAAATCAGAGTGCGGAAATTACAACAAATGAGGCATTACATTCATCATTCAAAATCGTCAACTTAAAAGCATATCATAATAGATACATGTCACATTTAATTCAAAAACTACGCAGCGGATTCATAAATATTTTCAAACTTCCAAACGGAAAATAGCATCTTTCATAACAACTTAATTCAAGGAAACAATTCTCAAGGTATTAAGTTCAACAATGCAACGGAAAACAATATAAAATCAAATATGTGTTTAATCCCCCCGAGTGCTACGTATCAGAGCGACGGCGCCATAAGCTACTAAATGCTTCACTCCTCGTTACCTGCACGTTACCAATATAAAGATAACGGCCAACAAAGGAAAGGGTGAGATATCTACCGATATAAACAGGTGTATGATAAATAATATATTAGGATTGAATCATATAAAATTATCACAACACAACTAACACGTCACAAATAATTCCCAAATCAACAACACAACACACTTCATTCGTTAACAACAACATATAATTACTTCGCAATGAACAACGACATGATTTCAAATGAGGCTCAAACAATGCAAATTCATGTGGTACCGGTGGAGTAAACTCCCTACACTAAATTTCCAGTTATCAGAGGCACAAGGCATAAGCCTTCTTCACAAATCCTCCAATACAGGCCTTCACAAATGCAAAATGAAATGCGATGCTAACAATATGCAATAACAACATAAATTCACTTCACAAGGCATACGCCTATATCACTATTATTACCAATAATCAGAGGTAATTATCGTCACTGAAAATATCCTGCAACTTCACATAATTCAACATACAACAACATATTCATCGCTAATTATTCGCAAACAAATCAACAATACAATACCTTCACACAAATTCAACAAAATAACCAATCATAATCATCTACTAAAATATACAAATCATTCCGACCCTTTTTAATTAATTCCAGACAATTAATTATACCGCTTAATTCACTAACTCGGTTAATTCGGTACTGCCCTTAAGTACTATTTTTATTATTATTATTTCTTACAGTGTTTCATCTAATTGCATTACTAATATAATTATTTTATGGTAAATACAACCCCCCTGTTGTCACACTTCCACCTTTTACTAGCACTATTATTGTTCTTCTTATTACTATGTTACCACTACCTGTTATAATAATATTTATCTATCGCTACTGCCTTATATCAGCACCTAAAATAAAATGCTAAGGACTAGTTCTGGTCCCTCTAATTTTTTCTGATTTTTACCAAGCATTCCCACCTCACAGACTGAGGCCCCCACCTCCACAAGGGAGGCACCCGCCTCCACTCTTAACCTCAACCTCTGAGGCCCCCGCCTCCAAACTTCAAGACCTCTGTCTCCATGTGCTTGTTTTCTCTTCCGATCGATAATTGTGTTTCACTAATTTCCAACCATTCTTAGCCTTCGATTAACACCAGCAATATTACTATATACAATTTAATCATTTAATTCACATATGGTCTACACAAACACAGATAATTTCATATAAATTCATCCCCATATACGATTTATCATAATCCCGTTTAGAAAGTTAGAACCTTATCCCTTACCTTAAATTAGACGGTGGTTATAACTCCGATCGAATTTCTACTTTTCGGTTCCGATTGTGCACTTCCGATATCCTCTCCTAGCCTTTGTGCCTCCACTTCCTCTTTGATTTTTCTTTTCTCCCGTAAAACCTATTTTCCTAATATTTCCTTCCTTTAAATACTCCTTAATATCATACTCTATTATTAATTAATTAATTAATTATTCTACTCCTTTAATAATTCAAGTATTATTCTATCATATATTTTGTTATATATTCTATTATATATTCTATTTGGCCAATTAATTAATACTTCCCATTTTATTCCTCACATTATAATAAAACTCACTAAATACTTTAATTAATTAATTTCTACTCATAATAATAATTCTCCGACTAAACCGATTATTCACTTAATTTCTTCTTCAACTAAATTCCAACTAATAATTCCTCAATAATCCATTTAAATAATTAAATGATTTTTCGGGTGTTACAGTTCTCTCCCTGCTCAGTCCAAGAGTTTTGTTGCCAATTTTCTGTCTAAGGTTTCTCATACTTATGTTATTGAGCAGTAGTTGCATTAATCCAAATTTCATCTCCCTCATGATTTGTATCGGCCATGGGAATGTATCCTTGATGAGAACCACTTATGTCTTCAATACCTTCATCAATCCCTTGCTCATCAACAACATCATAGAATTCAGTAGGATTATCAAAATTGAAAAATTTCCGCTTTGTCTAAGGAACTAGGTAATAATTGTTGGTGCACAAGAATCAAAGATGATTGGAATAATGAGAGTGATGGCTACAAAAGGTATGAAAGAAAACAATGATTGTTGTTATAAATGACATCTACTACTAGTCTATTTATACAGGGGGGAAAATTGTCACATGGGCCCTAATAGAGTAAAGTTAGTGACCAAGATAAAAGGTACATAAATAGTAAATACTAAAGTACCCTTAAAACTAAACTTAACATCTATGCTAAAGAAACCTAGAAGTTAAGTATATTTCTGGACGCAACCTCAGAACTTCTACTGCTTCAGAGTAATACTAGAACATTAGAATATCAGAACATTAGCTTCTGATTAACAACTTCTGAATATTAAATTACTCTTCAATACCATCCCTTAATTAATATTTCTATACAAAACTAACAAAACCTATTTCATTCCTTAAGAGGAGAAATTGATCCGTCTTGATTGCCTTCGTCAGAACATCTACCAACTACTTCTGGGTGCTACAGTGCACAACTTCTAGTGTTCCGTTTTGGACTTGGCTTCTGAAGAAGTGATACTTAGTCTCAATATGCTTGTTTCTTCCGTGTAACACAGGATTTCTGGCAACATTGATTGCAGACTTGTTATCAATCATCAGCTTCAAAGGCTTTGTTACTTTAATCTTCAGATCTTCTAATAAGCTTAGAAGCCACGCAGTTTGACATGTAGCTACAACTCCTGAAATATACTCAGCTTCACACATTGATAGAGAAACAACAACTTGCTTCTTGGAACTCCAAGAAATAGAACCTCCCAGAAACTTGAATAAGTATCCAGAAGTACTTCTTCTATCAAATCTATCTCTACACCAATCAGAGTCAGAGTGACTCATCAACTCTGATTCTTCCTTTCTTCTAGAAGGAAATAATACTCCAAACTTCAAAGTTCCCTTGATATACCTTAAAATTCTCACAACAGCTTGATATTGGGACCACTTAGGTTTACTCATGAACCTACTAACCAATCCAACTGCATAAGAAATATCAGGTCTGGTATTACACGAATACCTCAGAGAACTAACCAGCTGTTCGAAGTTCGTAGCATCCACATCTTCAGCCTCAAATTCAGAATTCAATTTATGATTGGTTTCTAATGGTGTAACAACAACCTTGCTATTCTCCAATTTAAACTTCTTCAGAAGTTCTAGTTCATACTTCAGCTAATGCTAAATGATACCCTTCTTTGAGTACAAAATCTCCATCCCTAGAAAATATACCATATTTCCCAGATCAGTTATCTCAAATTCATTCATCAGCACTTTCTTGAACTTGATTATATCTTTTGGAAAGCTCCATGTAAGCAATATGTCATCAACATAAAGACACACCAGAATCATATTGCTTCCAGAATGCTGCACGTAAACTCCATATTCCATCTCACACTTATGAAACCTTTGCTTCTTGAAAAATGAATCAATCTTCTGATTCCAAGCTCTGGGTGCTTACTTCAATCCATACAGAGCTTTATGTAACTTGTACACCATCCCTTCCTAATTCTTTTTCACGAAGCCACGAGGTTGTGACACGTATACCTCTTCATGTAATGGACCATTAAGAAATGCTGATTTAACATCCAAATGCACCAGAGGCCAATTTCTATTTGTAGCTAAAGCAATCACCAGCCTGATTGTTTCATGTCTAGCTACAAGTGCAAATACCTCAAAGTAATCTAGTCAAGGTTTCTGAAGAAAACCTCTGGCCACTAGCTTTGCTTTGTGCTTACCAACTGATCCATCTGGCTTAAGCTTCACCTTGAAAACCCATCTGACACTTATGACTTTCTTCTTCTTCGGAAGCTTAGTCAACTCCCAAGTTTTGTTTCTTTCTATTTCCTCAAGTTCTTCTTTCATGGAATTCTTCCAGACTTTCTTCTTGAGTGCTTCTTCTATACCCAAAGGTTCAGAATCTACTAAGATGGCACACTGAATGACTTCTCCCTATGAGTCAACTTCGGTGTCTTGCAACATGTCAAAATATACAAACCTTCTAGCTGTAGTTCCGATTCTTTGTGGCCTCTGAACTTGTTCTGAATTTTCTTTAGAACCTGGAACAACATTAACTTCTGGACTTTGTCCAGAAACCATATCTTCAGAATTTCCACCTTCAAAAACATGATCATCTCCAGAAGCTTGTCCTCCAGAACCTACGTCTTCAGAGTTTTACCTTCCAGAAGCATGATCACTGCCAGATTTTGGATCATCATCAGAATCTAGATCAGAATCAGATTCATCATCTTTATCTTCAAAGTCTTCAGAATCATCTTCTGACTCTGACTCTTCTTCAGAACTTTCAACTTCTGACTCGTCCTCAGAATTTATCTCTACATTAGAAGTTGGTTGAGACTTACTCCAATCTCAAACTTCTGACTCTTTCACAATAACGTCTCTGCTGACTTCAACTTTGTTAGTTTCTGGACAATAAAGTTTGTATGCACCTGTACTGTGGTACCCCACCAGTAACATCACTTTGCTTCTATCATCCAACTTCTTCCTTCTAGCTTTTGGAATGTGTTTGTAACACATAGAACCAAAAACCTTCAGATGAGTAACGCTTTGCTTCTCTTTAATCCACTTCCTTAAAGAAACAATTCCCTCCAACTTCTGTGTTGGACACCTATTGAGCTTATATGTTGCAGTAGCAACAACTTCTCCCCATATATTGTGAGGAAGCTTCTTCTCTTTTAGCATACTTCTCGTCATATCAAGCAAAGTACGATTTCTTCGTTCAGCAAGACCATTGTGTTGACGAGTATAAGAAGCAGTAACTTCATGCTCAATTCTATTCTCATCACAGAACTTCTGGAATTCTATAGAGTTATACTCACCTCCACCATCCGTTTTGAGAATCTTTAACTTCTGACCACTTTGATTCTCAGCCTTCACCTTGAACTTCTGGAATTCTGTAAACACTTCATTCTTAAACTTGATGAGTGTTACCCACGTCATTCTTGTGAACTCATCCACAAAAGTCACAAAATATTTATTTCCTCTAAGTGAAGATTCTGGAAATGGTCCACACACATCAGAATATACTACTCCCAGAGAATGTTTCGCTCTTGGGGCTACTTCTGATGCAAATGGCAATCTGGGTTGCTTACCTTTCATGCATACCTCACATGACTTCTCAGGCTTCACAATCTTCGGAATTCAACGTACGAGCTTCTTAGAACTTAGATTCCCTATGATTCTATAGTTCAGATGCCCCAATCTCTTGTGCCACAACTTACTATCTCCTTTAGAGCCTTCTGCACTAAGACACTCTATTTCAGTTGTTTCTATATTCACCTTGAATGTTCTGTTGCTTCCCTGTTCAGATTGCATAATCAACTTCTGATTAGAATCATACAAATTCAAGAGATTGTTCTTCATAACAATTGAGAAACCTTTCTCAATGAGTTGACCCACACTCATCAAATTGCTTTTGATTCCAGGAACATACCAAACATCCTTGATTAGAACATTCTTCCCATTCACTTTAACTTTGACATTTCTCATACCTTATGCATTAAGGTACTTATCATCAGTACATCTGATCTTTGTCCTCCTTATGGATTCAATATCTATCAGCCATTGTTTGTTTCCAATCAAGTGATTTGAACAGCCAGTGTCTATATACCACTAATCTGCCAAACATCTCCCATCAGACTCAGAAGCCATCAGTAACACAGGTTCATCATCTGGATCTCCTACGGCTATGTTTGCTTCTTCTGATTTCCTTCCTTTGTTTGACCAGCAATCTCTATAAAAATTGCCAAACTACTTACAACAGTAACATTGAACTTTCTTCTTCTCCTTTCTCTTCTGATGTTTCTTCTTATCAGAAGTTGAGGTTTCTGACTTCTGGAATCTATCACCATGTATATTCTTGGCCTATGATCAATAATGCTTATGGTCTTTCTTGACAAAAGAAGCTTTCAGATCCTGCTCAACTTCTCTCTCAGAAGTTCTTTCAGTCAGACGCAACTCATGCGCTTCTAGACTACTTTGTAGCTCTTTTATTCACATAGTTTCCAGTACTTTAGAATGTTCAATTGCTACAACAATGTAATCAAATTGAGGAGTAAGTGACCTCAATACCTTCTCTATGATTACTTGTTCATAAAGGGTTTCTCCACAAGCCCTCATCTCATTAGTGATTAGAATCACTCTAGAGATATACTCTGAAACCTTCTCATTATTCTTCATCTTGAGATTCTCATATTGCTTTCTCAAGGACTGAAGCTTTAACTTCTTCAATTATGTTTCACCACCATAACATCTGACCAATGTGTCCCACGTCTCTTTTGACGCCATCAAATCAACAATTTTCTCAAACACGTTCACATCCACACACTGATGGATGAAGAACAACGCCTTCTGATCTTTCTTCCTCTTGCTTCTCTACGCCTCTCTCTCTCTCTCTTCTTCTGTTGCATCTTTTGCAACCTCAATATACCCATCAGTAACAAGCTCCAAAACATCTTGAGCCCCAAATAACATGCACATCTTAATCATCCATATGTTCCAGTTCTTGCTATAAAAAACTGGAAGTTTGGTACTCATATTGTCGTTTCCGTTCATCTTCTACCTTGTACATTACACTCAGATCTTCACTCACAATGTTTCCCAACCCACAAAATCAGAAAATGTGATTCTGTTATAATTTTGTTCAAAGATTCAACGTGAACCCAGAAACAAAATCAATCACACAACACAAACTTACGTTTACTCGTATTTTCCTGTGTTTTTAACTGGAGCTCTAGATATCAATTTGTTGGTGTACACAAATCAAAGATTATTGGAATAATGGGAGGATAATGAGAGTGACGGCTATAAAAGGTATGAAATAAAATAAGGATTGTTGTTATAAATGACATCTACTACTAGTCTATTTATACAAGGGGGAAATTGTCACATGGGCCCTAATAGAGTAAACTTAGTGACCAAGATAAAAGGTACATAAATAGTAAATACTAAAGTACCCTCAAAACTAAACTTAACAACTATGCTAAAGAAACCCATAAGTTAAGTATACTTCTGGACGCAATCTCAGAAGTTATACTGCTTCTGAGCAACACCAGAACATCAGAACATCAACTTATGATTAACAACTTATGAATATTGAATTACTCTTCAATAATAATATGCTTCCTTATCTGGATCCCAAGTTAGTCACAGTTCTCTTGGTGAATTCCAAAACCGCACATGGATATACAAGTGGAATATTTGAGCAACCAATATTGAAGAAGTTAAGTATTTTATCTATCATAGATGGGTAGCTAAAAAGCAGTCCATTTGTTGCACACTTTGATGGTGAACATACGAGTAACGAAATAATACGACCAATTTATCTTAATCTTATTGAGAAGAAGATAAACCAAATGTATCCCAACATTGTTCACTCTTGAGAAACCTCATCCCTTTGGACGCAATATAGGTGTGACAAACCACTGCAAAATGTGAGGAAATCTCTTGAGGCACCCCGTAGTAATTAGTTCATTGTTGTTGTTGTCTCTTAGAGTTTTTAACTGCTCATTAGAATACATTCTCTCTCCACTTGAAATCGGGATGAGGCCTTGAGTCCATAATCATTGGATCCTTCCCTATTGTAATTCCAAAAATACTTCTCCACATATCATTTGTAAAGTGTAAAATTTACCTCCAATATCAAAGGTGAATTCAGCATTGTCCCGCTTGTGAAATCCGGTATAAAATATGTGAATCAAATCCTTATTGTAGTGTTGAGTTAAATGTAGGAAATAGTTGATTTCTTGATGGTTTAACCTTCTTATAACCCCAGGAATATGAAGTTCTTCAATTGTACGCCCTTTGTAGTAATGTTGCTTGACAACAATTCTTCCGCGACATTTTTCATTAAAGAAATCCATGTTTTCCTCATTAACTAGATCAAACACAAATTCAAAGGTGTTTGAGGGTGAACCAACCTTCCCTTTACCTATGTCATCCTTTTTTCCTCTTGATATTTTAGGATCCATGTGCAGTTTCACCAAATCAAGCTTGCACGGAAGGTGTTCGACAAAATTCTCCACCCAAAATAGTTGGATTTTTTAGATGGATATTCTATCCTCACAACTTAATATGATTTTATGACAAAGATAAATGCACAAAACAACAAGTAGATGCACAATATATAGGATTATATAAATGAAAGATACAATGGATGATTGTAGAATGGATAGAGACACATTATAGTGGAATTGAATGATGATTAATTTGGAATATTGAAGGAGATGGATAATAATGAAGTGAGTGGAATAGATTTTATGACAAAATTTATGTTTAGGAGGAGAGTTTGAACGAAGTTTAGGTGAGTGAGGAGAGAATTGAATTTATGTTTATGACACAAAAGGATAGTAAATAAGGATGGAAGATGAAAAGGGCAAGATTTTAACTCAATATAATTTCACGTGTCGACCTGACTAGATTACATGTCGACACATATATATTATGTGCCGACCCGTATTGGAGTATTTTCATAATAGCTCAAAAATTATTATATATGTCGACCTATGCGATTTTTATGCATACACGAACTGAATGAAATTGAAAAATTATGAAGATTGAGTTTATGTGTCGACACATAGAATTTATGTGCTGACCTATACTAGCTCAAAAATAATCAAATGTTTGCAAGACAAGAGAGAGAGAGAGAGAGAGAGAGAGAGATTTGTTTTCATCTTTTAGGTATGCAATATGATTTATGTATGTATAATGTTAGAATGTATGCATATGTAAACAATATTTCTTATAGTTACGAAATTTGAGCAATGTAAAATACAAACGTACACATACATTACAATAAATAAAACACACGTAAATTCACAATTTAATCCATGTCACTATAATCATGTAAATTGAAATAATCACAGATTCAGTTGAAATTTTTGGAAGTGAACACGTGAGCAAAAGGTATTCAACGTGTATTATATACCATTAGATATAAATTGATAAAAAAAAACTAGCTTACTATAAGAGAAGAAACATTTGAAATAATACAACCTTACCAACCATGCGGAGTATGCACAATCATTTCACGAGAAACTCAAGAACACGAGCATTAAATAAATGCTTAGCGTGCCATGAGCAATTACTACCAATGTTCCAACAATTTCACTTTTTGGAGATAATTTTAAGATCCTTTATCAAGTGATTTTATTGTTGGTGATTCGTGAGAACACATTCATTCTTCTTGCCACAAAGTCAATACATTTTGAATGTGTCACCTACTAATTGTCCCGATGTATCTACACTTGAAGCCCCATAACTTCTTCATAGAATCAAGACAATTTTTATACAATTATCAACAAGGCAAACTAGGTACCCAATATATGTTTGGTCCTTAAGGGTGAGTAACATAATTGTTTCACTTAGAAGACCATTTAGAAATGCTATTAGGTACTGAACATTTCCTAAGTTTGCAATTTGCAACAGTGTGTCCCTTCATACAACAATAGTGACAAGTTATGTTCTGAGAGATGTCACTTTTGCTTTTCTTTTCAACAAAGTAGTATTTTGCATATGGTGGATTTAAATATTTATTAAAATTTGTTGGATATAAAGCAAAAGTAATCTTTTGTTGTTGAACTTTGTTGGATATATAGCAAAAGTAAAAAATAGAGATTTCTTTAGAGTTTCCATTTTATTTTTCAGTTTCTGAAATTGTTGCTTCTAAATAAGAAAATATTTTTATATTTGAAGATAGTTTTTTAAAGGCTTCAATAGCTTCCATATGTAAGTTTACAAAAGCTTCAAGTAAATCAAGATGAGACAATTCGTTAACATATTTATTTTGAGAAGATTTTAACTTATCCTCCTTACTTATTTGATGATGATTAGAGAGATGAATCTAATCACTTCTAGATAATATAAATTCCTTCTTCTCATCTTTATAATAATGGTCGGAGAGGTACACTTCATCATGCTTGGATGGTTTGTGTTCCTTCTTTCTTCTATTATTGAAGTAAGTTGAAAAGAAAATGTTTATCAATTCATCATCACCATCATTAGAATCCTCATCAGTTGAAGATTCAATGTCGCTTCCCCAAGGCACACAAGCCTTTCTAGGTTTGTCACAACTCTTGCTTTGATTCCTCTTTTTCTTTTTGTCAAGAGTGACATTTTTCTCTTTGGATTTTTCCTCCTTAGAAGATGTAGATCGTCTGGTAGGCTTAATGTTTCTTTTGTTTATGTTCTTTTCACTTTCCTTTTTCAAGTACTTGTGATATCTTTTGACAAATAAGCTCATCTCTTCATATTTTGAATCACAATTGTTACTAACATCCATATTGATCTGAAAAAGTGATCAGAAATGGAGATGGTCGGAACAGTTGAAGATCCTTCGAGCAAGTTGATATTGAGGAGGGGGTGGTGTACCTTCAAGGCATTTCGATGCTAAAGTAAGCAAATGTTTAAAGAGAGAGAATAGTGAATATTCGGGTTTTGAGTGTAAGAAAGTGATGCCTTGCCCTCAAGGATATGAGGGTTTATATAATGATCTTAGGAGGACTCTTATTGGTTGCTATATTTGGGCCAGGATATATGGATCCACGAATATAGTTGTCCGAGCTGACTAGGTCAAATCTGGCGATGATGCCCATAACTAGTCGTTATGTCGACTAGATGGGGACATAGCGGATGTAGACGTTAATCAGAAAATTTCGATACAAAACAATAAAGTCACCACCTAACTTTATTTATTCCTAATGAGGAAAGGGAAAATATAGATAAAACCCAAGAAAAATGAAAATAAAATGAAATGATCTTCGATACCAAGAGATGTGGGTTCGGGAGTCGGTTATGCAAGGGGAATGTATTAGCACCCCTAACATCCATTGTACTTGACGGGACCCATTTAGTTCTAAGTGTTTGTGTGTTTAGTGTGTTAATTTGCAATCTTCTAATTACTATGTGCGAAAAGAGAAAAGAAAGGAAATATGTTTTAATTTTTTAAAAGTGTGCTCGCCAAGATGTTCGAATCTCGTGCCTACGTATTCCTCAAGTGCGATGGAAAAGTCAGAGCTTACGTAGTTATTGGCTGCGATAATATTTTTTTGTTGCTTGATTATATTTATGAAAATAGGAGCTTAATCGTACGTGGACGATAAGACATCACTAGTGCAATTCACCTGTGAGCGAAAGAAGATCGTGTGTGAGCGATGAGTGTTTGAAAAAGGACTTGCACGCGGGCAAGGTTTGATGAGTTGAAATAATTTTTAATTGTGGATGACAAGTACTGAAACATTAGGCTATCATCTAATGATTCGAATACTTGAAATTGGCGAGTGAGCTCAACCAATCATCTCTCGTCCCAAAAGGTTATAATGCAAATGATGAAGTGAAATGAGGTTCACGCTTGTTAGGTATTTTAAATGAATGAGAGTATTTAGTTTATTAGGCTATCATCCAACAACCTAAAGACTTTGAAATTATTTTAAACCATTGGGCTATCATCCAACAACTTAAAACAAATACCATCCAAGTTTTTTTTGTGAAAACAATTTTGAAAACAACTCGACGTTGGATCGAGGTTTGAGAATTTGATTATGAAAGGTCTTGAATGATGAGAAGATGAGATTTGGGCTATGATTAACCAAGAAAGCTTGATTAATCTCGAGAGAATAGACAAATATCTACTCCCTACCATGAGGCCCTTAGGATGAGAACTTGGTATGTGGACCAAGGCGCGATAATGAAAATGAAGCGAATAATTGTAAACATTCATGGAAGAGAATAATTGATAAAAGCCCATACAAGGTGGCTTGCACAAATGATAACACAATTAACAATTGTGTAGGTGCATGCACGAAATAAATTTAATCGATTAATTAAACAAAATTTAATCAAGTAATTAGATTAATAAAATTAATTAGATGGACTAATCAATTTTAAATAACTTAATTAGATAATTAAATAATGTTTAACTAAACAACTAAAATCTCATTGTAAGCCCAAGAGCAAGCGTGGTGTGTACACCATGTGTGGCCATTGCGACGCTTCTAAGCTTTGTCGACTCAAGGTTTAAAATGACTTGCAATCGAGAATTAGTTTGAAAATATTTGGATTGTACGCATGTGAATGAATAATTAAAATAAACAATAGAATATTTACTAATTATTACGTGTAGGGATGAGGATACAAATTTACAAATGGGGATGACGGAAATAATTACAGGTCTACGTAAATGTACAAGTGTGATGAACAACAATTCAACAATAAAAAAAAATGTAAGATTAATACTAAAACTACTTAGCAATAGGAAATATTTTTTAGTTATTTTGAAATATTTCTAAATAGAAAAGAAATTTAAATCTAACTTATTATTATTTATTTTTTTGTATCTTTGAAAATTATTTTGAAGATCTAAAATATATTACTTCTGTTATCAATCAACAAAAACAATACTATTTCTAAAAAAAACTTAACAACTAAAAATAAATAAAATCTTTTTGTTCTTTTAAAATAAATGTTAACTTAAACTATTATTATCTATAAATGTTTTAGAAACTAAAAAAATAATATAGATAAAAACTAACTAATTATTATAAAGAAATAAAATATCTACTAAAACAAAAAAAAAAAGAATTAATTGGCCAGGAGGGGGTGTTTGAATGGTGGTGGTGGAGTTTATATCTGTAGAAGGTTGTGCTAGAGAGGAAGACGGAGGACGGAGGACGGTGGTTGCTCACGATGTACAGAGAGAGGTCGTGAGATGAAGTAGAATGTTTGATACAGTGGTGGAGGGTGGCCGACGGAGGAGTATGAGAATGAAGTGGGGGAGTATGAGAACAAGAATCGTGCCTTAAAGCTTCCTGAATCGTGCTATCAAAGTCTAGTTTCAGAGCTCTGAAAGTGAACTTCGTTCAGGTAGGAATCTCCATCAAACCTTGTAAAATAAAGTATCATTGCACTCTCCTCATCTCTCTGATCCTTGTGATCTTCACCATTTGTGTTTTCATCAAGTATTGATTGAGAATTTATAGAAACAAGTGCTCGTTATTATTTCTGATTTTTCCAAATTGTTCATGGTACAAGTGAAATAAATTCTTCGAGACGGTATCATTAGAATCGTCTTGAAGAGACAAAGTGAATGGCACTGGTCTAAAGAATTTATTTCATAGTTTGAGAATCACGTATGGAGGATGGCCGGAGGTTGAAGACGACCTACGTGTCTGTCTTCAACCAATGAGGGATTGACATGTAATATTTTTGAATTGGATCCCGTGATAACGTTTTACCATGCGCGCGTCTTCGAAACTCTTGGATCTGATTACTTTTGTGAGTCATACTCGATCCAACGCGTGACATTATTTCTAATTTTAATTTTTAAAACTTAATTTAAATTGTAATCCGGCGTGAAAATCAAGGAGGTCCATATCAAGCACAACTCATGTGATCCTTTGGATCTGCTTACTCACGCATTTTGACTATGATCAGATGGTCCACGTTTTTTTTTGCTTTTATTTTATTTTCTGATTTATATTTTTAAATGCTTTAAATTTCAAAAAAAATCAAATAAAATTCATTTTTGGTCCAAAAATCATGAAAAAAATCACAAAAATATTTTGAAATATTATCTTTCTGAATTTTATTTTTTTCATAATTTTATTTTAAGATTTGATATTTTTTATGAATTTTCCCTTTTATTTGAGGTTTTTAATTGTTTTAAAATACTTTCTGACATTTAAAAATTCTGGAAATATTATGGAAGGATCCAATGGTCATTTGACAAATATTGGTGACCTCATTTTATTTTTGTTTCTGATTTTACTATTTTTTGTCATTTTTGGTTCATTTCACCTTATATTTTATTGTTTAAAATTATTTTCTAATTTTAAAAAAAATCTAAAAAATTTTGTCAACACTTGTTGACCTCTGTTTGACTTTGGATGATTTTCTTGGAATTTTATTTTGATGAAAAAAGTACTATTTATGTATTTTGTCAATAAAGTCCAATTAAATAACGTAATTTCAAAATTACTTTTAATTCTTTTATTTGATTTTTGTTTTCATTTTATTTTGCTTACTTTTGAATTTATTTTTCGAGTCACAAATTTCTTCAACACCAATGGAATTTGTGTGTTGATAGGTCTCTTGACCAAATCCACCAAGAAAGTTGATTGATTTTGACGAAATTAGACCGAACAAGTTTATCTGATGCAAAATAAATTTGGAAATTATTTCTTCTTCTCCATCTTTTTTTTTCTTTCTTTTGTCCCGACTCGGAAAAAGTGATCAATTTGTGGCATGAAATTTAATGTTCTAACATAAGCCCCAAAAGATGACTTGAGCTTTGGTCTTTGTTCAACACTTGTGGCGTTTGTCGTGTGGTCGCGTTGATTTTTAATCAAGTTTCTGGAAAGTTTCCACTAACCTTGTCCATTTGAAATTATCAATTATCTTTGATCAAGTGATGTGATAATTCCAAAACCGGTGATATACTTGACAAAAAAACAATTGGAATTTGTCGTGTGATCGCGTTGATTCTATCAAGCTTCTGTCAAGTCTTCATGCGTAAGTTTCAAGATGGTTACCTTGCTGACGACTAACAATTAACAATTCGATGATATACTTTATAAGTTTCAAGATGGTCATCTTGATAACCTTTATTAATTGCTTTTTATTTTCCGCTCTTTACTTTCCGCTTTTACTTTTATGCTCTTTATTTTTATGCACTTTATTTTTAGCATTTACATTTCATGTCATTTTTTCTTTGCTCACTTGAGCATTTATTTTCTATGTCATTTTTTCTTTGCTCACTTGAGCATTTATTTTCTATGTCATTTTTCCTTTTCTCACTTGAGCATTTTACTTTCTTGTTATTTTGAATTTGCTCACTTGAGCTTTATTTTCCTTTTTCAAAATACCTAATAATCTAACTTAAACATAAAAAACTTTTAATTGGACTTGGTTACTATCCTTGTGCTTGGAGCTTTATCTTTGGACTTAGGATTAGGACCCTTACCTCAACTTGGAGATTTATGTGCCCTTGGTGTTATTCTGTCTTGTCTGGTTATTATCTTTGGATGCAGGTTATTCTGTTATACTCGATTAAGAGTGGATTTCCTCCAAATACAGTTGTTACTCTGCCCATTTTTCTTGAGACAAGAGAGTTCATCTGAGACATTGACTTATTTGAAGCTTTTTTTTTGTCTGGTTAATTGTTGTTTATGTGGTAATCCAAAGGATGGGATATGGTATTGGCTCTTGATGTCAAGTACTAGTTTTCTCATCCGGTTAGATCTTTCTTTACCCTTGCCTTTTACTTTATGCACTTAGGTTAGCTCGTTCATTTCCTCCTCATTCTTTAATTCTCAAAATCTTCCCTCTTTTTCAAAGGAGTCTTGTTTTCAAAACTCGAACCGCTTTCATAAAAAACTTGGACTTAGGTCCATGAATTTTCAAACTTCTTTTCTTAATAAATTTTCAATTCATTTAATAATACTTTGACTTTTCTTTTCATAAGACTAAAAAATACCTAACCTCATTCAAACTTTTTGAGCTCTTTGTAGATTTTCTAACAAACATTTTTCCTAAAATCAACCAACACACAACCTTAGCCTTTTTTACCTGAACTACTGGGTTTTAATTTCAACATTGCACATTGTTGGTATGTAGTCCTAGAACTCATTGGAAGTTCTATCAAACCAAAAATTATATAAAAAAAAATACTTCTTTTCTCCCCCACCATCCATTTTGTACATATACTCTTTTTAGCACACATATACAAATTTTCAAAAAAGGTTCCTGCGAAATACTGTAGATGCTTTTGCTACCTAACACCTTCCCTTTGCATAACAAACCCCCGGTCCCAGATCTCTGATCTTTTTGTTATGATTTTATTCGCTCTTTTTCCTAGTCCTTTGGATAAAATAAAAGCGCAGTGGCGACTCTTTTGTTATTTTTTGAGTTAAGTCAATTCAATGGCTTATACTCGCAGTTTTTTCCGCTACAAAAAAGAACCAAAATAGAAGATTACATTTTCAATAAACAATACCCAACTCTTTGCTTAAAAGCTCATGAGTGAGAACAACAACTTGATACACAATTAACTCTTTACTCAAAAGCTCATGAGTGATTGTCAAGTAACAATGAACAATCAGTTTATCTCAATGTATCATAAGATAAATGAGTGACATACAAAAACAAACAAAGCACCTAAAGTACTCTCAAAATCCTAAATCCTTATTTCAACCATACACAGTTTTTTTCAATGGTAATTCTTAAGTTTCTATGTTTAGTAAGTCCATTTATATAAACTCTTGCAGTATGTGTTTGGACTCTTCAATCAAATTCAATCTTCCAGTTGTAAATCACATACATAATCTTTTTCTCAAAAATAGGATCAAATCTTTAAAGTTTCCTAAAAAGTCTCCAAGATCCTTTTTATGAAATCAAATCAAATCTGCATTATTCCTAAAAAAATCCTGCTTGGTTGTGCCTGTAGAGAACTCGAATCATCCTGAATCTCATATTTTAAAATCAAATTTTCAAGGATTTAAATAGTTATACCGTTATGATGTCCTGATATAACATTTCACAACATCTGTCAAAAATAGTAACAACGGACTCTGATATACCAATTGATCAAGATGTCATGACATTTTGTTTAACATCAGTCTGTGATTCATATTTTAAACATGAAATATGTTTTATTAAAATTATTGTCAATCATAAAATCACAGATCTAATAAGTATACACATAAACATTATCACGGAAAAGTCATGTCATATCACATTGCATTTTTGTAACTTAGAGTAGTATGATGTGTTACTATATACACTCTCTAGACACATTTATAAGCAACAATAAAATTTTAGATTTATTGAATCATTAATGTATTTAGTCATTATTTTACACCAGATATATCAATTATTCAATGAATCTAAAAAAAATTATTGTTTATAAATGTGTCTGAAGGATGTACCATTTATTATTTATTATATTAAATATGTGATTTGATATAATTTCCAACATCAAAAGAACCTATAAAATCACACATAAGAACGGATTGATGGAAAAAAATAAATAGATGAAGCTAGCATTAATTAGAAAAATGTTGTACACCGACAACACATAACAATCCAACTATATACAAACCCAATAGTTATTTGTTTATAGTGTTTTTTAATAAGTTAATTTATTATGTCTAATAAAAATAAACTAGAAACAATTTATAAACATATGATAAGTTTTTTTTTCATGAAACAATCCCACAAATCCGTAAAAGACAAATGATTTGAAATAAGTCAAACCAAGTATGGACTCAAATTCCATAATGCTTTCCAAAGCATCGCAGGCTTTGAAACGACAATTCATTCATTCATTCCATAGACAACTAGTTTCTCACAAAGAAGAAAATAAGTAGATAGAGAACTCAGAAAACCCATGTATAATACCTCTAACGAGTATTCGTCATATTTACAATCAAAATAAGAAACACAGAAAAACTCACGAATAACAATATCACCGATGAGTTTGCATCCTACTTAAAACTGTATCAACTCAACATTACCATAAGTATGTACATGCAAAGTTCAATAACTAAAAACCAGAATTGTTAATCAAGACGCAATCTGCGACTGAAACTTTGCTCCATGTTAGAATGCATCCTCATTTGTGCATTCGCCTTCTTGATTTTGACAAGCAAATGGTAAACACACCATGGAAAGCTTAGAAAATGGTCCCTTTTCATACCTTCATCATTATATAAACCGTGGTAACTATGATGGTAAGTAACATGATACCAAGCAGAAGCTTTTGCATATGCATCATCACTTCCAGAATCTACACCTTCATTGAACCAACTCCTCGCCTCTTTCCTTAGGGACCTTACAGCCACAGTAATCGCATCCGCATCCCTTCTTTTGGTGAAAGATTTCGACATTTTCATGATATTCCCACTAACAATTTCTGACTCAGTTTTGATACCGTAGTAGTCCATCAGATTTCCCAACTTCCAGTCATAATTGGATTTGTGATAGAAGGCATCATCGACATAATCCATAAAGCCGTCAAATTCCATGTCAGGATCATATGACTTTTTAGCCAGTTCAAGTGTGAAGGATGTAATAGAACCATCTTTTGTAGAAATTCCTTGAATTTCTCTAAAAAGTTTTCCTATTACATTATCTGATTTGTAGGTTTTTTTGTCATTCTTCTCCATAAAGTCTGGATATTCTTTGGCGAAAAGTTCCCGGGGTATTTCTGCTGGAATACCAGTTTTGGGAAAGTCCACTGCTATTGAGAATAGCTTTGCAAGTCTAATGCATGGCTCAGACATTGCTTTTTCAGGCTCTCTATCTGCATGGACAGTGTGCGCATTGGCAATTATTCCAAGACTGTCATTGACCAAGTAATTTGCAAAATACTCTTCCACTTCCTGCACCATGAAACCATGTTTATGACATATAATAGATTACAAGTTGAAGGAAATAAAAAATCAATCAAGAAAAATTGCATATACATGTAAAACTCAAAGGAGAGTACCTCAATCTCAACATCATGATCCAGTACAACAGGTTGGGAAGAATCATACTCCATTGGTTCAATTGTTCTAGGTGGGATCAATTCAGAATCCCAACTAACAAAGTAGATGTCCCCGTCTAGATCACTTCCCGAGCATTCATTTGGATGCGGCCTGGTATTATAAATCAGTTATCGGTGTCAACAGACAGTTTTAAAATAAAAATCTTGACAATAGAGGGAAGCAACATCTCAATTTCAACTCGCCAAAATAACAACAATCAAAATGGGTTTTCATTCACAAGGAACATACTTCAAAAAAAAAATTTAATTAAGAAATATTTTATCAATTATATTTAATTTAGATGTAATTGCAAATGCGACTTGAAACTCATAACTCCTTATGAAACATGGCTAAAAGAAGGTTATACGGAAGCAAGTTCGCAGCAAACCTTATAGATCTATTTTTTTACAATTTTAGGGGAAGTTGTTTTTTATTGGATGCAACATTTAAATGTTAGATCACATATGATTCTACAAAAATAATGGTTAAGCTATTGAAGATTAATATACCTACCTGTGACCTTTTTGAGGGAAAACAACACAATCCACCATGTGGTGCAAGTCTGGCACATCAACAGCCTTCAAAACACGAACATCGCCCGGGTGCAAGCAGGGGTTTTTCGCAACTACGACCTTACCTTTAACTACATGTGAATGATTGCTGAACCTTTTGTATGAATATTGAACAAAAACTTCACCATATTCAAGGGTTCTAGTTTCATCTAGAACACCCATCATTGCTCTTCCCTTTGGAATAAATATCCTAGTTTTTTGTCGCAATTCCAATAACTTTGATGCCCTAAATGTCTGCAGCATCATTGATAGGAAAGGTTCAACATTAGGCTTGTAGCCACAAATAAGCATCTCCTTCAGAATATTAGTGACCTCCCCAGAAGACATCAAGTCCAAAACCTCGTGTGCCTTTGTTGAATCTGTTAGTATAGTGTTCAGTTGATCAACAGCTTCTTTCTGTCTTTTCTCAAAAACAATGTCCTTGACATCGAGAGTTGATAAGAGAGTAATCAATTGTCGATTCAGATAACAAGGCTGAAACTTACTACATGCTAAAACATCAAGTTTTTCATTATCTGAATCATACTTGTGCATGCTTTCCCTCAGTGACAACTTCCAATATGAGGTTGGATCAACGGCCACAACTCCTTTGTACCCGCCGTACCGAATCTGAAAGGCGGATGGCATAGAATCATAACCACATTTTTTAGCCACTCTCGTGGCTAATTCAAGAGATATTTTCCCAATTCCATCCGAGAAAACATATTCAGTATTTTTAACCTTCACATCAGGAATAGTTTCAATTTCGTATCTGCTGACACTTAGAGTTTCAGTTGACGAACCAAAAGATTGTCCGAGTCTAGCAGCATATTTAGCCACATTTTTTATCCGGCTAAAGTCTCCCATCCATTCCCTTATGAAATCGGCAGTAACTCCAGTTGTTGTACGAGCAAACATCCATAGTGAGTTTTCACGCAACTGACTTGATGAGAAAGCAAGAAATTCAAACTTCCTACCACCAATATCTATGCCATTTCTAAGGATGGAAAGAATCCTATAGTATATCTCAGTTTTCCCATTCTCAGAAACACGTGAAGATAAATCTGCTGAATACAGATTATCCAGCTCCTCGTCAACAAATGAAACACGCAGAAAGTTATCAATATGTTCATGGAAATGACGGAGAACACGATTCGAGACATTAATCTCTGGACCAGAAAAGTATACTTTGCATGGTGTTATCTGAACCCTGCGAACATATACCAACCCGTTATCCAAAGATATAGACGGTGACCGAGGTGGGTTATTTGAACCAAGGTACATTCTGTACTGATCTTTCAGCCATCTTGCAGGTTCATAACAGAAATCCTTTGAAAAGAACATCCTTTCTAAAGCATGCTCGATATACACAACATCTATTTTAAGTGGATCAACTAGACGATAGAAATCGTCATTGAGTTCAGAACCTGAAAGACACCCGTGCTGAACCAACGAGTTAACTTTGAACAAGATGTCAAATGGAATTTGAATTCCTCGAGGAGGAGCAACCATGGGAACAATATCCGGATTGCAAGAAAAAGGTGATCCACTCTCCAATCTGTATAGACCCTCACTTTCCTCATAATGTGCAAAGTTTTCCCTGAAATTCGGTAAATCTCTGTCACTTGGAAGTTCTAGACATAAAACAGAAGACTGTCCAATATAACTGCAAGGAGTGAAATCTATTGCACGGATCCATTGGTCATCAGGGACATCTATACAAAAGTTCTTCAAAGGATCATCATATACACTTGTTGAAGTAGGAACATAAAGCTCAAAAATCCGAGGAGCGCCAATTAACTAGGAACAGAAGAGAAAGAAAAAAGATTCATCATTGTCAATTTTGAAAAAAATAACATATACGAAAACATCCTACTTCCACCATAGTTTATTTGAAGCATAAATGAGACATATCATGCATTAAATGTAACAAAAAACATAACAAGGAAAACAATATTTAAAACAAAAGGAAAATGAAGTACATGGTTTAAAACACTCGATAAAAGTCGAATTTAATAACCTGGATCAGGAGATACTTTACAATTTGACCCCGTGGTTGACGTAGCTCAATCTTCCAAATGTTCTCATACGAAAGTTCGAGTTTGAACTTCTTATTACCATGGCGCATACAGAACCGCCACTTTCTCATTCCAATCCCGAAAACTACAGAAACATCCACCTTTCTCCATAAAGCGGAGAATCTTTCCTTTGAGATCTGAGAGCCAAAATACAGTTTCACATCATTCATACTGCCTTCAACTGCCTTTGGCTTCGAATCAATATCCCTTTCCATTTCCCGGAGTTTTAAATAGGAGCTCCCATTGTACGTCAATGTTGGCGGAAATCCGCTAGCTTTGTCCATCATACATGCAGCATCTTCAGCAGTAGTGAATTGAACAATTGCAAATGCTCTAGAATTCCGGCCTTTGCCTACTCTAATCTTCATAGCAAACACACTTCCTTCACCGGTATACCGCTCTACAAAGCTCTTCACGTCAGCCACGTTCACATGAGTAGGGAATCCATACAGCTCAATTGTTTTACTTTTCCCCATCTTCAATACTTCTGCATCAAGCAAATAACATCTTTAAAGAGGTGAAAACAATTTAACATATAAGCAGTTTAAAAACAGATATAGAAACAAAATCAAAACTATAAAATTGAATCTAACTAAGAACATGTAGAATTGATTCATCTTTTTACTATAGTACTGAGCGTGTAAAATATTTTACACTGACGGTACATAACAATTATTCTCATAAAAAAAAAAAAAAGAGAACTGATTTATGATCTATGAAGCACAGACACAAAAAACACAACACATACACTGACATGTTGAATGAGTAATAATTGAAAATAAATAAATAAATTAAATCTAATCACTAATCACAAGTGTATTTAAATCTAATCACTAATCACAAGTGTCACTGTCAGTTTCAATTCGAGACTCAGACGCAACTTGAGATGTCACTACCTAACTGATTCAAGAAATTTTCACTCCCATTTTTACACTCATACAAGTGACCTTTTCTTGAAAGTGAAAAAAACTAACAAATTATCCAAAAATCATGAAATTCAGGAACATGAAAAAGAAAGGGTAAAAAACAAGAAAGAGAGAAAAAGAGCATAAAGAAGAAAGAACATTGACACAGTATATGAAAAATGCAAATTTGATAGATGAAAAACACACAATTTCTTGTAATACACTACACTGCATTTCAATTATTGAACAGTATCAACGAATTACAGAACATGAAAAGTTTCATAATACGAAAGAAAAATGAGTGACGATGATGATGATGATGATGATGATGATGACGACGACGACGACGACGACTGACCTTGCTTGAGAAAGCGGAGAGAGAGAGAGAGAAGGAAGAGAGAACGAATGAATGTCGTCAATGGGAGGTCAACACTGCCACTACCCACAATATTCGGAATTTTAATACAATGAATCAAACCATTTTCTATTTTATTTGTGGGTTTATTGCATCACCCTTTTCATCTTCAACTGTTTCTAAATACTCTTTTCAATAATATAAGTATGTGCTTTTTTATATTTAATTATTTTTGGAGAATTTTAGATTTTGAATTATTATTAATTTATTATCACTCCTTTATATTGAGATTGGGAACACTAGGTTAACACCGGGAAATAAATAAAGATATTAATGATTTAAGATCAGGTTTACATTATTTTAAATTAATATATTTAAACAAAATCATTATATACTACTATTATTTTATACTTCTTACTATATTTGTAAAGTAATTTAAAACTATATGTTGTGATTCTTTTTCTCATCAACAACTAGTTTTAATAGTATAAAAATTGTTTCTAATAAAATTTTTTTTTAATTACAAGTTTTCGATTAAATTGTCTTATATGTTATTTAATATAGGGTGATAAAACGGATCGTAGTTAATCGGGTCGGTCGTGCACCCAACAATAAATAGTGAGTTAGGATGGGATTTTGGATCCACAGCTTGACAAAATCTATTTGATTAAAGTTCGCTCCTCCATAACATGTGTGAGAATATAGGATAGTTTTCTGTTGTAACTAACAACTTTCTCTTTCTGTTTTTCAGTTAGTTAGTTACAATTTCAGTTAATGCATTCATAGTATAAATTATGTTGTAAGCTTCAATGCAAGTTAAGTCGAATTCTTAATAACATAGCTTTATTCTTCTTCTTTGCTTTCTTTCTACACCTCCAATGGTGGTTACGAAGTTCTAACATGGTATCAATCGGCATTCTGATCCAATTCTTTGCATAACTTCCTTCAATGGTTCATCTTCATTCTTTTTCTGGTTTTCACCAATGGCACCATCACGCACAAACCCTCCAATTGATCCTCAACTTGATCTTATCAGTCCATATTTTGTTCACCCTAGTGATGGCCCTGGTACAGTCACGGTTGTGCCACCACTCACTAGAGCTAACTACCATTCTTGGGTCCGCTCAACGCGTCGTGCTCTTGGCGCAAAAATGAAGCTTGAATTCATAGATGGCTCAATTTTGGTTCCTGAAGATCCATTTAATCCTTCTACGCGTGCATGGAATCGATGCAACATGTTGATAATCTCATGGATCATCAATTCAGTTTATGAATCGATAGCTCAGCCAATTGTGTACATGGAGAATGCGCTCGATGTTTAGAACGACTTAAAAGAGTGTTTTTCACAAGGTGACCTGGTTCGTATTTCTGAGCTTTATCAAGAAATCTATGCTTTGAAACAAGATGTTAAATTTGTTACTGATTTTTACTCTGAATTGAAAATCCTTTGGGAAGAATTAGAAATTTGCATGCCTTTACCACAATGTGTGTGTAGAGTTAGGTGTTCATGTGCTGCCATGAGAAATGCTTGAAATCATCATAATTTGCTATATGTTATTAGATTTCTCACTGGTTTGAATGAGAATTTGTTGTAGTTAAGTCTCAAATTTTGCTCATGGAGCCTTTACCCCCTATGAACAAAATTTTCTCTATGGTATTGCAACATGAACGCCAAGGCAACTTTACTACTTCAGATGATTCCCAATCATTAATTAATGTTGTAGGTATCAAGAAAATTGGTAATAAATCTGGTAACTCTGGCTCCTAATTCAATACTTCCAAGTCTAAGGTTTGTACCCACTGTGGCAGAACTGACCATACAGTCGAAGTTTGCTACAGGAAACATGGGTTTCCACCACATTTTGGCAAGGGACCTACTACAAACAATGCTAGCACAACTGAGGAGCAACTTAAAAATGTTGATCGTGCTTCAACTTCACAGCAACATGAGCAAAATGGTCAGGCTCACATTACTCAAGAGAATATGCTACACTTGTGTATCTTTTTCAGCAATCAACCATTCACCAAGGTTCATCCACTACAACTTCTAATCAAGTGTGCTCATCCTCATTTACAGGTCATTCATCTGTAGGTGCTCAAGGTAATCATAATTCTTGTATTTACAAATGCTCAACACTTAAATCCTGGGTAATAGACTCAGGAGCAAGTGATCATATCTATTCAAATCGAACTTGGTTTCATAGTCTTGCCTTTATCAGTCCTATACATGTCAAATTTCCAAATGGCCAATTTTCTTTAGCTAAGTATCTTGGCATTGTTCAATTTTCTCATTCATTCAATATATGTGATGTGCTTTATATTCCTGATTTTTCTGTAAATTTGATATTTGTGCCTAAACTCTGTCAAGCTTACCAATATAATGTCACTTTTCATGCCTCACATTGTTTTATTCAGGACACTCAATCTTTGAAGATGATTGGTTCAGCTAAAAAGATTGATGGATTGTATCACTTAATCCTGCAAGATAAACCTGAAGTCCTTTCTAGCATGAACAACATATATGCCAGCATACCTAATAGTGCATTGTGGCACTTTAGATTAGGACATTTGTCTCCTACTAGATTAGAACATTTATACTCTTCTTTTCCTTTTATCGATGCTGATAAAAATGTCATTTGTGATATCTGACACTATGTTAAACACAAGAAGTTACCTTTTAATAATAGTTTAAATAATGTCATTCATCCTTTTGATTTAGTGCATTTTGATGTTTGAGTTCCCTTGGCCATCAAGTCCCACAATGGCCATTCATACTTCTTGACTGCTGTTGATGGTTTCAGCAAATACACTTGGATCATCTTAATGAAATCTAAGGCTAAAACTAGGAAAAATGTCATAAATTTCATTAAGATGGCTGAGATACAATATCACACTAATGTGAAGTGTGTTAGAAGTGACAATAGACCAGAATTTGTCATGTCCACATTTTATGCATCTAAGGGCATTTCTCATCAAACAAATTATGTTGAATCCCCTCAACAAAATGGAAGAGTTGAGAGGGAACACCAGGACATTTTAAACATAGCTCGAACCCTTATTTTCCAAGCTAATCTACCCTAAGAAATTTTGGTCCTTTGTTGTTAATCATGATGTTTTCATTATGAATCGTGTTCCCACCAATGTCTTAAAAAATAATTCACCTTACCAATGTTTATTCAACAAAGACCATGACTTACATAGTTTGAATACATTTGGCATACCTGTCTAAGCCTCTACATTACAGGCTCATCGAACCAAGCTTGACCATAGAGGAAGAAAATGTGTTTTCTTGGGCTATAAGCAAGATGTTAAACTGGAAGTATCATACCAGTGATAATGTATTTTTTGAACCATACATAAATACCTTGCCCTTAGAACAAGCCACTCCACATCCCAATAGCAGTTCTCTTGACCTTACCAACTCAACTCAAACACAACCTGATATAGTTTCTTCAGATGATACATCACATACTCCTGACAATTCCAATGATGAAGAGGTCAATAACTCACCAACATCCATCAGACCAAGTAAGGTTGAATATACATCATCCCATCTCAAGGATTATGTGTGCAATTCATCAAACACCTTGGCTGCACCATCAACTCCAGGTATTACTTATCCCATATCTTCTTTTCATTCTTTTAACTCCTTGTCTTCCAGCCATAAGTCATTTCGTCTATCTATTACACATGATTCTGAGCCTAACACTTATGAGGAAGCTTGTAAGGATGAAAATTGGACAATGGCTATGAAGGTTAAGTTGGATGCACTAGTTAGCAATGGTACTCGGGTAATGGTAGATCTTTCACCCCTTGTCAAACCTATAGGTAGCAGATGGGTTTATAAAGTCAAGCATAGAGCTGATGGATCTATAGAACGATATAAAGCCAGATTGGTTGCAAAGGGTTATAGCCAGGTTGAAGGCTTGGATTTTTTTGACACATTTTCACCTGATGCCAAATTGTCCACAGTCAGAATTGGCCATAGCTTCAATCAACCATTGGCATTTACATCAACTTGATGTAAATAATTCTTTTTTACATGGTGATTTGAATGAAGATGTTTACATGTCTATGCCACAAGGTGTTTCTTGCTCCAAACCAAATCAAGTTTGTGAATTGGTGAAGAGCTTGTATGGTTTGAGGAAGGAAAGACGACGGTGGTATGAAAAACTCAATCCTATTTTATTGAAGCTTGGCTATACACAATCCACTATTGATTACTCTATGTTCACTTTGAAACATGATAATGATTTCACAATTTTGCTGGTTTACATAGATGATATCATACTGGCAGGTACATCCTTAATGGAGTTTAATCGTATCAAGAATATTCTTGATGAGAGGTTCAAGATTAAGGTCTTAGGAGCTTTGAAATACTTTCTTGGACTAGAAGTTGCTCAATCCAAGGAGGGCATCACCATATCACAAAGAAAATACTGCTTGGATTTTCTCCATGATTCAGGTCTTCTATCATCAAAACCAGCTACAACTCCTCTTGATCCCTCATTGAAGCTTCATCGCGATGATAGTGCCCCTTTGGAGGATATCGATGCATACAAAAGATTGATTGGCAAATTGGTCTATATAAACAACACCATACTAGATATCACTCTATCTACACAACAACTGAGCCAGTTCCTCCACAAGCCCACACAAGTACACTACCAAGCAGCTTGCAGAATTGTGAGATATCTGAAGATGAATCCTGGCCATGGTTTGTTCTTTCCAAGGTTATCAAACTTTCAGGTGTTAGGTTACACATATGCAGATTGGGAAGGTTGCATAGATACAAGGAAGTCCACCACTTGTTATTGTTTCCTTTTGGGGTCATCCCTAGTTTCGTGGATGGCTAAGAAGTAGCAAACAGTTTCTAGAAGCTCTTCAGAAGCTGAGTATCATGCACTTGGGTATGCAACATGTCAATTAATGTGGTTGATGTATGTTTTGAGAGACCTGCACATTACATGCTCCAAACCACCTATTTTATACTGTGATAATTAAAATGTTATTCATATTGCATCTAATCATGTTTTTACTGAGAGAACAAAATACCTTGAGATTGATTTCCATTTGGTAAGAGAGAAGGTTCAACAAGGTGTGATGCGATTGCTGCCTATTACATCGAAGGAGCGGCTAGCCAACTTTCTCACAAAGCCACTACAACCATCTAAGTTCCATTCATTCATATCCAAGCTTAGCATGATCAACACTTATCATGATTAAACTTGAGGGAGTTTGTGATCATATAGGATAGTTTTCTGTTGTAACTAACAACTTTCTCTTTTTGTTTTTGAGTTAGTTAGTTAGGGTGGTTAGTTAGTTACAATTTCAGTTAATGCCTTCATAGTATAAATTCTATTGTAAGCTTCAGTGCAAGTTAAGCTGAATTCTTAATAACATATCTTCATTCTTCTTCTTTGCTTTCTTTATACACCTTCAATGGTGGTTATGAAATTCTAACAACATGTTATCCTTCAAAGTCCACCTTACTTATTCGTTCAGTCCATTTCGCCTTAAATTCATCGTATTTTTTAGTTAATTCTAATAATTTTAGGAAAATACTTGTTAGTAAAAAAACATGAAAATAAGAAATGCAAGAATAAATCCACATCATTCAATATCACCATCGCCCTATGATCTCTATTAAAAAGGAAGTTAAAATTAAAATCAAATTAAAATGTATCTCTAAAATAATAACATGTGTGCATTATTGTATTTCTTCTTCAAATTGATTCGTACTAAATAGCATTATTCATAATTTTAATACATAATGGCTTTATTTTATATATTTATTTATAAATATACGCAAGCGATTTAAAAAATTGTCCTAATTACGCAAGTTATTTTGCCACATAGTCAAATGGATAAATGGATCTGTGTAGTATAATTAACAATATTGCATTCTGTTTTCTTATTTATTTTCACCACCAAAATAATTTAGTTCGGAGGTCAATTCTGATATAAAGTAGTATAAACTAAAAGACTTAATTACAATTTTGGTCCCCCTATTTTCCCCAACTCACGATATCAGTTTCCCTAATATTTTTTAAACTGTTTTGGTCCCCCATGGCCATTTTCTGCCAGAAAGCGTTGAGGTGTATTAGTTTTAATTACAGTTTTGGTCTCCCTATTTTTTTTTTAAAAACAATTTTGGTCCTCCTATTTTCTCCAACTCGGCGCTTTCTGGGATAAAAATGGGCATGAGGGACCAAAACTGTTTAAAAAAGAAATAGGGGGACTGATATCGTGAGTTGAGAAAAATAAAGGGACCAAAACTGCAATTAAGGCAAACTAAAAAAATTAAATTATATTTTTAATGAATTAATTAAATACATTTTATAGGTATTCTATAAAAATCTGTAATCCACAAAAAGTTAAGATTTATTTATTTCAATTTTTTAATGGATAAATAAGTCACCCTCTATGAAAGGTCCTCGAAGAAAAGACATTCATCAACCACGATGTTTTCAACTGTCTTTGGATATTCTATCAAACTAAATAACTACTTTCTCTATATTATTAGGTCGACATATTTTTAGGCCAAAACTGTTGGAACAAAGGAATTTCAAAAAAGATAGTTTTTGTGAAGAAGAAGAATAAGAATAAGAAGAGAGAGAGAGAGAGAGAGAGAGAGAGAGAGAGAGAGAGAGATTGTTGATAGTTACTAGCTGAAAAACTGTATGTAAAAGTATTATTGATTGTGTTATTATTTACAAAGGGAAATCTCCTTATATAGACACCTTTCCCAGACCCAAAATGGAAACTAAGATAAGGCCCAAACAACCTTTGACACAATGCAACAACCATCCAACATTGCATACAACCTAACATTTTGACACAAGCTAATTCGACACAAGCTAATTTGACTGAACAATAATTATTCATTCTAACACCCCCCAATTCATTTTCTTGAGACTTCTCATCCCAATTCTTCTCTTCAACTCTTCAAACCTTACTTTCTTCAAAGGTTTAGTGAATATGTCGGCTAGTTGTACTTCTGTTTTCCAGTGCTTAATTTCCAGCTTTTCTTTGTTGACTTGATCTCTCAGAAAATGGTACCTTCTTTCTATGTGTTTACTTCGACCGTGACACACAGGGTGATTTGCCAGGTTAATTGCTAATTTGTTGTCGACAAATAGCTTTATTTTCTTAGGCTCCATTATCTTGAGTTCTTCAAGTAACATTTCAATCCATGCTGCTTGGCAGGCAACATATGATGCAGCTACATATTCAGCTTCTTAAGATGACAATGCCACAATGATTTGTTTCTTCGAACTCCAGGAGATTGAAGCACCTTCGATCATGAAAATGTAGCCTGCAATGCTTTTATTTTCATCTTGATCTCCACTGAAATCTGAATCAGTGTATCCATGGACTTCGACACTTGTGTTGTTCTTCGACTTCCTGGGCAACAACACGCCATGGTCAATAGTTCCCTTGATGTATCTCAGCACCCTCTTTAGTGCGATGAGATGACATTCTTGAGGTTTCTCCATGAATCTGCTCAATAATCCTACACTTTGGCAGATATCTGGTCTGGTATTGCAAAGATATCTCAGGGATCCAATGATCTGTTTGTACGATGTCGAATTTACAAACTCATCATTCGATTCCTTCTTCGGCTTTTCTCCAGTCTCTAACGGTGTGACTGCTTTATTATAGTTGATCATGTTGAATCTCTTCATAATATCTTGATCATACTTAGTCTGATGCAAGAATACTCCTTCTTCAGTATTTTTTAATTATATCCCTAAGAAATACGAGAGATTTCCTAAGTCGGACATTTTGAATTCTTGCAGTAGCTTCGACTTGACTTTCATTATCTTAGCTTCGACAGCTCCGATAATGAGTAAGTCATCTACATAGAGGCATAAAATGATTCGACTGACACCGTTGACATCATTTACATACACTCCATGTTCAGAGACACACTTTGTGAAACCTACTTCGATCAGGAAGCTATCTATTCTCTTATTCCAAGCTCGAGGAGCTTGCTTTAAACCATAGAGAGCCTTCCTTGATCTGTACACCTTCGACTCCTGCCATTTTACGTCGAATCCTGATGGTTGAGTAACATAGACTTCTTCTTCTAATGTACCATTTAGGAATGTTGACTTTACATCCAGCTGATGTATCTTCCATCCCCTATACGATGTTGTCGAAACAACAATTCGAATTGTTTCTAGCCTTGTAACTGGTGCATATACTTTGTCTAAGTCGATGCCAGGCTTTTGTAGAAAGCATCTAGCCACCAATCTTTATTTATACTTTGCTATCTCGCCATTTGGCCTTTGTTTCACTTTGTATATCCACTTTACATCGATAGGCTTCTTATTCGTTCTTTCGACAAGCTCTCAGGTCTTGTTCTTCTCAATGGCTTTGAGTTCTTCTTTCATGGCTTCACACCAATTCGAATTACTCACGGCTTCATCCAAATTGATTGGTTCAGCTTCAACCATCATCATGACTTCTTTGATTAAGTCAACATCAGCATCAATTGCTTGATCTGGAAATCTTTCATATCCATCTAGCCTTGTAGATTCAGTTCTTGTTCTCGTAGACCTTATTTTGTTCTGTTCAGGTGGTTCTTCATTTCGACTTGTCGATGCATTGCCTTGTTCACTTCGACTAGTTGAGGGTTCGTCCTGTTGATCTTCTTCGAACACAATTATAACTGTGTTTGTTTCTTGTCGAACTGAGCTTTGACTCCAGCCCACCCTTTGTTTTTGTCGACAAGAACATTTATGCTAATCACTAGCTTATCTTCGATTGGCAAATACAATTTCTATGCATCAGTCGAATGATAACCTATGAGAACCATGACTTTACTTCGATCATCCAGTTTTCTTCTCAATTGTTCAAGTACATGCCTGCAACATATTTATCCAAAAACTCTAAGATGACTCACACTTGGCTTCGATCCTGTCCAAGCCTCATTAGGTGTTCTTCCTACTATCTTCTTTGTTGGACACCTTTTTAGAATGTATACCGCAGTCGAAGCTGCTTCAGCCCAAAATCTCTTAGGCATATCTTTAGCTTTCAACATACTTCTCGTCATGTTCAGTATACTTCTATTTTTCCTTTAAGCTATGTCATTGTGTTGAGATGTATAGGGTGCAATAATCTCATGATATATACCTTCCTCATTACAGAATTTGGAAAATTCAACAGATGTGTATTCACTATCACCGTCAGTTCTTAACTTCTTCAATTTGCAACCACTTTGTTTTTCAGCATGCAACTTGAATTTCTTGAACTGTGTGAATACTTCACTCTTCCTTTCAATGATATAAATCCATATATGTCTGGTGAGTTCATCAACAAAAGTAAGGAAATAAATGTTGCCTCCATTTGACTTCACTTCAAATGGTCCACACACATCAGAGTGAACTAGTTCCAACTTGCGCTTGGATTTCATGGCCAAGTCGTGTTTGAATACTTTTCTCGCTTTCTTAGCTTTATAACATTCTTCACATACTTGTCTTGGCTCCTTCACATAAGGAAAACCAAATGTAACTCTCCAAATTTAATTCATTAGTTAATTAAATTATTGAAGGATTTAATTATTAGGACTGGACGAAGTTTGAGAATTAATCGGAGAAATTGGATTTGTCGGTAATATTTAAGAGACGTATTTGGATTACTAAGTTAAATTCGGATTATGTAATCGATGTAATCGGAAGATTTATATTAAGAATAATATTATTTATTTATTGGACTAGTTTATTTAAGTGAATTGGATGGAATTACTGTGTGGTGAATAGTATTGACGAGGTGTGAATATTAAGCCCAAATAGAAATAATAGCAATATTATTATTATTATTATTATTATTATTAATAAGTTGGTTTTAAATATAAAAGAAAAGGAGTTAGGTTTTGTTGAGAAGAATAGAAAATTAGTACGTGGGGAGGAAGGAAAGTCATGGAGGCACAAGGGTTTGGAGCAATAGCCGCCGGAAGAGGAATTTCAGACCGGAAAGCCAAACCAGAATTCGACCAAAAATTAGAGAGACCGTCAATCCAAGGTAAGGGTGGGGTTCTAACTCTATAACCGGGTTTATGATAAATCATATGTGGGGTTAGGTTCTGTGAAAGTGCCACAGATTAATTGTTGTTTCTGTGATGTGTTGGTTTAGTAAATCGATTGATTTTAATGGTTGTTGCTGTGTTGGTTCTTGCTGCAAATTTTGGCTGAATAAGTTGTTGTTTTGTCCTTGAAAATATGTTACTGTCATGAAATTATGATTGTCCTATGTTGATGAGGATATAGTTGTTATCTTGCTGGATATATGTGGGATTGATCTGAAATTGTTAGTCGAAGGAATTATGAGGAAATACAAGAAAAATTCTGATGGAAATAAAACTGGAACGAAGGGTGACGGCGGAGCAAGCCCTGTCGAGCGGAAGGCATGGAGGAGAAGGGGGTGCCGATCGGCACACCCCATTAAGACGAACGACATTGGCTGAGCGGAGCACTTTCTTGTTTTGTCTTATTCTATTATTTGGTTTGGTGTTATTCTATTATTCTATTAGTAGATTAGGAAATAGTTTTAATGTGATATATATAGTTATATGTTTCATGGGAACGTTGACATTATAGCTGTAGTATTAAATTAATTCTAATCAATTTAACCAAGTAGTATACTTAGATGATTTAGAAGTAGCATACTTAGTACAAAAGT
Source organism: Vicia sativa (assembly GCA_021764765.1). Lineage (NCBI taxonomy): Eukaryota > Viridiplantae > Streptophyta > Magnoliopsida > Fabales > Fabaceae > Vicia > Vicia sativa. The sequence continues at coordinate 232,645,609 of CM038795.1, read as the reverse complement.
GTCCCGTAGAATAAATTATTGGTTTAACAGTAATATTGGTGAAATAGCATATTCAGTAGATTATAGAAACAAGAATTAAATTAGCTATAAAATGTATGTTTACATAGCTAAGTCTAATTAGTTATTCAATTAAGTTGTTGTAGATAAACAGTGTAGAGGTGCAGTAGCAAGACTTATTAGTATGTAGTAGAGTTAATATTGGTTGTAGATTTAACATGTTGCAGGATGGATCATAGTAGAAGTAATTAAACTGCAGAGTCAGTGGTAATTAAAAATAGCAGTATATACTTAGTTGAATTAATTAATTGAATTAAGTTAGTATATCTATGCATATTTAACAGAGTAATATATATCTAAAATTTAGTAGCATAATGAAAAATTGACAGGGTAACTAAGAATAATTAGTAGAGGACTATGGTTGAATTGTTTTGTCGAAATTGTGTTGACTAAGTTGATTGGCAGGTATAGCTGGGTAAGTTGATTCGTTCGGTTTATGGACACTGTTGTTTGTGGGTCTTATGACCGATGTTTTGTGTTGATATTGATTTTGTTATGATGTTATGATGGTAGTGATGTGAAGATGAATATGTTGTTGTGAATTGTGTTGATCACGTTGATGACGTTGTAGGCCTATGGCCAGTGAAGTAGTGATATAGGTGTATGCCTCGTGAAGTGATTTATGATTTATTGTATGTGATTGTGTATTTATTGAGTCGCATACATTTGCATTTGTGAAAGCTTGTATTGGCGGATTTGTGACAGGCTATATTGGCAAAATGATTATGTTGAAGGCTTATGCCTTGTACCTCGATAACCTGGCAATTGTTTACGTTGGGAGTTTACTCCACTGGTACCACATGCATGTGCATTGTTAAGAGTCGCATTATAAGTGGATTCGTTGTTGTTGGTTTGTTGTTATAAGTTATTGCTGCTATAAGTTGTTATTGTTGTGAGTTGTTGTTGTTCATAAGTTGATGTTATGATAAGTTGTTGTTGTGATGAAGTTGTGTCGATTAAGTTGTTGCGTTAATTGAATAAGTGTTTTGTTGTTGTTACTAAGTGGTTTGTTGGTTGTTGTATAGTTGCTGTTATGAAGTTGTGAAATTTGTATGATTCTGATCTAATATACTGTTTATCACACACCCACCTATATTGGTTGATATCTCACCCCTTTCATTTGTTTCGCTGTTGCCTTTATACTGGTAACGTGCATGTATTCAAGAATGAAGAATTAGTTGCTGTTAGTTCAAGTTGGTGTCAATTGCTTTGATACGTAGCACTCGAGGGAGATGTTTCTGTCTATGTCGTTATATTGTTGACTCTTGATGTTATTAGTATAATTTTTGAATCTTAAGTGATGTTGTGAAATAAAAGTTGTTAAGTATTTTGGAAATTGAACATGATGTTTCAAGTTGTTTAAGTGAATAAAGATGATCTGTTGTTTTAAGTTGTATAACTATGAATTCCGCTGCGTAGTAATAAAAAGAATGTTTTCTTTTAAAAGTTATTGCAAGTGATATGTGATCCCCTGATAATGAAAGTGTTATGTATTTGATCTGTTCATGTTGTATATGTTGAAATGTGGCATCACATGCTTTGTTGAAAGTTTTAATCACTCTGATTTTTACAATGTTTGGGTAGAATTTGGGGTGTTACACCAAACACCATCCTTTTCTGGTTGAGCATGCATAAACTCCTAAAGTTTAGATGTTCATACCTGTGATGCCATAGCCATTTCTTTAACTTGTCCCACGCATCTTTCGCTGATTCTTATTTAATTATCTTCTCAAATACATCAGAGTCTACACACTGATGAATCAAGAACAACGCTTTACAATCTTTCTTTATCTGATCTTTGTGCGCAGCTTTCTGAGCATCTGTTGTGTCTGCTTCCAACTCCGATACTCCATCATTCAAGATTTCAACAACATCTTGAAATCTGAAGATAACTTTCATCTGTGCAACCCACCGTTGATAGTTTTCACCTTTGAAAACTGGTAGATTTGTTGAATCTGCGAAGACGTTATTATTCTGTTTGCCATTAGAATCTCTCTAAATCGCAACCGAGCTCCTTGATACCAATTTGTTAGAACAAAGGGTTTTCAAGTTGAAATTTTTTATGTAAAAGTATTATTGATTGTGTTATTATTTACAAAGAGAAATCTCCTTATATAGACACCTTTCCCAGGCCCAAAATGGAAACTAAGCTAAGGCCCAAACAACCTTCGACACAATGCAACCATCATCCAGCATTGCATACAACCTAACATTTCGACACAAGCTAATTCGACCGAACAAAAATTATTCATTCTAACAAAAACTAATTTGACGATACTCATGCATGATTTGAAATAGAAGAAACTCATTCTAACGATCCCTTAATTATGATAAAAGATGTATTAACTAAAAGGATTTACCAACTCTCTTCATTAATAACCTCTCGATAAAACTTCTATCTCGATTAACAATCCTTCAAAAATAACTTTATTTTTAACATTGGTCTCCCAATTCACACACTACCCTCACGAAAATTTCTACCATCTCACAAAAGACTAAAAAAATCTAATTTTACAAATATTTAAAAAAATCTCTAAAATTAGTCGGTTGTAAGGTCGGATACCAAAACTTCCAAAAAATAAAAACTAAATTTTTGCAAAGTCCTTGAAAAACCAATAATCGAAGAATCTTATTTCCAGGTCAGAATTTACAAATATATATATATATATATATATATATATATATATATATATATATATATATATATATATATATATATATATATATATATATATATATTGTTGATGAATAATATACAAATAATAAATATTTTTAAAATTTTGAAAGTTCTTTCAATTATAGTGAGCTTCCGTTATCAAAACACACTTTCTTTTTATAAGATTACTTTGAATATTAAACATCTTTTTGAATAATGACTTATTAAACCTGAACCTTAGTACTAGTACTTTATAAAGAAAAAAAGCACAAATTGATTGACATACGCCAGAATCAAAGTAGTAACTAGGAAAATCCAAATTCAATGAGATAAAATAATTTTGGTGGGGTCATTTCATCATTGTACTCTTTTGCCACCAATCCACTACAAGTCTACAACTCCTTAATGCATAAGCATTCGTTGGTACAACTTTTATTATTATTATTATCAGGAAAAAGTTAAAGTATGCCTTCGGGCACATATTAAAAAATTATTTATAGAATTTTTTTTTTTAATACGTGAGTTTAATGTTTTAAGACTTTAAATATAATTTTTATTATATTTAGTTCATATGAGTCGGTTCGCCCGACTCGAAAAATCATAGGATTTAGACTTTTAAATTAAAGTTCATATTTTTAAGGGTCTTTTTAGCTCAATCCTAAAAAGTCTGTTACCCATTAGAACTAGCTATATGGATCACGGGTAGCCCATTAGACCCCATTGCTATAAAATTTAAAAAATTTAAATTAATTCTTATATTATGTTACTCCAAAATAACATATTAATTTTTCTCACTTCACTAAATTTTGTCTTTATTTTATTCAATCTTTTTCTTTTAAATATTATACATTAATATAATCAACATTTTTCCTCGTATTCTACTAGTTTATCTTATGTTAAATATTTTGAGTATTATTTTCTTTAATGTAGACATATATCGTATTTAAAAACACATTATAATATTTATAAAAGATAATATAATATTTAAAAGTGTATTATATTTAGAATGATATAATTGTTTATTTTATTTATAGTCAATATTATGGACTTTTTATTTTAAAAAAAAATAGTTTAGGACCGAGTAGCCCGAAGTCCATATAGGGCCGGGTAGCCCGAAACTCATATAGGGTCGGGTTTGGGTAGTAATTTTGAGACCTATATTATAATAGAATTTTTTTTGACCCAGCCCTAAGAAACCCAGATCCATGAGGACCGACCCTAAATAGACCGGGTAGCCCATTCCTCGTATTCTACTAGTTTATCTTATGTTAAATATTTTGAGTATTATTTTCTTTAATGTAGACATATATTGTATTTAAAAACACATTATAATATTTATAAAAGATAATATAATATGATTATATTTAGAATAATATAATTTTTTATTTTATTTATAGTCAATATTATGGATTTTTTATTTTAATTTTTTTTATTAAAAAAAATTAGTTTAGGGCCGGGTAGCCCGAAGCCCATATAGGGCCGGGTAGCTCGAAATTCATATAGGGCCGGGTTTGGATAGTAATTTTGAGACCTATTTTTTTGACCCAGCCCTAAGAAACCCAGACCCATGAAGACCGACCCTAGATAGATCGGGTAGCCCATTTTGACAGTTCTACGTTGGACTGTGTAAAATTTTTATAAGTCAACTAATGATAAAAATATTCTGATAAAATATATGTGTAATATCTTTTTACATCGGTAGTGCATTACTATTAAATTTATTATTTTTTAGAAAATTAAAGAATTTTGTTTTGTAAAATTATTAATTTATAAATATCAATAATTTAAGTGACTTTTTAAATAAATCTTTTGTTGAAATAAGAATCTTTAGTACACTTTATCTAAATTTTTTATTTTATTTGTCTTTTATTTCTGATTTTCCTTTTCTTAATCATTAATTGTTTGTGTGACTTAAATTTGATAGATTTTTGAGCTAAGTGTGTGTTTGAATTGATTTTTAAAAGTTTCATGATCAATTTCATAGATGTAGAATTGATTCTGGGTAATTTTGAGGTATTTGTTTTATCAAAAGTAGAATTGATTCTGACTCCATAATTGATTTTACTTGAAGCTAGAATTTATAGCTTTTGCCTCCAGAATTGATTCTGAATGATTTGTACACTGAAATTTATTATTCAACTCACTTTTACTTAATTGTATCCACACATAGATCAATTTTGTTAAACTCAATTCTACTAAAATCAATTTTATCTAATTCAATTATGCTAGAATCAGTTATGTCTACCGTCAATTCTGATAAAATATACGTTTCCTTTCTTCCATCCACTCTAACTTCGACTCCACCCTTTCCACCTCATGTTTTTCGTTTTTGGAACAATGACTATTTCCCACTCAAATGATTTAGAAGTGACCACTTCTTATCTCTCTAATCTAAACTCCTCTGAAATTACCACTTCAGCTGCCAAAACATTTTCACCACAAACATAACCCTTCTTAACTCAACTCACCGCCACATTCCTCTCTCTCTCTCTCACTCAAGTCATTGTTTCTGAAATCATCACAACCACCACCAACATCTCTGAACCATCTCCACTGCCAGCCATACTCATTAAACAACTTAGAGAAACTAAGATTGATCTCAATTATCTTCAAGACACGCCTTCTTCATCCATCCATCCCACAATATATAACACTAAAATTCTAGTTGATCCTTTTGAAGACAATGAGTCTAAAGAAGACTCTCAAGATTTTTGTGATCTGGTTGATATGGAATCACGTCCTTACTATGACACACCCTCTCCTCTGTTCTGTAAGACCAGTAATCACTATTTCTCTCAGGGTGAATTGATGCATTCTTTTCACGAGTCTGCTCAAAACATATTGTTCTACAGTTTGAGGAATTCTTCTGCCAACATTAGTCCAAGAAGAGTTGAATTCATCTAGGATGGCTTCAGAAGATAGATGAATGATAATTCTTGTATCATTCAGGCTCACTTTCGCATGAAAGTCTGAAAGAAATACAAATGATGGCGTGCTGCTTTAGCTCTAGAGCCCATTCACTTGTGCCTAACGCATATGCAGAAGTACCTCTTCCAAAAGAAATACAAATTATGGCGCGCCGCTCTAGCTCCAGAGCCAATTGTGTTTGATTGTATGATTTTTATGAAACTTTTTCATGTTGTTGTGTTGTTATTTGTTAGTATGACTTTTAATCAAGAAGTCCACCAGCTGTTGGTTTGTGTCATACTCTTTGCATAAAAAAGCATCAAAAATTGATAATGAAACATCATGAAACTATCCCCACTTTAAAGTTTGCAAGATTTTTTTGTTACGAAGAATTCAATAAGATGGATTGTAAGAACAGAAAAATGATTTGTGTATAAGATTTGTGTTCTTAATTATTTATTTTGAGCAAAAAATCTTTTATTTATCTAACATCTTTGTTGTCTAACATTTTTTTTTGTTCATATAGAAACAAATGCAAGAAAAAATAATTGAAAATATATATGCACCCATCATTTGATCTTTCCTAGCATATCAAGGCATGGTCAAATTAATTTTTGTTTTATTATTCTGTGTAAACAATGTAATATTCTAGGTAAACATTTTAGTTTGTAAACAAATTATTTTATTAATTTTATGTGTAAACAATGTAACATGTTTAAATTAAAAATAAAAAAAAACAATCTAACGTACTCCTTAGTTTTATTGTTTAACGGAGATTGTTGAGTTGTGAATTTTGTAGATAATAAACGTGCAGACGCTGGAGTTCGAACTCATGCGCAAACAAATTTACCTCTCAATTTTTAAAACATCGAGGTAATAAGTGGCAATTTTTCATGACGACCTTTGTTATTCCGCTTCTTTAGTCGACGTAAAACTCATTTCACGTCCAATGTTAAAAGTACTTTTGTAGCTGTGAATATTAATGAATGATATGAATGATTTCAACAAAATGAGGGTGAAAATGGAGTATTAGAGGGTGATTTGGTTTTGGGAGGAGAGGGTTTGACTTGTGAAGTTATTGGTAATGCAATTTGGACTAATTAACCAGAAAGAATTACTAAACATCAATTTAGACTTGTTATATTAGTGTCTAACAAAGATGAGGAGTTAAAGATGGAAGAAGAGTTTGAATCAAGTGATGAATAAGATAATATTAATGTCGTTGAACTTGAAAAGAATATGAGGCAAAGGATGGTGTGATTTAATCATTTTGAATACATTTATAATTTGATTTTAATGAGAACTATTGGAATTTACGTATGTTGTTTGGATTTATGCATTGCTGTTGGAGCTTATTTTAGTCTTGATTAAGTGTTTGTATTGGTTTTTAGTTTTCACAATAGCGGTCATATATGGGAGAGAGATAGAGAGAAAGGCATGGTGCCTTTCCCTCCCTAAAGTCACACAATCCTTATCCCCGCTGGGAGTTAGGATTGTGTGACTTTAGAGAGGGAAAGACACCATACATTTAGTGTATTTGTGTGTATTTTAAATAGAAAATAAATAAAACAAAGATAATAATTAAGATGAAATAGAAGAATATGGGAGAGAGATAGAGAGAAAGGCATGATGCCTTTCCCTCCCTAAAGTCACACAATCCAACCCTCCCGTTATCCACTGTGTCGCTATAGATTTACAGCCTAGTGATTGACCATAAGAACGCTTTACAGTAAAAAAATCAGTTAAGTCCTTATTAATTACAACTCTTTATTTCCTCTCAGCTTCTGCAAAATCAAATAAGGAGAAATACAATTTTATCTTCCTTTCACTTTTACAACCTTAAAATCATCTTACAATTAGATTGAGGAGATGCTTAAACGGTTAAACACATCAACAATTCATTTAGTATATTGCATCAGCCAACTTGATAACCTGCACATGCGAATCTATACTTACGTTGTCTGGGAGATTCTCAAGTACCCAAATGACTAAAAGATAAGTTGCAATGTGTAGTTTGTAACCTACAGATAAGGGTTATGATACCTTAGTAGTTAGGACTTAAAACACACATCTTTGAGCTGGCCAAGATGCAGAAGAGAAACTTGGCAAGATCCCAACTCAACTTTAAGATGCAAGGGAACTGTTCCATTGATCATTCTGTTTTGAAGTGATAGATTCTTTAGCCACATTATATGCCTGAACCAGGATCAACTATGAATTGGAAAAAGCTAGTATATGTATGTGAAAATGACCTAAAACATAAGGTCAAATGGTACAAGAATTGATATACGAGATCAATCAACAGCCTTTGGCGTGTGTCCAACGCTGTCAGAGCTATCTTGAGGTCCTTGAGACGGAGAATACCAGCTCGAAGCACTCTCATCTATGATGATTCTATCACTCATCACCGAATGCTTTCCCTTTCTTCCCCCAGACATGGAATCCTACATAAATCGAAATGAAGGTTTGTAAGTTTAAGCGCTGATACAAGTTTGGTTTCTTCACATTTATTTATAAGTTTTGTAGCAAGCACAAACGCTTCTGATTGAAGGCGTATTCCGCATTTATCATTGACGTGACACTAACACGTGTGATTATTGACTACATTCAATTAACTAATTTTCTCAAATTATTGGTGTTGTGGATGTTTTGGTGTCGTGTCTGTGTCCATGGTTCATACTTTATAATCTACCTGTTGTGTTGATGATCCAGGCATCTTAAGTTCAAGTTCTGTAGCCACATCAGGAGAAACACTACATCTTTTGACATCACTAGGTCTTCTATGACCCGGCGACTTGTTCCGCGGCTCTTTTCGATTCAACACGTGCGACGTAGAAGCATACTGAGCTGATGGCATCTCTATCGGAGGGTTAGCCGGAGCCGAGAATGGAATATACATTGAGCACATACTTGGAATATGCCCAGGATTTCGGTTTCCAAAGTAAGGAAAAGGTTGCATATGTGGGTGAATGGAAACCGGAGCAGGAGGAATTGGTATAGGAACTGGATACGAATAAGGGCTACTCATAACAACTGAATGGTCCATTGCAGTCCATGGAGGCATGACTCTAACTCTCTGCTGACACTGCGAATTAAGATTTTGTATATCACATTTTAACGACGCTTTCTCTTCTCGAAGTTCATTCTTTTCTTGAACCAGCTGTGAATATAAAATCAGCTGAATAAATGATTTGCACACAGTTACAAAGTTAATCTTGAAGACAATATAAACAAACTATAAGAACCTTACTTCGCGCGACTCTTCAGAAAGCGCTTTATGTTCAGTTTTCAGCTTTTCAACTTCAGCAGTTATGTCCTTCAACACTTGGATTGTCTCAGAGATGATGGTTGCTTTGTCATTCCGCGGTCTATCAGGATCTGCATCATTTACAACAAACATAAATATTTTCTTGTAAACCTACAATAATCACTAAAAATTCTATCGGAAATCTGATAGCAGATAGTCCAACTAATCTTAAACGAGACTCTGATACATGTTAAGAAGTATATTTGGACCAAACTCATCCCTACAAAAGACTCGTAGCTTCTAAGACTGATCCAAACGTGAAACCAAACACACACACAAAGATGAATTGACTGACCTAAGCAGTTTCCCAATTCATGAAACTGATCATTCAACCTATCCCTCCTGATTTTCTCCCTGTCAGCCTTCTGAACTTTTCTAGAAACAGTTGGATCATGAGATTCCATCTCACTCCTCTCCCTACACAAACAGTTAACCAGTCACACATGTCGGAAAACCGTAACCGTAATAACGGTCTTATGATAAAGAAAGGAAGTTACCTGACAGTGTCTTTGCGATTGGGGATGATGTGTGGCGGAGGTGAATTTGGAGGCGAGGAGTTAAGCGGCGGTTGATGGTGCAGTTGATTCATGTTGTTGGTATTGCGGTGAGAAACGAAGTGTGGTGTGAATAAAATATTTGGAGTGGGGAGAAAGGTGGAGATGGAAATGCACGCGTATTCAGCTTGTGTCTTCCACGAGCCACTATCCAACCAATATCCAAACCAAACTCATGTTCTTTATTTTATTATTATCAGTTTACTAATTATATCCTGTTGTAATTGTTTGAATCACAAGCTAAAGTTCTAGAATAGGCACATTCTATTGGTAAGATTCATGGTATTGATGTTGTTACAATTTGGTCTGCGAATGGAAAGGATAAATTGATTATGGGTCGTGATAGAGGGGGAAATTACAAAAAAGAAAAATGACTCTGAGAACCTTTTTGATGACAACTATACTATGAAGGTTAGATGGCCATTTAGGTTGAGATCTGTTTTAAGTGGTATCGGTTGGAAGATGATGGTTAGATGCAGTTTGTACAATCATATACTAGATAAGGATTTGGAAGGCCATGACATATTGGGTAGTCTAAAAGACCATGAAAGAAAGTTTGTGAATGACATGATGAAGTTCAACATGGCACCAAGGTACATCGTGTGTGCTTTGAAAGACAAAGATCTGGAATATCTCACGAGTACTACCCAGGTATACTGAGCTAGAGAAACATACAGAATGGGCAAGATAGGTGCAATGAAAGAAATGAAAATGTTATCGAGCCTTATTCATCAAGAGAAATACATGTGTTGGACTAGAAATTAGGAGAATTAGGATGTTGTGGGTGATATCTTCTGGACACATCATGATTCTGTGAAGTTGTTGAATATGTTTTATATGGTGTTAATATTTTATTGCACATACAAGACAACTAGGTAAGAATTTTACTTATCTTATTCTAAAATCGGTTGAGTGACATGGTTGTTTATGTGTAGTTTAATCGTACATGTACCAGCTACCAATGTTGGAGATTGTTGGTGTTACATCAACAACATTGGTGTTTTCAGTTGTTTTTTACTATTTGGAATATGAAACGGTGGAGAACTTCACATGGGCACTACAGAAGCTCAAAGAGTTGTTTCATTCAAAGAAATTGCATCTGAATGTTGTGGTGACGGACTGGAAACTTGCATTAATGAATGTCATTGATTTCATTGGAAAGGAACTAGAAAGAGTAAAATTTGTTGGTGCAAGCAAGGATAGGTGTGGTTGTTACATTAGAACAACACATGGGTTACCATGTGCTTGTCAGCTTGCCGGTTTCCAAATTTTAGGCATATACCTTTGGAATCAATTCATGTATTATGGACAAAATTGCACATTCTGTAACATGATGTGACTAATGATGAGAGTAAGTGGGATTTAGAAGAATAATGTGAAAAGTTGAAGAGATATTTCAGTACTTTGGATATTGTGGGTTAGAGGGTGTCGAAGAAAAAAGTTTGTGATCTAACTTATCCATCCACAAATTCAATGTATCCACCACTAGAGAAATACAAACCAAATAGGGGAGTTAACAAAAGTAGAAAGGGTGAGGAGAATGATGTGCATCATGATCCTAGCCAGTGGGAATATGAGACAACTTCACAGAGAAGTCAGACTATAAAGAGATCATGCACAAAATCAATTGGAAGTCAATCGTTAACCATGTTGATTGGTAAGCAACCTTCTACCAAATCTTCAAGAGCTAAGTACTTGTCATAGTTTCTTGCTTTCTTTCATACATACATCGATGACAAAATTGATGTTGATAATGATGGAAACTGTAATTTCTATTGCATTTCATCTTTATTAGGACGAGGGCAAGATGCATGTTATTCGGTTCGAAAGCAGTTTTATACTCAAGTCCATCAACACGCTGACTTGTTTTCCAAGTTGTTTTATGACATTGTCTCTGTTATTAGAACTTCGTTACAAGTAAAATACTTGGGTGTGCAGGATATGAATAAATGGATGACGATTCCTGATATGGATTATTCTATTGCTTCTAAATACATAGTCGTATTTGTTTCCATTTCCTTGAGACAACATAAGATTTTTCTGACTTCTCATAGCTCCACCCCCGTACAAGAGTCGACATACAATCATTGTTGTTGGTTTTGTCAATGATAATCATTGGGTTCATCTAAAATTGAAACCCGATTGTCCACTATATCCCTTCACTACTCATTGGAGGGAGAATTGTTCTAATGATGCAAAAGCATAAGAATCAGCATATGCGGGTCGTCTTAGACATTGAGAAGAATTGTCCAGTAAGTGATTGTAGTTTTTTACCTCCATATATATATGGCATTTATTCTATTTATATATTAAGCCGATTCTCTATTTTATCGTGTATTTTATTCAAGTAAAAGCTAAAAAAAATATAAAAAATAGTTCCAGAACTACTGGAAATTTGGAATTTTCGATTTTTTACACACACCAGAAATTTCAAAATTCTGATTTCGTATAAGGATGAAATATACCAGAAATTTCAAATTTTCGGTTAAGTTCATATGGCACGGTAAAAAACTGAAAATTGAACAAAATTTTCGGTATTGCACCGAAAATTTCAAAAAATCCGATGTATTTTGGGACATTTTCGTAATTGTGCCAAGATTGGGGGGTCTTGTATAATATGGGTGTGACATATTAATTTCTCCAAATTAAGATGGTCATGACATATTAGGTTGTTTAAAACATAATGAAAGACAATTTGTGAATGACATGACAAAATATAGTATGATCTATAAAATCTGACGAGTGTTAGCAGGTGTATAAAGAAATATCTACATACAAGACGAGCAAGAGAAGTTCATTGATTGAAATACAACATTTGACGAGTCTAATTTATGATGAGATAAACATATATTGGATTAGAAACAGGGACATATCAAATATTATTGGTGATATCTTTTGGACACATCCCAATTCAAAAAAGTTGTTGAACATATTTTATTGTGTTGATTTTTTATTGTACTTACAAAACAAACATGTATTGTATTCCTAAACATGTAACTTTTCCTTTATTAGATTTTGGAAGTTGTTGATTAAATTTCATATTGTGTTGATTATTGATTATATATACAAACAAACATGTATTTTATCCCATTATTCGAGATTGTTGGTGTTACGTCAATAAAAATGATGTTTTTTATTACATTTGTCTATTTGAAACATGAAAGAGAGGAAAATTTCACATGGTAAATATAAAAGTTGAAAGAGTTGTTCACGTTTGAGAAGTTGCTATTGAAAGTTATAGTGACGAACAAGGAACTTGTATTGATGAATGCCATCGAACTTTTGTTACCATCATCAATCTATCAATTATGTGTTCCATATTTCAAAAATATTAGTATGAAGTATAAGAAGTATGTCAAAGACTCAAACCTAATAGATAAGAGTATGTTATGGATCTAGGAAACAAAGTCATGTATTTAAATAGAGAGTCATAATTTATAGTGAAGTAGATAGAAATGTCAAGCTTCAAAATCGTACTTTTAATTTCTGAAACAAGCTTTAGAAAAATAGACTATAAATATGCTCAATGATTAAAGTGTTTATAGTGTGTTGTGTATATATGAGCAAGATTTAAATAAAAAAGTTTAATAAATGACACAAACATTTATCTTGATTAATGATTAAAGTGTTTATAGTGTGTCTTGTGTATACATGAGCAAGCTTTATATAAAATTCATTTTTTCATATATTATCTTAAAAAATATTGTATTTTAAAATAAAAAGATTAACAACAAAAATAATTTAGAAACAACACATTTTCCTCATGTTTGAATTCATATATTATTTTAAATATATTTATTTATTGTTATTTTAATTATATAAAAAATATAATAATTTATGAATTCGCGAGAATTCTGATATGGTTATTTGTGCGTTCACACAGTACTGGTGTGTTACTCGTGTGTTCGTACGACACTTTCGTTTTTAAAATATAATAAAAATGTAAATAAGAAAAACAAAATTATTTTATCAATTTTTTTAATTATTTTTAAATGAAAGACATATTTTTAAAATTAAACTCGTGCGTTTGTGCGCATTTTGGTATGATAACCCGAACGTTCACACGATACTGATGTGTTACCCGTGCGTTTGCATGGTTACTGGTACGGTACACACGCTTTTGTCATCAAAATGTAATGAAAATGTAAATAAGAAAAATTAAATTATTTTACTAATATAGTTTATTATTTTTAAAAGAAATATATATTTTTAAAATTAAAACAAAATTGTTTTATCAAATTTGTTTTACGTCAATAATATTTATTTTAATTTTTCATATATTATCTTAAAAAATATTGTATGTTAAATTAAAAATAATTTCAAAAAAAAGATAGTAGTAACATAAATAATTAAAAATTACACTTTTTATTGTGTTTAAATTCATATGTTATTTTAAATATTTTTATATTTATTTTCTGTAATTTTACAAAATATGTAATAAACCGTGAATTCACATTAATTATGATTTGGACAGCCGCGCATTTATACGAGTAATAGTGAATTACGCGCATATGTTTTTAAAATATAATAGGAATGGAAAACAGAAAGAAAAATTATTTAACTAAGAAAGTTTATTATTTTTAAAACATATTTTTATTTATATTTAGAGCATAAATATAATTTTTCGATACATACGAATATTTGCGTCAACCGATATTTTTTCACATGTAAATATCAAATTTGTTTTAATATTATTTATAAAAATATTTATGCAATCATATAGTTTTATAAATATCAAGTAATAACATAAGTATATGTATATAATATTTTAATTATATAAATAAATATTAGTAACATAAATAAATTGTATAAATAAATTTCTTTAATTTAACATAAACAAAAATAGTATAAAATGATTTATTTAATTTATCATAAACTTAAATTTTAATATCATTAATTATGTTATAGTATTTATTGTTTTATTGGTTCCACTTTCTAATCCAATTTTTTATAGATTCTTTTTCCTTTTCTATTTTTTTTAATGTTTTATTCTATTATTATTTGTATTGAATTTTATGTAATTTATTTAATATATAAACTATTTATTATTCTATTATCGCTCAAAAACGTCACTTTGAATTTATATTTTTTAAAATCAACCGTTGGATTGAAATATACCATCATATAAAGTTTGAGATCAAGATATCCAAATATTAAAGTCGAAATGGACTTTCATATAACGTTAATTTTGATGTAGTTCAATGACATAGTAAATCATTAAATCATTATAGATTGATCTCAAACTTTATAGGTATGATCTATGTGATAGTATGTTTCAATCCAACGGCTGATTTTAAAAAATATTAATTCGAAGTGACGTTTTTGAGCGAGTGTAATTCGTGGTATAATTCGTCGGGTGTAATTTGTATTGTGTTGTAAGACAGAATTTTCTTATATATTAATTCTTTTTTAAGAGTAATTGAAAATTATCAAATTAAATTGTGAGTCAATATTAAAAATTAATACTATTGTAGTTATATTACATTTTTAAATATTTTCATAGCATTAATGTAATCAAAAACTCTTTCTTCCTAAAATAGAGGCCTTGTGAAATTAATGATTGCATTAATTTATATCACATTTTCCTAAAATAGAGGTTTTTTGAAATTAATGAGCATATTTGGAGAAACACACCTTCAACCTAAAACCCTTTCTTGCTGCAATCGAAATTGAACACACCCTTCTTCAATCTAAAATTCTTTAATTTTATATCTAAATTCCACTCACTCTCGATTTTAGGAAAAATAAACGCATGTATCATGGGTACAAAAATAGAGGAAGAAGGAAGAAAAATAAAAGGAAGAATAAAAGACAGAAGAGAGAGAGAGGAAGAATGAAGAGAGAACATGTGAGAGAAGAAGGGAGGCAGAAGAAGAAGAGATGTTTGCTTTTTGATATTATCAAAATCAATGCATTAGGTTTTGTAGGTTGGAAGAGAAAACAAAATAAAACATCGGTAATCACAATCAATTTCATTTGGACCGAATATGCCATATTTTTCCTTGGAAAGAAACAAAATAATGAATACTGCAATTGAACATTTAATGATTTGATCGGCGTTTCCCGTCTTCATTTTTGTTGTGTTCTAGTTCTTCCTTGGCGCAACGTTCCTAGGTCGGGTTGTTACCTGTACCTATTGAGAGCAAGTGAAATACTTGTTTCTCTCTTTTCAGAATACAGTGGTCTGAGTATTTTGTTGGGGTCTTGTCGGTGTTTCCAGTCTTCATTTTTGTTGTGTCCCAGTTCTTCCATGGCACAACGTTCCTAGGTCGGGTTGTCACTTGTACCTATTGAGAGAAAGTGAGATACTTGTTTCTCTCTTTTTAGAATACAGTGGTCTGAGTATTTTGTTGGAGACTGGTCGGCGTTTCCTGTCTTCATTTTTGTTGTGTCCCAGTTCTTCCCTGGCGCAACGTTCCTAGGTCGGATTGTCACCTGTACCTATTGAGAGCAAGTGGGATACTTGTTTCTCTCTTTTCAAAATATGGTGGTCTGAGTATTTTGTTGGAGTCTGGTTGGCGTTTTCAGTCTTCATTTTTGTTGTGTTTCCAGTTCTTCCATGGCACAACGTTCCTAGGTCGGGTTGCCACCTGTACCTATTGAGAGCAAGTGGAATACTTGTTTCGCTTTTCAAAGATATTGTGTTTTGAGTATTCTTTGAAGTATAGTCATTACTATTCCTTATCCTCTTCTCCCGTGAAGCTATTGGAACCATTTCAATATGTTCTCTAATTCAGCTGTTCAGATTGAAAGCCATTTCGTCAAGGAAGGACTTCGATAGCTCATTTCTTAAGTGGAGTTCAGTTTCTTGTGCGTTTCGGGCGCCTCGGAGTTCATATGTCTTATCTTGTTGGGTATTTTCGGATGATTTTCGACTGACAAGTCCCTCTCAATATTATCTCCAACTTTCATTCATAGTTCGAAGGCTAATTTTGTGAAGAAAGTCTCCAGAAAAATTAATCTTTCAAGTGGAATAAACTGAGTTTTATGGCTGAACCGTGTTCATGGTGCAATAAAAAATTCATAACTCCTGACTGAAATATTGAAACTGAGTGGGGTCAGTGTCTAAAATTCCGTCTCGATATCCTCTTTACTGGCCTTATATAATTCAGAAAACACAAGTTTTCTGGAAGCCTCTTGTTCATATCTCTCATCAAAAGGTGCTATTCGATAATGTCTATTTAGCATACTCCCAGCTAATCCAAGCGAACATTTGAATATCTGTCCTACATTCATTCGAGAAGGGACCCCTAATGGATTGAAGACCATATCAACGGGTCTTCCATCTTGCAAATAAGGCATATCCTGTCTAGACAAAATCGTTGAAACAATACCTTATTTGCAAGATACGGGACCCCTAATGCACCGTGAAACTATATGGGTGAGACCTTGTGCCTACGTATTCTCAAAATGAGGTTGAGAAAGTTAGAGCAATCGTAGCTCCCACTTATGTGCTAGTGGAAGCAATGTTCTTAAGAGATAACGACAAGTGTCATCTTAATGAAAAATGTATCCAATCTATATTATCACATATATTTTGAAAATTGGATGTTGAATCTTTCATTGTAATAAATGGGTGTTTAACTTGAGTGTACAAGTATACTGCATATAGTTCCTAGAATGAGAATATGTTTTGAAAAATGTTGGATCTTTCATTGTAAGCATTGGGCGTTTAACTTGAGTATACAAGCGTGCCACTTACAGTTAAGAAATATGTTTTGTTTGTTTGTTTGAAAAAAATATTTGATTTGAATGTGATGCTATAGATGAGATACTTCTTCCATAGAGATGATTCATGTCACATCTCTGAGGAGAAATGTTTTGTTTCATTTGGGGGATGCTTTTAAGAAGCCCGTGGGTCCTTGTATTGTAAGCCCAAGATAAGGTTATCCAAGGGACATCGAGGTTCCATGTATTGGGAGTCCAAGAGGAGGCTATCTGAGGGACATCGAGTGTCCTTGTATTATGATCCCAAGAGGAGGCTATATGGTATGGATGACTTGGTTTTAAGAGTGATTTCACCGAGAAACCATACTCTTTGGGTTCTATCCTAGCTAAGGAGATTCTTTGTACGAATCTCAATAGGAGGTTGTTTGATATTTCCAGATCTCTTTCTTTTATGAGGCCCAAGAGGAGGCTAACTCAATGAGGGAGTTCTTTTGTACGAAGCCCAAGAGGAGGCTAACTCAACGAGGGAGTTCTTTTGTACAAATCCCAAGAAGAGGATATGGGGAACCTAATTGCTATACTAGTTGTAATGACATAAATAAACATGAACAAGTATATGAACATGTATATATATGAAAAAGTGCGTGTGTGCATTCATAGGAGCTTATGAAGGAAATATATGAACAAGTGTATAAAATAAGAGAATAAAGCTAGTGATACTTAGATATATACAAAGGAATAAGACTTACACCTTAAGGGAGACCCACTGGAATAAGAGCAGTTTCACCGAGAATATTGCTCCTCTTAATACCAGTGAAACTGTTGTATAAACAAGTAGATAAAACAAGCGAATGAAGCTAGTTATACTTGAATATGTACAAAAGGGGTTGAATATGTACAAAGAGTTGAATATGTACAAAGAGTTGAATATGCACAAAGAGGGTTGAATATGTACAAAGAGTTGAATATGTATAAAGAGGGTTGGGACTTACACCTTAAGGGAGGCCCATGATCAATTTGATTTTGAGTTTGAAAGATTTTCGAGGAAGAAACCTAGTTCGGTTTGTATTTTCAAAGAATAAATCGAATCGATCATGGTATAAGAGGTGTGTAAGTCAATAAAACATTTTGAATATTTTGAAAAGACTTGAAGAGTGAAGATTTATTCACATGAATGTTTTTTTGAAAAAGATTAGGTTAAAGAAAATCAAGAAGAAACATTTTTGAAAGTATTT
Source organism: Vicia sativa (assembly GCA_021764765.1). Classification (NCBI taxonomy): domain Eukaryota; kingdom Viridiplantae; phylum Streptophyta; class Magnoliopsida; order Fabales; family Fabaceae; genus Vicia; species Vicia sativa. The sequence goes on along the minus strand of CM038795.1, from coordinate 232,627,225 downwards.
TAAAACACTTATAAAGTCTTACTTTTAACCTAATAAAAATATATCAAAAGAAAAATATTTTTTGATATAATCATAAAATAGATACTAAATGACAAGTGTGCAAAAAATCATCTCAAAATGAGAAGTTTTGATTGGTTTTTGAAAATGTTGAAGTTTGTTGAAAAAAATGAAGAAAACAGTGATAAAAATTTATTTTGGCCTTGGTGAGTGTTGAACTCAGGACCTGGGCTTGAAAGGTGAAAAGAATAACCATTGGGCCACACGCATGGCTTGTTATATATATGAGTTTAGAAAATTATATTGAAAATCAAGTTGTGAAAATGGTTGAAAAACAGTTTGAAAAATAGGAAAAGAATGAAAAAAGGTCTGGGGCGAGGGGGATTCGAACTCCAGACCTGAGGGCAAGAAGTGACTTAAGGGCGCGCGCTCTACCACTGGGATGGTTGTACATCCGTTCATTTATCTCATTTCAGTTAATTATATTATGAAACAAATATTTCAATTTTCTGAAAACGCGCCATGTTCATCATCTTCAACCTCAAGCTCTTTGATGCATAACTTTTTCGTTTCATGATGAAATTGAATGATGTAAACATGAAACTTACTCGTTTTTTCACAAGGAATCGATTGGTAGAAATTAATTTCACTTATTTTTATTGTAAGATTACTGAATTCATGAAAAACCAGATGGACCATAATTTAATCAAAGCTTAATGAAATTGTGTTGGTGCAAGTGTTAAGGACCAAATTGTAGTTATTTTGTACATGATTTTGTGGTCCTTAACAATGCCTTTTTAATTAATTAGTAGTATTTATTCTAGTATTTTGGTTTAATTATGTTTTTATTTAGTTTTTGTTTATAATATATTATTTAACTTAGTTTACTTCTAATTGTAGGTTTTTATTGATTAATTCTCCCAAGCTTGGATTCAAGGAATCTTGAAGAGCTTTTGGGATGATTCTTTTTGAAGATATTTTTGAATGAAGAAGCATGCTTGGTCGCTGCAGCATGAGCGTGCTGATATACCTTAACGCGGTCTGCGAAAAACAGAAAAAGGACAGACCCATGCTTTCACCTTTTTGGGCCACCAACTCCATCATTTCAGCTGACTTTTGGCTTGTAAAAAGGGTGGAACTTCACTTCATCATAATTATCTTTCATTTGTGTAAAAATTAGGGCAAGAATTTGTAAGAAAAACCATAGTTCTTCATCATTGATTCTTCATGTTCATCATCTCTACCAACAATCTTGAGAGCAAAGCAACCATGGAAATGAGTGGCTAAGTTCTTTTTGTGTCAAGATTAGAGGTAGTTGATCTAACTAGTATGTATTTCTCTTAATCCATTTGTGTATGAACATGGTTGATGATTAATATAGTTGAATATCTTTGTTCTTCATTTTTATGCTTTGAGTCTTGCTTGGAAAAGAATACTTCAAAGTAGACCTAAGATATTCATCCACTAATGAACAAATGCTAGGGATAGATTTGTGTGTTAGTGTTTACAAATATTGAACTTAATGATTATCATGTCAATAGTTGTAGTGAGGGATCATGCAAAGATTAACATGATAACATTCACAATCTTGGTGGGAAATCTACAAGATTGAGAGGATATGTATTTATAGAAATCATCTACTATGTTCATTACTTGATTAATTGAATGCATATGAAATTAGGTCAATGAAACTAATATTGACATGCTTCCATAATTTGAAAACAATCTCCAACTCTCTTGAATCCAAACCATAACTCTCTTTTTAAAAGACTAATTTAGTTACTTGTTTGGAAATTCATGTTACTAGTAGATTAGGAAACAAACCCTTTGGTTACTTTCATCTTGAAATACACTTTTCTATTGAAAGACTACAATATACACCAATCCCTGTGGAATCCATAATTAAAAATACTTGTTCACGGATAAAACCTACAACAAAAATGGCGCCGTTGCCGGGGATTGGCGTTTGATATTGCTAGTATCGCAATAGTTGTGTGTTTTAAGACATTTTTCTACTAATCTTTCTTTGTTTCTTTTGTGTGGCTAGACTTTTTCAGGAATTAGTTTATGCGAGGAAGTATTCCGGCCGATCAACTCCTTTTCGATCCCGAAATTGAAAGGACGGCTAGAAGACTTAATAGTAGTGCTAAAAGAAGGAAAAGACATGCTAGGCAAAGACAAGAAAGAGGAGAAACATCTACTTCTTCTACACCACCCGTGTTAGGAGAAGTCATCACTATGGCGGAGAATCAACCACCACCACCACGGGGGCCGTGTGTCAATAGCCCTCGTCACACTGCTCAATTTGCTCGCCAAGCAAATGCAAGGGTTGCGGAGATGAAGACGGGCTTGCTTCAACTTCTTTATGCAAGTTCTTTTCATGGCCATGACCATGAGGATCCTTACACCCACCTTACTAAGTTCTATGAGATCGCGGAGCGGCTCCAAGACCAAGAAGAGCAATACTTTCAAAGGATTTTCCCTCATTCTCTAGTGGGGAAGGCAAAAGATTGGTATCTTGACCAATTGCAAGAGACAATGACAAATTGGAATGTTTTGGAGGAAAAATTCCTTGAAAGATTTTTCCCTCAATCACGTTTCATGGAGGCAAAGACCGCAATTTCGGTATTTTCACAAGGAGTAAACGAGCCTTTGAATAGGGCTTGGGAAAGGTATAAGTCTATGCTTAGGAAGTGTCCTAGCCATGGTTTTGACGAGCTTACCCAAATTCATATTTTCCGAAATGGTCTCCAACCTCAACATAAATTGTTGTTGGATGCTATGGCAGGAGGTTCTTTGATGGCAAAAACACCATATGAAGCAATTCAAATAATTGAGAAGATGGGGAGGAATGATCACCAAACTCAACATGATCAAGGAGGTGTACAAGTAAAAACGGGAGTTCTTGAAATTGGCTCGAGTCACGAAGCACTTGTAGCGCAAAATAAATTGTTTGCGAAACAAGTTGAAGAATTGACAAAACAAATGGCAAGGCTTCCTCAACAAATCATGGAGTTGCAAGGAACATCAAGCAAGCAAGATCACCAAATAGCTTGTTGTGAATTGTGTAAAGGGGATCATACCGGATTTTGTCCTCCGGAAAATGAAGAAGCAAATTATATGGCCAACCAAGGGCAAGGATACCAACAACGAGCTCCTTACCCTTATCAAAATCAAGGCCAAGGTTACCAACAAAGGGGTAACCAAGGTTATCAAGGCGGTTGGAGACAAGACAACAACAACCAAGTTAGGAAAAATCCATATCAAACTCAAAATCAAAATCAAGCTCAACCTCAAAATCAACCTCAAAACCAAGTGAGATCTTCCAACATTCAAGACACTCTAGCTCAATTTATGCAAGCTTCTATGGCAAATCAAAAGAGCACGGAGGCATCTATCAAGAATTTGGAAACTCAAATGGGGCAACTAGCTAAGCAACTTTCCGAACAAAAGGCTTCAACCTCATTTTCTCCAACCACTCAAGCAAACCCGAAAGAATATTGCAAGGCAATTTTTACTATAAGTGGAAATGAGATGACGAATGGTGAATGCGATGAAGTTGTAGAGGAGGATGAGTCGGAAGTTTTAGTTGAAAATGAAAGCGATGAAGTTGTAGAGGAGGTAAACTTAGTTGAAAAGGGGAAAGATAATGGTGAAAGAAGTAAAAAGAAAGAGAAGAATGCAAGGAAGAGTAAAAAGGGAAGTAAAGAAGAAAGCTCAGCTCCCATTCAAAATTTACCTTACCCTCATGCTCCGTCCAAGAAGGAGAAGGCAAGACAATATGCTCGGTTTCTGGATATCTTTAAACAACTTCACATAAATATCCCATTTTCCGAAGCATTGGAGCAAATGCCGAAATATGTGAAATTCATGAAGGATATGCTCACAAGGAAGAAGAATCACAAAGATAAGGAGACAATTTTGCTTGATGCTAATTGCAGTTCCATAATCAAACAAGCTCTTCCAGTGAAGGAATTCGATCCGGGGAGTGTCACGTTGTCGGTGGCCATTGGAGATACATTCAAGGGTAATGGCTTGATCGATCTAGGGTCTAGCATCAATTTAATTCCGTTATCCATTGTTAAAAGATTGGGGAATGTTAGAATGGAGTCTACAAGAATGACTTTGCAACTAGTCGACAAGTCAACCATTTCACCTTATGGAGTTGTTAAAGACATGGTAGTAAAGGTGGACAAGTACTTGTTTCCTGTGGATTTTATGGTAATTGACATGAAGGAGGATCGAGATATACCATTAATTCTTGGAAGACCATTCATGAAGACGGCTCGCATGATGATTGATGTCGACGATGAGATTGTGAAAGTAAGAGTGCAAGATAAAGAGGTGACTTTCAATCTCTTTGAAGATGTAAAGCATCCCAAAGACAAACAAGACACTTTCCATATGTATGCTACTGATGAGGAGATCATAGAGGTTTACCATGGAGGAGGAGTAAATCGTGTTGTTAGTGCCATTTCATTCAATGATCCTTGATCATTCCGAACCGTCGAGCTCGACCGACGTTAAACAAAGCGCTTGTTGGGAGGCACCCCAACATTGTAAGTATTCTTCATTGCACTCATTTTGACTTGTCCAAGTAATCAATTTGCTGTTTTTCTGAAAAATGCAGAATTCTGCAGGTCGCGCTTAGCGCGCATTTTGACCCATCCGCGTAAACTTTCGCGTCAGAGTCGGTCGCGCTTAGCGATCCGAGATTTAAATTTTTTTTTGAAAAAACGGGTGTTTCTTGGGCCCAACTCAATCTTGGGTAATTGTAAATAAAATAGGGTTAAAGTAAGTTTTCTTTTTCACTTTTCCCTCTTCTTTCAAACTCTCTCAAGAATCCCAAAAATCCTCAACCCAAAATCAACAAGTTCTTGCAAATTTCTTTGGCTAATCATTCCCCCAAGCATCTAAGTAAGTGTCTCTATGTTTTTCTCCTTTCACTTTCGTTAAATTTTGATGTTTAGGTTAGATTTTGAAAACCTAGGTTTAGGAATTTTTGATTTTTCTCTTAGGATTAGGATGTTTAGATGGTAGAGATTGCTTAGAATAGGAATTTCGTTGCTAGTAGGTTTGTTTTTGTGGAGAAATTTCTGTTTTCACAGAAGAATTTTTCTGGAAATCGCAGAGCACGCTCAGCGCGCTTAGCGCGGTCTGCAGAATTTTGAAAAATTCTTCTGCTGTGTTTTTGATTCGTCCGTTGTGTCTAGATGCTTTGGTTACATGGTTTCTACTGCTGTTTGCTTGAATTTTCACTAACGGACATTTCGGTGTCACTTTCTCGTTGATTTTTGTGTTGTTTTTCAGATGGCTCCGAAAAGACAAAGAGTTTCTTCCGCCGGGGCTGGGTCCTCTAGGTCACTTCCTTTTGATGGAGATCGCTTCCGGGGGCTTGCTCAGGAGGCTCGATACAAAGAGCTTGAGGAGCGCAATATATGGACTGAGTGGATTATCCGCCTCCGAGAGCAGGGCCACTATGCAACGCCCGATGCTATTCTTGCTAACTATGATTTGGGTGTTCTATGTGAGCCTCAAACCAAGGTGAATGTGGAGCTAGTTCGTGAGTTCTACGCCAACGCCATTCCGGCCGAAGGGCAAGACTTTCCTTTCACTTCTGTTGTGAGGGGGAAGTTGGTTTCTTTCTCTCGCACCGCCATCAACAGCTACCTGGGCATAAATTGGACAGCCCCAGAGGATCAGTTGGATATCTACCACGACCACCTGGCTCGTGGTAACTGGGATCATGCTATGCTGCGGAGGAAGCTTTGTTTGTCTGGACACTCATATGAATTGAACAGGGCTGGGAAACCTTTGAAATTCAACCGTCCAATAGTGCCCGAGTGATGATGTGTGTGGCTCTTTATAATCTGAGACCTCGAAGCCACACATCTTCTATTCCCATGGAGACTGCCGGCCTAATTGCATACATGCTCGATGAGGAGCAAATTGATTTTGGTCGGCTTATTGCAAATGAGCTGAAGAGGGTCACATTGAGTTATACCTCTAGGGGAGAGCGTATAAAATGTGCCCTAACTTATCCTGGGTTGATTATGGGCCTTCTGAAAAGGGCAAAGGTTGTCTTTCCTGCTGTGGGGCACCTTACTATTGATGGAGTCATTGATGATCACTACTGTGATCGATATTGCAAGGCCCTGGATGATAACTCGCTGCTCCGTTCCGTAGTTGCACTTCCTCGTGCCCCTCAAGAATGGAACCGGAAAATGCATCTTGCTCATTAGAGAGCATTTATGTATATGCACGAGAGCATGGAGCACCTTGCTTTGCAGATCAGAGAGCCGGGGGTGAACCACTTCACTGTGCGGCGAGCAGCTTAGTTTGGTTGGCTGGTCGGGCCAAATGTAGAGGAGGAGATGGACGATGCTGATGGCGATGATCCGAGTGAGGATGATGGAGAGGGCAGTTCGGATTCTGGTTCTGAGACTCCTGGAGATTCTATCCTCGAGGCTTCAGACTGACCGTTTATTTTTTCTTGTTTTTATATTACTTTCAACACTTTCTAGTTTTTAGTTTTTATTTTAGTTTTTAGTTTAAACTTTTGGATTTTGTTGGTTGCCATCCATTTTTGGGATAGGCTTGTAATTCCAATTGATATTTTGTAGGCATGGAGCCTAAGTACTTTTTAGTTTTAAACACCATTTTGGGGTGTCTTTTATTTTATTTTATTTTGTTTTAGTTTGTTTTATTTTATTTTGTCTAGTTTATTTTTATTTTTAGATTATAGGTTATTTATTTTGAATTGTACTTCTTTTGGTTTGTCCGATTTTTCAACGGTTCTCCAAAGCAAGTAAGTGTGTTTCACCAAAGTGATGGTGATGATATAATTCTCGACTCAATCCACAAATAAGGTACATATTTAATCGTTTTGTAGAATAATAACATGTCTATGAAATTTGTGCTTTATGCAAAATACCTTGGCATGTACAAAAAAAAATTGTGTTCACATTCGAATCATTAGGACTTAAACCACATAGGTGAGAAACTTCCACTTTTTACCAAATATAGAGTGTCTAATAGTTTTGTTAACTCCTGTGATTCATGTTTAATCTTTATTTGTTTGTGATAACTTGGAAACTTAGAGATGATCAAGGCAATTTTTTGTGCATTATGAGAAAAACCATCAATTCCAAAAGGGCTTCAACTAACCGTGAGTGAGTGAATCCTTGTGAACCCTTTTGAGCTTAAATAGTATTTGTAGGATGAATTTATCAAATCAACTAATTGTTAAGTAGGCCACTTAATAGTTGTTGATAATCTTTGAAAAATTCAATGATAATTCATTCTATAAATTTTTTCTTGTTTGTGAATACCAACCCTTTTTGTTGATTAACCCTTGAAGAGCATGTTCTTGAATAAAAAAGGGATTGATATAAATGAAGTTGGGGAGGTGGATCAAAAAGAACCTAGAATTGATGACACAATGATCCTAAAGAAAGAAAACCAAGAATCGAATCAAGCCACATCTATTTTCATTTGTTCGGTTCGAATCCAACCACCAACAAACAATTTTATTTCAGTTTAATTTGAATTGTCGGTTTAATTGATTTTTTCTGATCCGCTTACACCCATGCATATGAGTTGTATAGAATCACATAATACAATTAATAGTATATTGCTTCTAATTGATTCACATATTGAATCAAATTTATTCTTAACAAAATACATTTTGTAAATAAAATGTACCTGCTATAAGGATTCATAGCAGATTGTCACTGATACAAACAAGTAGCTTTGAGATATAATACATGTATGACCTTTGCTACCTTGAATTTTACACTTCCACATAGACCTTAGAAAATTTGATAAAAAATCAACTAAATTGTATATATAATATCACACATGAAACAAATTGTATAACAAGTAATTTAAATTAGTAACATTTAGCTATGCAAATTCACATGAATTTATAATGCATTATTATCCACAATAAGATACAAAACATCAAAGTTAAGAGAAACATTTTCATCCTTCTCCAAATCTTCATTCCATAAATTCTACTATTAGCTTTATCCTTCTTTATCTCAACAAGAGTATCATGAACACACCATGGAAAACTTATGAAATGGTCCTTATTAAGCCCTTCATTGTAACATCCCCAATAACTAGAATGATATGTTACATAATACCATGCAGAAGCAATAGCATAAGAATCATCATAATCACCACTTTGAGAATTTGATTTACTTTTCATCTCATTGAACCAATTCCTAGCTTCATTTCTCAATGACATCACAGCATGGTTTCCTCCTTCTTTATCTTTTCTGTCATTGAAAGATTTTGACATCTTCAAAATGTTTCCACTAATTATTTCAGCTTCTGTTTCTATACCATAGTAGTCCATTAAGTTCAATAGCTTAGAATCATACATGTGTTTGTATTCACAAGCAACCTTTAAGTACTTTTCAAAACCATTGATTTTCATGTCATGATCATATAGCTTCATTGCTGCTTTTTTAGTGAATGATTTCTTGTGGCCTTTTTGTTGGGCGACGCTCTTTACTTCGCGGTAAAGCTTTCCGATTATGCTGTTTGATTGATAAGATGGTTTGTTTTGCCTTTCCATGAAATCTGGATATTGTTTTACTTGTAGATGCTGTGGTATTTCGGCAGGGATGCCGGATTTTGCAAAATCTACCGCGACCGAGTGGAGTTTTGCAAGCTCTATGCACGAATGGCTCATCGCCTTTTCGGATTCTTTGTCAGCAAAAACTGTGTGTGCACTTGCAATGATTCCTAAAGTGTCTTTCACAATGTAGTGAGTGAAATGTTCCTCTATATCCTGTAGACAAATCAACGCAAATGCGTTAATGAAGGCGACGAGGGGCGAACTGCAATGAAGGCGGAATTTCCAATAGTTCTATTTTTAGAAGTTTTTAAGCAAATACCTGTAATGTGACATCATGATCCATACTCATGAGTTTGGATGGTGCATGATCCATTGGATTTTCTTGATGAGGAGGAATAAGAGCAGGGTCCCAACAGACAAAGTAGATATCTCCATCCAAGTCACTTCCTGAACACTCATTAGGATGTGGTCTACAAAACATATCACTTCAAGTTATCTTGCTTCTGAAACAAGTCACTGAACTATGAAGTACATATACAGACACCAGACACAATACCGTCACTGACACATTGACACCAATAATCATTTAAAGAAATGAATAAATTGAAATGTAATCACAACTGTTAGTGTCTGACACGGGCACAAACACGTGTTTTTTCAGAGGTATCGGTGCTACAGAGTGATTGAATGGACAAAAAATATGAGGAATGTTAAAGTGAAAGTCTTACCTTCTCCCTTTTTGTGGAAAAACTACACAATCTACCATATGATGTAAGGAGGGAACATCAATTGCTCTCAAAATCCTTACATCTCCTGGGTGAAGACATGGATTTTTTGCTACAACCACCTTCCCTTTAACAATATATTTGCCATTTTTTGCTCCAATGCTCTTAGTACCAACATTTGATTGCTTATTTCTTGGAAGAGATATTTGCACAAAGACCTCTCCATATTTTAGTCTCCTTGTCTCATCCAAACACCCTAACAATGATCTTCCTTTCCTAACAAATATCCTAGTTTTGAGCTGCAATTCTTGTAACTTTGATGCATATATTGTTCTCAAAATCATGGATAGAAAAGGTTCATTTTTTGGATGGAAGCCACAAATAAGCATTTCCCTTAACATGGTTGTAATCTCTCCTTGTGACATCATTTCTAGTGCATTGAATGGCTTTCTTGATATCATTTTGAGTTTATTAACAACCTCCCTTTGCATCCTTTTGAAGACTCGATCCTTGACACCGAGGGTTGACAAGAGAACGATTACTTGTCGGTTAAGAAAGCACGGTTTGTGTTTGCTCCATGACAAGACATCAAGTTTTGTGTTTTCTGACTTAAACTTGCACATGCTTTTTCTCAAGGAAAGCTTAGTTGATGAGTTGGGATCAATAGCAACAACACCTTTGTATCCACCATATCTGATTTGAAATGCAGATGGAATAATGTGGTCGTTGCAGCCAATTTTTGTAGCAACTTCTTGAGCCAACGCATACGATATCTTCCCTATTCCATCAGAAAAACAATATTTGATTTCACCTCTAGTCAATTCTATATCAGGAATGATTTCGATTTCGTGTCTTCCAACACTCACCGTTTCTCTCGAAGAGCTGAATGATTGACCTAGCCTTGCTGCATATTTTGCTACATTCTTAATTTCATGGAAATCTCCCATCCATTTTCTTATGTCACACGCAGTTAGTCCTTTTCTCGATGCAAACATCCACGCAGAGTTATCGCGTAGTTGACTTGACGAGAAAGCAAGAAACTCGAACTTCTTGTCACCGATTTCTAGGCCGTTTTTTAGCGTAGACAGTACTCTCTGATGAACACTTGTTTCTCTGTCCACCTCTATACCATTGGAACGCGACAACAAATCGGACGAACGGAGTTTATCCATATTCTCATCAACGAAAGAAATGCGAAGGAAGTTATCAATATCTTCAGGATAGTTGCGAAAAACTCGATTAGAAAGATTAACTTCGGGGCCACAAAAGTATATTTTCGATGGAGTTACTTGTACTCTATGAACATACACCAATCCATTGTCTAATGAAATGGTACTAGATAATAGAAGTGAACTATTTTTCGAGTATCTTCGATATTGTTCCTCCAGCCATTGAACAGGTTCATAGCAACATTCTTTCATCGTATGTAACTTATTCAAAGCACTTTCTATATATTCAAATTTTATTCTTTGTGGATCAACCATACGAAAAAGATCGGTGTCAATTGCTTGCAAAGGAAGGCAACCATATTGGACTAATGAGTTGATTTTGAAAAGAATTTTGTATGGCAAGTTGAATCCTTCTGGTGGAATCACCATAGGGACGAAATTCAAATTCGACGAGAAACCATGTTGTTTCTCAAAATCAAAAGTGTTGTCAAAGTTATAATAATTTCGATAGAAGGGACGTAAATTGGGAACCTCGACACTTTCTGGAAGCTCAAAGCATAAAGCTGATGATTGTCCAATGCAACATGATGAGGTGAAATCTACACTTCTAGTCCAATGGTTGTCATGATCTTCCTTAAAATACTTGTTTTCGGAAACAAATTTTTCGTAGATTCGAGGAGCACTCCGGAGCTGACAAGAAGGTATGGACTATTAAAATACGCTAAAGAGACTAAAAACATATTTAACTCTGGAACGTAAAAACTAACCTGAAAAAGGAGTAGCTTCTTGGTATGACAATGCGAGCGATGAAGCTCAATCCGCGATATACTCTCGGAATTAATCTGCAGCTTATAATCCTTACACATATAGCTAAAAAAGATGTACATTTTTCCTAATCTGGATCCAAATTTAACACAAGCATTTGAATGTTCCCAAAGTACACTAAGTTTTTCCTTAGATGTTTGACATCCAAAGTGTACTCCGACACCATCCATGCGATAAGCAAAGATCCTTGGATTTGGCAAAATGTCAGATTTTGTTACTTCAGCATTTAGAACAGTGTCATTGTAACATAGGTGTTGTTTGTTAACAAAGTTTAAGATTGTTTCTACACTTCTTTTGTCTGTGAATTGAACATTAACATGTGTCATAGAATCTTTGTGCTTCTCAATAATTGTAGCAAGAACAGTTTGAAAGCCAGTATGTTGCTCTAAGAATTTCATTACCTCTTTAGCAGAAAGATTGGATGGGAATCCATGTAATTGAATTGTGTTAGACATAGTTTACCTGAAGTTTCATGTATTTCTTGTACCACTTTGTTTTTGTTTTATTTATAAAAAAAATTCTCATGAGTTTTGTTATAAATTTCCTACTTTATCAACAATTTTTTTAAAAATAAATTAACTTTTTAATTTATTTTATATATAGAGAGAGGTATATGTGCTTTGCTGTTTCTTCTATACTTGGTGAAGTATATTACAAAAGCTCATTCTTTTCTTAATGTCCCTTCTATGCTTTGCTTTTTTACTTTATTTTAGATAAATGTTATATTGACACCTTTTTAGATGGTGTATGTTTATAAAGTATGTATACAATTTTGATTTTTGATTTTTTTCTCTCTTCGTATATCACATCAATAATTATAAATGATATATTTTTTTACAGAACTCCGATGTCAACTTTGATGTCAACTTTTAGGTGTTTAAATATTACTATTTTTATTTTATGATGTATGGTCTAACTACTAAATTATTTAAATAATAAAAATAGTTTAAAAAAATAGTGTTGTATTTAAATTACAATGTCAACTTTTAGGTGTTTAAATAATATTACTTTTATTTTATGGCTACTAAATCATTTAAATAATAAAAAAAGTTTTAAAAAATAGTGTTAGATTTAAATTACACATTGTTACATTACATGACACTTTTGAAAGAGCTTGTGAAACAAATGTTACTCTATTTTATTGATAAAGTTTTTAGATGATATTTTAATATTGGAACGTTTCACTTTTATCATGCACGGATACCGTTCACGTTTACTCTTTAATATATGAATCATACAAATATAAGATGTTTAAAAATGTTTTTCAATCTCCTTAAATATTCCCAAAGATTTTCGAATTCTTAGAACAATGTATCTTGAGAATCCCTCATTATTCCCAAATATTTTCAACTATCTCGATTCATTATTTGATTTACGAGAAAGATATGATAAATAAAGTCTATCCTATCATACCCTTGTGTCCTCTGTTTGAAATTCTATAGATGACAAAGGGTTTGACTATAAGCATAAAATGTCCCCTTAATAGAGTATTAAAATGATTTTTGATTGTCAAGTAAACACTTTAATCAATTTGTTCTTCCATTTTCTACTGGTGTCACTTGAAAATCTTGGATAGCTACAAGCTTTGCTCTTCCACCATACTCTTCTGGGAGAATCTCTTCACCAACTTCATTTATAAACTCCTTTCTCTCATCTTCATTGCTTATTATTACAATCTGCATCCAACAACCAAAAATAGCACATGTTATATCATATCATACGAGTTTAACTTCGAAACACTTTCAATGCAAAAAAATTTACTGTCACTTTGGAAATAATAGGTACCTTTTCTTGTGTTGCCTTGTCTAGGAAGCCAGAAACTAATCTCCAAACACTCACAAAAAACCATGGCATGTGTAAAATATAGCACTTTGCTAACCGTTCAGGGTAGTAACTCTGCGATTCAACCAATAATCATTAAAAATCGAGTTGAAATAAATAGAGAAGCATGACTTTGTTTGGCATTTATGTTAGACATGAAAGTATCAACATAAAATCACCTGTAAAAATTGAAATCCTGTAATTAAACCACGTGCATCAACATTCTTATAAGAAATATTCTGCAGATCAAGAATTCCGATCAACTTTTCATTTCCTACCTCCCTTCCTTTAAAAGCACTGAAAATAAAAAGTTTAACAATTACTTTTGTCGATTTCTAATAATAATGGTAGTAGAAGTCACAACACGGATGAAAACACTAACTCTTTCTTAACAATTTTGCAACAATTTTATTATAAAATTGAAATCAGATTCCTACCCTAGTATGATTTGGCTCGATTTTGATATGTTACTCTCTGAGTTGAACTTCACACACCGCTCTCAATGGTTTGTTACATTTTTACATATCTACCCTATACTTTCCAAATTCACACATCTACACTATGAATGCTTGACACACACACGGGACTAACTCGTTGACACCCATTATATTTTTAAAAATCGAAACAGTTGAATGTTTAGGAACTGAATTTAGCTTTACACTACAGAAAATGGTGCTGATGTATCAGTCCCTTGAAGTATAACAGTTAGAAAATTTCTGCATTGCCATAGATAAGATAAGAAAGCACTGCAATATTAGAGAGTACCTTGCAATGGTCTTGTCCAGTAAATGTACAATAAATTCTGAAACAATAAACAAACCAGAGTAGTCAGCTATATAACTTTCATCATTATGAAATATATGAATACTAAGTCAGAGAATTAAAAAGAAACGGTTATCATCTAAAGTTAGATTTCAATGCAAGCACTGGATTTCCACATCTTTTTTATTCAACCAGATTTCCTTTTGGCCAATTTCGTATGTTTGCTGATTCTTGCAATGACACTATCATCATTCCCTCGTTTTTTCATTTCTAAAAAGGTAATGCCATATGCAAATTTCTTGCTTCATGCCAATTGGCTATAAACAATATTGAATGATTCCAACCCAGTTTACAGTATAAGTATTAACAGTTCATATCCATTTTTTTTTACTTCTCAATAGCTAAAGTAAGATATAAATCTCCTGAAGTTATTACATTTTCACGATTTCATCATGTCATGTACTTACACTTAATTTTGTTTTGGTGTCATATCAAATCTATACTTTTTACTCCCAACATATATATTTGATATTTCTGACCATAAGCATAATGTATAAAATTAAAACCTACATTCAATGTAAGAATCAACACACTCACTTCTGAACATCATAAGCGTGACCCGAGTGGCCCAATAGTAAGTGGCCTAACTGATCTGATACCAACTTAAAATTTAGGCGGAGTCTAACTAAATCTATAAATTCGGTTTGTAAGGTGAGGGAACCTCTCACTTATAAACTCATTTTTCAAGTCACACATATCTCATGACATATAAAACTAGCACATGTTTGTGATAGTAGGATATAAATGACCAACATTTTAGGGGAACTCAATATGTGGTGAGGAACCAAGACTAGGAAATTATTGGTGACTCCCATGTCATGACCTAACTTACCTAAACTTGCATTATTAAAAAAGTAACCTCTCATGTCACCTCTATTTCCCTCCATATGAAATAACCTTGATAAGTGACTTATCTAAAAAAATTAGTTTTAGGGAAAACAACAAAAACACTGAATTCCACATGGAAAATAAATAAATAAAGGACAGAGAATGTGAACCAAAGAGAAACCCAACTGATCACATAAATTTAAAATAGAACTTCTCCTTATTCTAACTTATTTTCTTAATGGTCCCCACTTAGACAAATTCAACAAAAGGCATCTTTGAACTAATTGTACCAGCATCAAAAACCAAATAACAAATTTCAATCAACTATAGAACTTTGACTTGTACACATAAAAAAATTAGATTCATTTGTAAATTGTAAAACTTTTTAACACACAAATCCAATCATACTAAGACGTAAGACACATTTTTGAGATATAGTTTATAAGTTTATATGACATTTTAGACCTGTTTGGTAACGGTCTTTTAATCACGAATTTATAGCTTATTTTGCTAGTTTGTAGCTTATTTTTCAGACGCAATTTCAAATAGTGTTTTAGCTATAGCCTATTATTTTTTCTTCCTTTTATATTCTTATTATTTTAACAAAAACCCACTTTTATCCTCTAAATTTATTTTAGACTTATAAGTTAGTTGAACTGCTAATTTTATCAAACACTTCGATTAACTTAATTAACTTATCAACTATCAGTCTCAACCATCAGCTATAAGCTATAAACTATCAATCATCAGTCATCAACTATAAGCTATAAGCTATCATATTAGTCAACCGCTATTTTTCCCAAACAAACGAGAATATACTAAATAAAACATGAAGAGTTTTGTAAATTACTCTTGAACTGATTCTGATCTTTGGAAGGAAAGTGTCTACAAGCTTGAACAATCATGAGAGGAAACTTATCTTGACACAAACCCTGCAAGAAAATCTTTCTAGTTTCCAACTCATCCGGAACTTCAGAGTCGGAAATAAACCCATTAGGAACCATAGTCTCCCTCCACTTACGCCATTGAACAAACATCTTAGCTGCTTTATCAGAATCCATAGACCGAGCAATCAAAAACCTCATCAGTGTAAGGTCCCCATACCCCTGCAAGAATCAAAATCAAAAGTCATGAAAATTGAACACAAGTGACAATCAAAAATAGTTCATGGAATAAAAACTGATTTGCCTGTGTTGAGGAACCGAGTTTTGTGACAGAGTTTTTGAATTGGGTGAGTGTGGAGTCTGATTCTTCGGCCATTTGGGAGAGAAAATTGAGAGGAGGGGTATGTAGTAGTAGTGGTTGAAGAATGAAGAGAAGGAAGAAGAACACGTGGAGGTTGAAGAAGCTTAACAGAAGAAAATAACTGTTACGTTGAAGTAACGGAAGTGGAATTTGGCAGCGAAATCTCACATGCCGTTTAAACCGGTTTGAGGAAAAAAATATCAATTTATATATTATTAAAAATTACACGGCGTAAAAAATTTAAACTTTTTTTTAATATAAAAATATCCAACTCAAAAATAAGATTTTCATCAAATATATGTGTATTTTCTTTTATCAAGAGACATTGAGTGTATATTTTCTTCAACGACATCCCAACGTGTGTTAAGTATTAAGTAATTAGAAATTTAGATATAAAGAATTGCTAATTAGAAATTTATAATAGAAAGTATTAAGTGAGCATGTTGTTATACATTCTACTGATTATCTTTTTATCATTTTGGATTATTAGACGACAGTGAATTTCTTGAAGATGCTAATTTGTCTATGGATGAATCAAATTTAGAGGCTGGTTTTCTCAATATAGAGTGACTATGATATGATTAGTATCATTTTGCTTTGGAGAATTTATATTTTTTTATTTATTAAAAGTACTAAGTTTAAATAAACAAAAAATTTGCTTCTCATTTTGAAATATTTATAAATTGTGCTCATAAATTGCGTTATTATATTAATATATAAAATATATATAGTTGTGTTTGTGTCTGATATTTTTTACATTTCGTGTCTGTGTCTCGTGTCTATGTCCAAGTATGAACTTCATAGATTATCTATAATGTCATTCTTGGGGCTCATGAACACTCTAGATCTCACTCTCCCTCTAGTGCTTCTATATTTGACTTTTCTCTATTGGTTTAATTTGAATTGTCTTGTTAATATGTCAATTAGTGGTGGTTTTTTCACCCGGTCAAATGGCAGATTTGGTGATGTTTGTTGAGAGAAAGCTACACAGGGTTTTGGGTAATCAAAATTGGCTCAATGTTTGATAATCTTTATCTTGCATAACCCTCCCTAAATCCAGGCCAGATCATTACTATATTCTAATGGAAGCTTCTATTTCTTGCATAAGTTCAAGTCTTGCTTCAAGTTCCTCTCCATGTGGACCTTACATGATTAGGATATGGATTTTATTGGAAATTTGTGGGCTCAACATGTGATTGGTTGTGCCATGTTTATTCTTTCTAAAAGCTCTAAATGCTTAAAGGAAGTCTCAAAGTATGGGAAAAAAACACCACATACACAAAATTTCTTAATTGCTCATATAAACAATGTTAACTTCAAATTTAAACTGAAGGATTAAATAATATCCTAAGACATAATGAATTACAAGCTCAACAAGAGTTGGATCAGACTCTAGCTAAAGAGGAATTCTTTTGGATGTAAAAAGCTAAATTGAATTGTCATGTCAAGGGGGATAGAAACACCTCATACTTCCACAGGATTACAAAGATCAAACGGGATATGAACAAAATTTCTATGCTCAAAGATGGAGAGAATATCATATCTAAGCCTTCCCAATTGGGTGATAATGCTATTACTTTTTTATTAACCTTTTTGGTTTTGCAAGTAACCATTCATGATCCTGGTTTGCTTGAGGCCGTCCTTTCTTTGGTTGATGACCAAATGAACTATGTTCTTACTTTGTCCCCCTTCTGTAGAGGAAATTAAAGGAGTAGTTTTCAATCTCAACAGGGACAGTGCCCTTACCCCTAATGGATTTGGTGATGTTTTTTTATCAAACCTACTAGAGCATCATTCATCATGAGGTGTGTAATGATGTCTGATAGTTTTTCAACATAGGAAGACTCGTTCCCAATTTTAATGCTAACATCATCACTCTTACTCCTAAGACAAAGACATTTGAATTAATGGAAAAATTCAGGCCTATTGCATTGTTGATAGGCTTGCAAAAGTTATAATTCATCATCTTTCAAAGGAGCAAAAAGGGTTTATTCAAGGTAGGAAAATAAGGGACTATGTTTGTTTAGCATTTGAGGCAATTAACTTACTACATAAAAAAATCTTCCAAGGGTAAGTTAGCCATCAAGGTGGACATCAACAAGACCTTTGACACCTTAAGTTGGAATTTCATCCTTAAAGTGTTGCACCAATTTGGTTTTAGTCCAAGTTCTGGAAATGGATCTCCATAATTTTAGAGTCTTCCAGAATTTCAATAGCACTAAATGGATCTCTTCATGATTTATTTGAATGTAAAAAAGGGTTCTAACAAGGGGATCCATTGTCCCTCTTATTTTTATCTTGCATAAGACGTTCTAAGTAGGAATATATCCAATTGGGTCTCTGATGGTAACCTCGGTTCCATCAATGTAACTAAGAATGTAAAAATTCCTTCTCACATGTTTTATGTCGATGACATTTTCATCTTCCGTCAAGGGTCAACTTCAAACAGCAGAGCTCTCACTTAGGTCTTCTCTTTATACTTTTAAGCTTGTGGATAACAATTTAGAACATCTAAATCCATATTCTACACTAGTTCCATGTCAACCAGTAAAATTAATCACATAAGGAGCTTAATTAGTTTTTCTTTAGGTTGTTTTCCCTTCACTTATCTAGGAGTGAAAATTTTCAAGGGAAGACTTAAAGCCTTGTACCTTCAAGATCAAGTAGATGCAATGGTTTTTAAAATGGGTTATTAGAAATGCTCTCTTCTCTCCTTTGCAGGAAGATTGGTGCTTGTTCAATCATTGTTGAAGCGGTAAAGAGACAAGCAAAAGGTGAGGTATTTTTACCAGTGATATATATCGGTTAGGTTATATCGTATCGTTTCCACAGAGATTGGTTATTGATTCGTCGTTCGACAATTCTATCGTTAATGAGTTTGGGATTAAATGAGTTGAAAATAAAAAGACAAAAAGTAAATGAACAAAAAGTATAAAGGATAGACATCTTGTCCGGAACGAATGCAAACTACCCGTCACAGACTTAAATCTATCGTCCAGTTATACTCAGCCTACGATACTCGTCCGTGTCACCACATAACTCTCATAACCTAAGCTATTTCTAACCCAAATTGAGAATCTAACTGCGTCGCCTCTATACCCATCTCTAGCATATTTCACCAACACATAGGCATTAATCTCAGATACCCTAAGTGAATGTCAGCTCTAAACCCATTTCTAGCATTCATAAACTAACAAATAATCATCCTAGGTAAGAATCTAAGCGATCTATATCTAGCAAAGCTAAAATCCCTAACATAGAGTAAAAACCTAAGACAATCACCAACACAGATTCGTAAAGAAAACTTTATACAACGCCAAGGGCGACAAATATACATGAGTAAGAGTATATATACATATATAACCAACAAAATAGAGAAATACAAAGAGAAGAGAATAGATACACTACTCATTTACACCGGTTTGTCAACTCCTATCGAAGAGTAATCCACCTCCAATCATCCATAAGCAAGACCCTAGTGTTGTTTTCTAAGCTAATCTATAAAAAATGTATGGTGATGGAATTTCGGAGCAAAAAATTCCCCAAAACCATAACCTAAAAAGTGATAAAAATGAAGTTATAAAACAAATCTCGACGACGCGTTCGTTAGCCTTCAATGGACTCCTAAATTAACACGTTAACGCCTTAATGTCGCTCGATGAGAACAACGAAGGCTCTAAAACTAAATTTCTTTCTACCGAAAACAAAACTTTGGACTTGCAAAACGATCGGAGCCATGTCTTCGAGACTTTATTCCTCGATGATCCAAATGTGCAACAAATACCTACAAAAATACATTAGAACTAATTAAACGGTGCATTATGTACACAAAACACAATAAAACGTATTTACAACAAAAAGTGGGGTTATTCAACGATTATTAACAAACAAGAACGGATAAGTGCCACAAAACATATATACAAAATAACTACATTTCTGCACTTATCACTCATTTATCTAAAATATGATAACTTACTCAATAATTGTGTATCCTTGACTTATTTCTCTTTTAAGAAGAATTGAAAAATATGCAAAGAACTTTATCTAGAGTGGTGATATTGCTGGAAAGAATCTTATAATAGTAGCTTGGAAAAAAATCGCAGCCTAAGCTTCATGGAGGTCTTGGCCTTAGGTTCCTAATTTGCCTCAACAATGCTTATAATATAAAGCTTGGATGGAATCTTCTGAGTTATGAGGAATCATGTGCCTTAATCCTAAAATCTAGGGATTTGAGAAGTTCAAGCCCTATTAAACATCATGTATTTTTATCCATTGGGAATGGAACCATGCCTAAGTTTGACCTACAGGAGGCTAAGACCTACTGGCTCCTTGGGAATGATCACTCTATTAAATTTTGGAAGGATGCATGGACTGGCCCACCCTTAATTCTTTCCATTACTCCTTCCATATTTGAGGCTCACTAAATTAAGAATAATGCTCTTGTAAGTGAATTAGTGCATCATGGCTTCTGGATTTTCCCCAATGAATGGCATTGTCTCTTACCCTATATTATTCAAAAGTTGATGCAAATTGAAGCTTCCATTGAGAATACAGACAAGATAATTTGGCATGATTCCTTTTCAGGTGTATTGACTCTAAAGGGTGCCTACTTTATAAAATCCCTTATATTTGTCAAAAGAAATTGGGTCAGGTTCATTGTGTGAAGATACTCAACCTTTCAAGTCCTTTGATGTTTGGAGACTTGTTCGTGACAAGTTGCCTAATGACGACTTACTGCAACTAAGAGGTTGCAACCTTACTTCTAGATGTTCTACTTGTAACTATGTTCATGACTCTACTATTCATGTTTTCTTTCAATACCTTTTTGCTTCAAAAATCTAGCAATGGATTTGAGGTGTTTTCATATCATCTCTTAAGGTGTCTTCCATAAATGATTTGTGGAATCTCTTCTATAAAGGTAAGTATCCTCAAGGAGCTGTAATTATTAAGGCAACAACGGTGTACCTTACATCTTCCATCTAGCAGACAAGGAACTTGGCTAGACACCAAAATAAAGCACCTCAAATTAAATAGGTGAGTTGGCAATTCCCATTGGTGATTGGACTAAATGTAATTGTGATAGAGCATACTCTTCTACTTCTAGCAGGTCAGTGGCATTTATAGAAACTCCAAAGAGGACTTTTCCCTTACCTCTGCATTTCCCTTAATTCAAGTTTCTTCTTTGAATGTTGAATTCATTGTTGTGCTTAGGGATATTGAGTTAGATAAGGATAAAGGTTGGAACAGATTGTGGATAAAAAGTGATTCTCTTTTGGTTGTTCAAGATTTTTCTAATGTTAAGTTAGTCCCTTGGCACCTCAGGTTTTGTTGGAATATCTATACAAAGATAACACTTACTATGTCTTTCATATTTTCTCATATTTTTAGAGAAGTAAATTTTTGTGCAAATTTTTTGACTAACTTGGACTGCACGGTTCCTTCTCTAATCACTTTTGATATCATCTTTAGGATTAAGGAATTATTTTGTAAAAAAAATAAACATAACCAATTTTGATATCATTCCTTAGAGTTGAGATCCTCTCCATTTGTAGAGGATCTCAACTCCATTCCTTAAGGATTAAGGAATTATTTTGTAAAAAAAAAAGGCTAAGATTGACGGTTTTTTAAATTTACTTCTTATTGAAAGGGTTTTGACCTAGTGCACCCTCTCTTTTATTCTTACTTCTTTTTTATTTCTTTAATATATAACTTAATTTTTTATATATATAAAAAAGAAAATATATTTTTGATGTCGTTTATTTTCATTTTAATTTTTTCCTTAAGAACTTCTTTAAATGACCACAATATGTAAATTCTGTAAGTTCCTTAGTTTTGAGAATTGGCATTAATTTTTGTAAAATAAATAATAGCAGCAATAACGTAATGTACAATAGGATGTATAAACTTGCAAGAAAAATAGGTACAATAAGAAGTCCTATTGGAATGTCAGGACATGTTGTGTTGAACCACTCAACAACAGGAACAACATGTCAGAAAAGATGTCCTATGAAGGAGCATTCGACATCGCGCCTGATGAACTAAATTATGAGATTAAGTTATGATTTAAATTATGTAGAATATTTGAGAAATATTATGCATCATATGCAAAGCTTATTTGCAGGCATATTTAAAGGTCTAGAAGATTCAATCTGAAATCAAGGAGAACATTTAGGAAACTAAATATTGAAGACCTTACTTGTAGCAGAAGTTTTCCGCAGTTTGTTACAGTTGATATGTTGTAGTTTGAAGGCCCAAATCCATTTGGGTATAGGTTATAAAATAAGGATTTGTAACCTAGTTTTAGTAGCTTGCCATAATTAGTAAAGATGTAATCATTAAGGCTAGATGTAGTGAACCACCCGGTCTGTGGGATGGTCACCATACTCCTCTAAACATGTAGGTAAGAGGCAATATGTATTGTTCTTGGAGGAATCTGTGAAGCAACTCCAAGGTGTATCCTAAGTTAGAAGCAAATTTCTTTAAGACTTATATAGGTTGTGATAGAAGTGTGTCTTCTATTATTTGTTATTGTTTTATCATTGTGTGTGATTGAGGGGGAGTGAAAGGGGTCTCATATCTAAGAGTTCTTAGGTAGAAATTGCATTGGATAGTGATTAATTGAGGAGTTGTAAATGGGGAGTTTAGCTCTGAATTGATACTGCTGATAGTGGATTTCATCCCTGGCTTGGTAGTCTCCAGATTTAGGTGTGTTACACCAAACTGGGTAAAGAATCACTTATGTTATCTGTCTTTTTATTAATTTACCTTGGTTGTATGTTTAAGTCAGATCAGATGTCTCGACATCCTTATAAGACATCTAAGTATGTTGTACTAGAATTTCAATTGGTTTTAGAGCAGACATCTTGTTCTGTTCTGGGTGAGATCCTAGGGAGGTACTTTTTGGTTATGTGCAAGGTAAAAAGGTTATACTGAAGAGTATTTTGAACAGTGTTGGTTCATATTATTGTTTCTATGGTCCCTTGAAGTGGGGAATGGACCATTTGTGACAGGCTGAGATGTGATCTTGATTGAAGGTGTAAGGGCTGGTAGTTGGAAGCAGGCTCTTGTGTATTTCTGTTTGTTGATTTGATTTATTTTCATATCATGATTTATTTGTTGTCAATGGTCCTGAGGTGCTCATATTATAAAGTGACTAAGCCATGTTTGAAGGTTGTTCAAGAGTTTTCTGATGTATTCTTATCGCTGCGCTTGTATCCGATGGAAAACTTCTAATGTTTGATGGTTGTCTATAAAAGATGGACTACAAGATGTAAATACATCCTATAAGTAAGATCTTAAGAACCCTGTTGCACGAAGGGTGGGTGTTGTTGATGCTTTGGGTGCTAAGGAAATGTGCTATGAACATATGTGTTTAGAACCTTCTCCTGGTCTGGAAGAGGAGGCATCTAGAGGATTATATCGCCACTTATGCGATTAGTTTATTTTTTATCCAAGTAAGTAGGCATGCAAAAGTTGAGATCAAGTGTTTAATCTATATGCAAGTTGATCTCATATGTCCAGGATATTCTATCTGACACCTGAAAGTCAAAGAATAGGGTGGAGTGTAGAGTCACTGACCAAATTCTGTGTGATATGTGGTTTAGATATCTTATGTGTCTGCCAGTTGTAATGAAGAATCCACTTGTACTGGTGTTGCTCAACAAATTATGAAGAAAGTACATTTAATTGACTGCAAATACTCTGTGAGGAGCTGAGTAATTATATGATGTGCTTATGCAAGTTTATGTTCTGAATAGTGACGGGGATTATATTAATCTTCATATGTGTATAATGTGTGATAGCCTCATCTATTATGAAGATATGATCCTTTTATGGAAAAGTGTATACAAATGATGGCAAATATCTTGATGGGAGCTGGTGTTTACTGTGGAAAATGGTAAACAACCGCTAGTCTTCCCAAAGCCCTAAAAACTAAGGGTTACTTGCAAGATCGACTTGTTGATATTAAGACATGTGCTAAGAGATTAAAAATACACTTGTTCTGTTGAAATATTTACTACTAAAAACGGTTTTGTATAAATAAGGGAACGAGTATAAAATAAGTTTTCACACTATGGTTAGACCGACTGAGTGGTGACTCGTGACCGACAGCGGATGTTTAAACGAAACAAGTGGCAGTTTGATTCAACCAACTAGGTGACTCGTGACCGAAAAAAGGCTTTTTAAACGATAACGTAAAGAGATTGTTCAAAAGTAAATAGAAAACAAGCAAAGTAATCAAAAGGAACAAGTGAAAAGTAAAATATTTGCATTGAAATATAAATGGTCATTCACGTACATTAAGCACTTCTGCACTCTTCGCTTCCTTACACTTGGAATAATAGAGTTTTACAAGTGATTTTAGTACAAGTGAACACACAGAATTCTACACTGAACCCTTTTATTTATAGTGATTACAACATAACTGCATATGTACACTATCTACCGACACGTATCTCAGCATAAGACAACTGCTTCTTAGGATTTCGTCACCTATTTGGCGCTCAATCAGAACACAACTGCTTGCAACTGCTGGTAACTTCAAAATTCAAATCCTCCCGCTTATAGACTTATTTCGACACTTGCCACCAACATAACCAAATAATCCAAATTCCTCTAAGTCTTGGATTACCTCTAGTCGACAAGACCATTTTCGACTATCTCGCTGGCCATTTATATAAACTTTTCTCCTTGTGGTCGACATGTCTCAATTTCTACGTTTTGGCATAGTATTTCCATTGAAAATTAAATTCTTTAGTTTAATAAAACCAAATTTCGACCGTCTTGGCTCTAATTTCCTTAAAAACCTTATTTTAAAGGACTATCTTACTTTTAGGAAATGAATATACCTTAAATATTTTTCAAGGTAACAAAATGTACCCCAGAGATGCCATTTTTAAATTAGACCCACACGAGATAATGGCATCTATGAAGTATTGACCATCGCTCACTCGACCAAATTGTTTCCACTTCTCTTTCAGTGGACGTAATTGTTCCACTTTTGTCGTTACGTCGTGTAATCATGATAGTGTATCATGCTTTCATTCTCGAGATGTGCAGCATTTAAATCTCACCATCGTTGCGTTTTTCAGTGGGTGATGTGGCCTACCATCTCGACTCCCTCTCTCTCCACATGTCTGCAGAAGTGTCACGATTTTGACCTAGGAAATCAAAAGTTTTTCCTTTATTATTTCTTTTCTCTTTTAAGGGTTTATAAAAACCCTTTTTCTCCTTATTTTCACTTTCTTCCAACTTTATTTTCAACCTACCTTGTTCTTCAGAAAGCGAAATCTTCTCAGAAAAAGAAATCTTCTTCACTGTTCATCATCTTCAAGCTCTTCCACCTTCTCCAATGGCAAGCTCTGGCAACAAAACCTCTTTCTCCATAACACTCTCTTGTCCACTCCTCATCAACGGTAAGGAGTACGTTCTAGAACCTCCTTATTCTGAAGAGAAAGCCAAGATATGGAAATCTCAGGTACTAATTCCTTTTCCCCTTGAAGATAAACCTTTGGAGTTTCTTGGCCTTCTTGCTGTAGAACAACCCTTAGAAATATTTGTAGATGACAAACATGCATTTTTTCCGACTAGCCGTCTCACCCAACCAATAGTTTCTCTCAACGAACCCCTTTCGCTCCAATATGTAGATGGGAATTTTAGAACTGCTCCCTCACGAAACTGCCCTAAGTTCAATGCTTAGATGACGCGTTTAGAAGCAGAAAAACTTCCTCAGTGGAAAGATTTAGGTATTTATACCTTGTTAGAACTATCTTGATGTGGTCAACCTTACTCTTGTGGCATGCTGCTGGCTGCAATTCATTTCTGGGAGGGTTCGACCAACACCTTCCATACAAAGTGTAGCATGATCACCCCTACCCTGTTTGATATTGCTGCCATCATAGGGTTAAAACCAACTGGTAAAGTATTTAACTATAGGGACGTTACTCCTATACCTTTGAAGTTTGATGTGGGCGAGACTCGTAAACCTACATATAAAAACTTCATTGACTACCATGCCAAAACTTCTGGTCCTATAATTGATGAAGAACACGTAGCGTTTCTGACTTTATGGTTGTCTTGCTTCATTTTCTGCTCCAGGTCCATGCAAGTAGCCAAAAAAATTTCATATCTGGCTACT
Organism: Vicia sativa; assembly: GCA_021764765.1. Classification (NCBI taxonomy): domain Eukaryota; kingdom Viridiplantae; phylum Streptophyta; class Magnoliopsida; order Fabales; family Fabaceae; genus Vicia; species Vicia sativa. Next base: position 232,601,068 of record CM038795.1, on the reverse strand, counting down.
CAACTTCATCAAGGCAAAAATGTTGCTCTAGGCCAGCTGATATTGGCCTTTCTTTATAAATCCTTAACTGATGTTGCTAGTCAAATAAAATTTTTCAACCCCACCAACTCCAAAAAGAAAAATGTCTTGGCTCATGGCCCTTTTTGGTTTTTACAGTTGTGGTTAAATGCCACTTTCTCTCAGGATATTAAACCATACGGAAATAGAAAGGTAGCGTTCCCTCCATCTCAGAGCCACGTTGTTTGACAGCGCCTTCTACCGCTGACTCTCATCGACAAGACTTCTCTAAATGTTGAATTGTTCCAACTATTGTTCAACATTATATTGACTCGGTCTGACTTTGTTCCATGGCTCTATTCTATGATAGACGTGACGACCCTAAATGGTTCACTAGAGCCTTCCCTCCTACAAAAGATGAAGATAAGAACAACTCTCTAGTTATCTGGAGGCGCTTTTTGACTCCGCAATTCCTGTCAACTGCGATTGTCGGCACAAATCCAGGCTTGGTTGTTTATTAACCTAATTTGGTAGCTTGACAATTCGGGCTTTGTCAACTTAACCCCAAGTCTTTGTTTTCTTCTTATGAATTGTTGCTCAACATTACAAGTGACCAACCTTATGAGATCATCAAAGAGGATGTCGAAAACTTCTAGGGAAAAAGACCCAGGCTTACTCTTACTCCTTTTCAATCAGCGTTCTACTGCACCAAAGAATTTGAGACTTGGTGGCAGTCATATATTGATGCGTTTATTGGGGATCCTGAAGTAAAGCTGGCTGAACTAACTGAAGCTTTTGATCATTTGCAGGGAAAACCGACCAGATGTAAGACTGCTCATATCAAACAAATTCAAGCTTTCCAGCAATACTTTCTAGTGGTGTATTTACCCAATAACCTTCGTCAGACCATTTTTGAGGCAGCCTAGGAGCTAAAGGAAAAGGTAACCGGCGGGATCCCAAAACTTAAAATTCCTGGTTACGCGAAAGACAAATATTTTTACGCACTTCATTTCGGAAAAATTAAATTTCCTCCTTTGCTAACAAACCCTTTGGCTTTGGCTTTTCGCCCACCTATCCCAGACTGGTGGTATATCTCCTAGTCGAACGTGCAAAACGCTTATATGAAAAAGGCATAAAGGGTGGTGCCGAAGAAATATTGGTTAGCCAACTACCCAGGTTTTCTACATATTGACCCTCAATATGTTAGAGAACTTGTTATTGTACCAAATGGTAACAACTTCTAGAAAGCTTGATGTCTTTCCAATTCGACTTTCATCTATTTGATTATTTGTTGTTTTTTCTTTTAGATCTCCCTCTTCAGGTAGAACAATATGCTCGCGTCGACCAAATTGGTCCTTCAACAAAAAAGGTTTAAGCTCAAACTTTTTCCAATTATCATTTCTGATTTGACATATCTAACTTAGCCAAACTTTTGCAGATCATCCCTGACCACACACCCTCTGATGATGACACCATTTCCTTTGCACTTAAGAAAACTGATTCTTCTATAGGTGTACTTGTATATTTTCTACTCCTAATCTTTTTATGGCTTAAAATGTTGCTAAATTTTCTCTTATCTACTAGAGTAAAAATGCTCGGAAAATGGTCCAAGAAGGACAAGCAATAATCTACTATGAAGACTGAGGTATTTTTTTCCGACTTAATTTCTTTTCCTTAATTGAAACACCAACTTACATCTTCTTTTTCTATACTTAGCCATCTCCTGATGCTCAGTCCCATCAAACACTTCCACAAATCCAAAAGCCATAAGAGGAAGAAGGATTCCTCTACTTCTCAAGATAATGTGGCGAAAAAGAAAAAGAAAAGAAAGGTATCTATAGTCAAGGACCCTAAATCTAACCTTGGATCAGATGATGCTGCCACAATGGTGAAACCAGTCAATGTTGACCCACATTAAACAATGTCTAGTTGGTAACATTGGTGTTATACATTGAGAAAGATGTAATTGTCACCTAACACGTTGTGTTTCCTCTTTAATTTTATTTTTAATTTGTTGGATTTGTTTCATTAATATCTCTTCTTTTTTTCTTAGGTTGAAACCTCCGGTCAACAACAAAGTGTGGCCGACTATACTCCAATGTCAGAGGCTTCTTCCCCTCACCGTCATGAATATAGTGATATCGCCGTTGGTCAGTTCATTGATATGATTGTTCAGGATACTCTTAGTGACTCTAATTCAGTCACTAGTCCTGCCACGCATAAGGGTTCTAGTTCGACTAGCTCTGACTCTAATCTTTTAGATTCCCAGTAGGTTTTAGAGGCAAATAAAGATGCCACCACTTCCAAACTTCTGCCCCCTCCTGAAGGCACGCAAGACACGCTTCTCATTCCTTCTAAGAAATAAAATATCGACTCACCTACTACGTCAAAACAAATGGTGGTCAAGCTTTCCGCTCTAGAAGAAATTGCTAGGCTGCGTAGCCTAGTGAGATCTCGCACTCTTTCTTCTGACTCTGACCAGTCCTAAACTCATAATGACAAATTCGGGCCTGATGCAACGAAAGTGAAGACTTTAACGACTTAAATTTGTACTTATGCCTTGGATTGTAAGTTTCCTCATTTGCTTCACTTTGATCCAACTATTGGCCCAAAGATTTCAGATGCATTTACTCAATTGAAAGATCTTAATATTTCTAAATCGGCTAGGTTCATGATGACAACGTTTGAGAAATTATTTGTACCTATGCTCAAAAATATTGAATGTATTAGGGAGAATGAGGAATTGGTTGAGTCGAATAAGGCTTTGTGAAGGAGAATTGGGATATAGTGGTAAATACCAATGAAGAAGTCACTAAGATGCTAGCATTGATTGAGGAGAAAAAGAAAGAAATGATTCCTAAATAGAAAAGAGCTGCTGAAATACAAGACCAGATTTCTTCTTTACGCAAACAGATTGCTGCTCTAGACAAGGAATCAGAATCAATCGCTAAGAAAAAGGAGGAGATTACTAAAATTATCAATCTAACTCAAGCAAAGGCCGACCAAATTGTTGGTGGATGTTGTGGCCGTGGGTGAAGAAATTTCTTTCGTTGAAACAAAGCTCAAAGTACTTAGGAATCAAGCAGAAGACTTTGATAACCAGTCCGCACACTTCAATGGTGAATTGCGGTCATTCCAAAACAAATTCAAACACTTTTAATCACTACAGCAATTTTGCGAGTTTTTATGTAATATTTGAACAATGGCTTTAAGCCACCTTTTAATGTAATACCTTTCTTTTTTTTCTTATATCTCTCTCTCTTTTGCACACGCTTTATGCATGCTTTTTATTTTGCTGGTTTCAAACGTAATTTTCTCCAGCTCATTTATTCGACAAGTATTTATTTTGTCGAAATTTTGACTTCTTGAAGAATAACTTGTACTTCTTCAAGTACTTTCCATTTACCCTTAAGATACATCGATCTGGGGATAATTCTTCAAGTTCATAGGCATTATTAGAAAAAGCTTGTATTACCTTAAAAGGTCCTTCCCAATTTGGGGACCATTTTCCTAAGACTCTATCATTTCTCTCCATAGGTAATATAACTTTCCAAACTAAATCGTCGACAGCAAAGACTTTGTCTTTTACCTTTTTATTGTAGGCTTTGACAACTCTTTGTTTCTGTCTTTTTAATGAATCAAGGGCTAACATTATTTCTTCATCCAAGTCGACCAACTCATTTGTCATCATGCTCCAGTAATCCTCAGATGGTATTTCATGTTGCCTTTGAATCCTCACTGATTGAACATGTACTTCCACTGGTAACACTGCATCATGTCCATATGTGAGTCGAAATGGAGTAGCTCTTGTTGCCTCTTTTGGGGAAGTTCTACATGCCCATAGGGCTTGATTCAATGTATTGTGCCAATTCTTTGGTTTCTTTCCTACATGCTTCTTAATCAGACTAATTATAACCTTATTAGATGCTTCGACTTAGCCATTTGCTTGAGCATAGTAATAAGTAGAAGTTAACAACTTAACCCCAACTTCCTGTGCGAATTCTTGCAATTTTCGCCCCGTAAACACGATTCCTTGGTCGGTTGTTATTGTTTATGGAAGCCCAAACCGACATATGATGTGATTCTGTATGGAGTCGATAACAGCTTCTTGGTCGACATTCACTAAAGCTATAGCTTCAACCCATTTTGTAAAATAATCAATGTCGACTAGAATATACCTTTGCTATTTTGATGAAGCTTATCTTATTTCTCCAATAACATCTAATTCCCATCCTCTAAATGGCCAAGGTTTCACAACTGCATGCAACTCACTTGTAGGAACATGTTGTATGCCCCCATGCATTTGACATTCTTGGCAACCTTTAGCAAATTCAATGTAATCTTTCAACATTGAAGGCCAATAGACACCAGAACGCACCAAAAGCCATTTTATTTTGTGTCCAATTTGATTTGCACCACACACTCCACTATGCACATTCAACACAACTATATATGCCTCACTTTCTCTACGGCATTTGAGTAACACTCTTTCAACTGTCTTTTTGAATAACTCATTTCCTATAGACATAACTAAGAGCAAGATATTTAATTTTACGATCTGTCGAACCTGTAGGAGATCGTAGATAGTCGACAAATGGCTTGAGACAGTCATTTTCTATCTCGTTATCAATAGCTAGGATTTCAAAAAAATTAGTATCTAGAGCTCCTAACTTTATAATCGACAAGTCTGAAGGTGACAACAACGTTGCTCATACCTTCTCTCTTACTTGAATTGGTTCTTCATATTGGTCTTTCAGGACTTTATATCCTGAAGCTTCTTGCGCTAAATCATTAGTCTCTTGATTCTCTCATTGTGGTACATGTCGGATACTCACTTGCTCAAATTTCTTGAGTAATCTAATGTTGATCACAAAATACATGATTAAATTTTCTTTAACACACTTATATTCCTTTGATACTTGTTTAATCACCAATTTAGAATCTCACATAATTTCGACACTCTTTTCCCCGAATTCTAGCAGAAGTCCAAGTACTGTTATTAAAGACTCGTACTCTGCTTCATTATTTGTGCATACACCATCAATTCTATACTTGAACTCTGCTGGAATTCCACTGGGAGAAATTATAACTCCTCCTATACCAGTGCCATTTTTATGGCTAGAACCATCAAAATATAGCTTCCATGGTACCACATCTAAATAATTTTGGGGCATTCCGACCATTGAGTGGTTGACAAGGAAGTCAGCCACTATTTTCCCTTTCATTGCTTTCAAGGGCATATAAGTCAGAGAATACTCAGTTAATGCTAAGGTAAAGTTACCAATTCGACTATGCAAAATTGGTTTAGACAACATATGTTTAATAATATCCAAATGAGAAGACATGTACACTCAACTGGTTTTATATATTGCTTTAATTTGATACAAGAAAAGTACAAACATAGGCATAGTTTTCTATATCACTATACCTAGTTTCAGGATCATTAAACATTCGACTAAGATAATAAACAGGTCTTTCAACACCTTTTTCGTCCTCTTGGACCAACATACTTCCTATAGTCGAATCTGATACTGCAATATATAACCTCATAGACCTATGTCTAACAGGAGGCGCCAGTATTGGAGGTTTCACCAAGTACTCTTTTATTTTGTCGAAAGCATCTTGATGTTCTTCCTGCCAAACAAAGTCTTCATTTTCCAGTCGAAGTAGCGGTGAAAACACCTTATTTTTACCACTTAAGTTGGATATAAATCTCCTCAAGAAATTTATTTTCAACTCTTTTTGGTCGATAGAGGCTTTGGTAATGGCTTTGGTTTGCTTTGATTTCCTTTTTACGCACCACAAAGCCAAGGAAATCACATGCCTGCACATAAAAAGCACATTTTAATTGATTCATTTTTAATCCATATCTTCTCATTCTTTCGAAATCCTTTCTAAGGTGTTGCAAATGAGTTGGCTTACTGTTCGATTTTATTACAATATCATCAATATATATTTGCATAAAATATTCAATAAAATCACAGAACATCGAATTCATTACTCTTTGGTATGTCGCTCTGACATTCTTCAATCCGAATGGCATGGCAATCCACTCATAGGTCCCTAGGTCCCCTGGGCAATGAAACATCGTCTCCGACACATCCTCATATGCAATGAAAATTTGGTTATAACCAGAATAACCATCAAGCATGCTTAAATATTTGAAACCAGCAGCAGAGTCGACTAACATCTCTGCCATAGGCATGGCATATTCATCTTTAGGAGTGACAACATTTAAATCTCTAAAGTCAATGCACACTCTCAAAGTTCCATTTTTTTTAATTACTGGAACCATATTTGCTAACCAGTCCACATACCTTATAGTTCGTATGAACTTTCTTCTGAGGAGTCTTTCTATCTCCTCTTTGATCTTCTACATTATTGCTGGAGTGAACCTTCTGGGTGTTTTTTTTACTGGCTTTTTTCCAGCTTTTATTGGAAATTTCAATTCGACCAAATCTCTACTTAAACCCGACATTTCATTATAGTCCCAAGCAAAACAATCTTTAAATTATTTTAATAAAGATATTACCTCAGATTTCAACCTCTTGTAGATATTGGCGCTAATATATGTTGGTCTTTTATCTCCATTTTCGCCAAGATTCACTTCTTCTAAAGGGTCTTGTGGCTGCATCTTCTCTGGCGCCATTGGATCCTTTTCAAAGCTTAAAGGTTCATCGTCATATATGCAGTCTAATCGCTGCTTATCGACGTTTTCTTCGACCATTTCTTTTTTATCTGGTGGCTTTGGCTTAATAGCCAAAGTAATTTCTTCATCTAGAATTTGAATTTTATTGGCTTCAACAACCATATCTTCTCCAAAGCCAAATTTAACTTAATTTTGGAAATATACGCCTAAATCATATTTAGAGCTTCTAGCTCAGACATCAATGTCAGTGACGTCTCCCTAGCCTCTCGGTCAAACTCCTTTATAATATGGATCCTCCAAAGATTCCACATCCCATATAAAACCATGGGTTTCATGTAGCTTCAAAGAGACAAATGCCTCATCTAGATTGGAATAGACATCCTAAGGAGGCTGACATAGAGAGATGTTGGCCAGCTTTCTCTCAAACTGTTTTTTACCAACATTGTTTACGTCGGCCATAAAATACCCTTGGTCAGCCTCTATGTTCTCCACTATACCATCTTCTCTCCAAACCACCAAACATTGGTGCATCAAAGATGGCACAACTCCCACGCCATGTAGCCATTCTCTATCTACCAAAAGGTTGTAGCTTGGCCTGATATTAATCACCATAAAAATTATCGACCTAGTAACTAAGCCGACAATAATGTCAACCTGGATTACACCCATGGTGCTTCCAGTTTTTCCCCCGTAGTCTGACAAGACCATATTGTGAGATCTGATATCAGTATAATACTTTCTGATATTCTTTAGTAAGTGGTGTGGCATGATGTATACAGTAGCACCACAGTCTATCAACACTTTGTTGATAGCCACCCTTCAACCTTAGCCCTTATCAAAAGAGGCTTCAAATGGCTCTTCACGGCCATATCTGGCTTCTCAAAGAACGGATATTGGTTCTCAATGGAACCATTGTTCATCACAAAGTAGCATGTTGGCTTGTGTAAAGCCATCTCTTCAACATCAACATCTGCAGAATCTTTTACTTTAGTTAGACAATCATATTCCGCTGGAAATATTAATACCACATTGACCAAGATGTCCAAAATCTCTTCAGAATCAAATTTAAAATCATCAGTAGCTTCTTCAAAATATTTGGCATGTGGTCGGTTCATGAACTCTTTGATTCGTTCTTTTGCAGCAGAATCGACCTTCACTTTGTACTGCTTCTGGTGCCCTGCTTTGTTTGTAGCAACCTTCCTCTTAGCTTGCTTTCGATGCTGGAGCGTCTCCATTGGGTTCGAGTGATGGGATTTTTCCTATATAGTTCTCAGAAATGTGGCTTTTCTTCTCGGACTTAAACTCATGTCGGTAACTAACAACCAAATTTCCTTTGTTCAGGTCTCTAGCAATAGCACCATCAATTGGTGTTCCCATTCTCCCCTAAGACTTAATACAAGTGCCTCTATGAGCGCTTGCTGGAGGAATGTAACTCCTTGGCCTGGCCTGGGAGCCTCCCACGGCTTTTCTTGGGTCCCTTGGTGTAGAAAACCTTTGATTGTACAGCTTGCCTTTGGCCTTCTCTAACTGTAGCTTCTGGAAATTCCCAGCATCTATCATGTCAGTCAAAGCACCGCATCTGGGACATAAGCAAGCTTTTGAACCCTTATTTTTGCAGCGGTAGAGAAACTCTAGCAAGTCTTCCTCAGGTCTTGGGTAAACATCATCCAAGTCGAAATCAGGGTTTTTGCCCGTACCCTCGACCATGTCATCATCAGGAAACTCATTGATTTCTACCACGTGAATGTCGATTGGGTCGACAAATAATGTTTCTTCCTACCTAAGAGGGACATCATCAATCTTCATCTTTCTTGCAGCAAATTTCAGTCTTCCCTCATGCAGCGATTTTTGTACGAGATCCCTGAAAAGAAAACATTGAGAGGTTGTGTGACCAAGATAGTTATGAAATTTACAAAAACCTATTTTATGTCGTTGTTCCAATGGTGGTAACTTAGTACCCAGAGGTACTAAAATTTGACCATCTTTAACCAACAAATCAAAATTCTCTTCACATTTAGTGACATCAAAAGTATAAGTTTTGGCTGGAAATTTTGGATTGTTTCTTACAACATTTTTTCCTTTAGCAAGAAACAATAATTCGCATTCATATGAAGGCCCTGGTTTCATTTCAGCCACGTCGACCTCTACCTCTGTCGTCGAGATATAGTCAGCCTCATAAATAGGATTTGTGTCATCATAATTTACAAAGGCTACTTTCACTTTTTTAGCCTTAATATGTATGACTTTTTCTTATCTCAGACGCTCATGATGTCGAACTCTATCCTCTAGGTGCGACATACTTTCACAAAGGTTGGGTCGATTTTCTTCCTAATGGAATAATCTAAACCTCCAACAGCCATTTGAGCAAGTTCATATTCTGGCACCTGAGTAAAGCATCTTGCTTTCAACGACATAAACCTATTTAAGTAATCGTCGATACTTTCAGTAAACCTTCTTTTGTTGTTCGACAATTCTACTAAACTAATTTTCGAATATCCTTCATAAAACTGTTCATGAAAAAGTTTTTCCAACTTGGTCCATGAATCAATTGAATTTGGGGGTAAGGTTGTAAACCATATGAATGTTGCCTTAGTAAGGGACGAAGGGAAATTTTTTACCCTTAGGTTTTCATTGTTTGCCATATCCTTTGACTCAGTTAAATATCTAGCAATATGTTTTACTATCGACTCACCAGATTCACCCCAAACATAGTATATTTAGGAATCTTCCATCCCCTTGGTGTTTCAGTCTGTAAGATATATTCAGACAAAGGGGAAGAATACGTTGGCCTCTGAAGTGTGGTGTTCATACCATTACTGGCCATGATCCTTTCGAAAACAGTAGTTAAGTTATTTTCTACGGCTAAATCCTCTTGTCAAATTTGATCAACAATTTGATTAGCCTCTTAGTGTCGATTAACCAACACTCTTGGTGGGTCGACTACTTGATTTATTTGAGGCTGAGGAATTACTACTTGTCCCTGATGGACAATTTCATCCTCTATTACCCCCATATCTTCCTAACCAGGGGCATATAATCGGACAACAGGTGGAGCCTATCGAACAGGCGCTAGGGGATCACCCAAGAAATTACACAAACATGTTAATTGGGCAATCACCTGACGATTTGTTTCAGTGGACTATCTATTAGTCTTAGCTGACTCTTGCACTATAGGATTAAATACAATACCCATTTGGTTAGTTAACATGTTAACTAACTCATGGTTACTATCATCCATTTGTTGCCTTAACACCGCCACATATGTATTAGTAAGAGGCGACACTAGTGGCTGAGAAGGTACTCCTCTATTTTGGTTATTCCTAATTCCTCCTGGCGCAGATCCTTGTAAAGGAGACTTCACATTTTGATCATTATCTGACACCACTACTGCCTTCGATGTCGACTGATATCCCAAAATCATGAAATACGACATTCCATAAACAGGCTCAATAGTACCAAAATGGGGTACATTAGGTATGGATTTCATAGCCATCACAGGCCCTAGACTCACTGATGGAGCCTGGGGAATGGACACTGAGACTGCAGTCGACGCTGGTGTCGTTAGAGGGGTAACAGTGAAATTTGGGAAACTATTGGATCAATAGTTTCTAATGTTCGTGACGGTACTTCCTCTACGTTTAGGTTGGTAGGAATAGTCATCCTTGGTGTATGACTCCTAGTTGGTGGTTTATGTACCTTAAATATTTTTCAAGGTAACAACTGGATATTTGTTTGATTAATGTGTGCAAGTCTACAATTTGAACTCCGTGTATCAACTAATATGTGAGAAGACGTGTCTTCTTGTTATTCAGGTGTCTAGGATAACCTAAATGAGATACACTCATTATTGAGGCTCTTTAAAGACCTTGATATGCAACAAGTCTTTTGGAAAATGAACCAAGAACCAAAATGATGGGTTTTGGAGAAGCTGATGTTATATATGATGTTGCAACATCATAATTGTTGAAGATACCAGATATTGTTAGGATAGAGATAAGGCTTAAGAAGAAGTATCTTTGGTTATATGGATCGGAATGTAGAGATTATGATCCTGATGATGGTATAATATGGACAAGAGAGATGATAAAAGAGTATCAGATAGGGTGATCTGATCACCATGTTTGCTCATGATGTGTGAAGTAGTTATCATTCACTAAGAGAGCTTGAAGACCATCATATGTTCTTGACCTATGCCCAAATAATTATGCTAAGAAAAAACATAGGTTATCCTTGATTGGGGGAGTCAAATGAATGTCTGTAGTAGTGCAAATATGATGGAATTTGAATGTGATTGAAGGATATGAAGATTGTGATACAAGGAGTAGTTACTTATGTCCTTAATTGGTCCTATGTGATACTAGCCAGAAGAAGCTAGTTTGTACTATTATACTCTAAGAGACAATGTGATTTATCTGCAATACCTTATCCTTCCCTACGGAGCTTGATGGGACCTAGTATATGGTCTGTGTGGAAATACCACTTGTGATGTTTTAGTATCCTGGATTGTAGGACTCTTGAAGAATGAAAGGAGTACATCTTAAGATCAACGGAGACAGTGTGTGCATGATTTTATGCTTATGGATAAATCTGGAAATTACCTTGGATTATATTGATGAAGAAAATTATTTGAGTTGTTGCGATTAATTGCCTTATTCATCATATTACGGCTAAAAAGAAGGAGTCTTGCTTAGGGATATTTAGGGAGTTTGTTAACAGGCATGGATAGAAATAAGTCCCTTGGATAATGGCTCCAGAACCAAGGTAGATAAGTTTTATGGTATTGTTGTGGATGTCACATATGATGTCGAAATATCACTTTTAATAATGTTTGGGATTGTGAATCTCAATATTTTAACTCCACACTCATCAGTGGAAGTTCTGTCTATTGTGTTATGTGAAGAGATATTGAAGAAGTAGTATGCTCAGCCAATGATAACTACTAATTTGGTTTAGAAACCTCACTAAGTATCAACAATCACTAGTGAGGGGTTTACAAGAAGAATAATTAATCTGCATGGTATTGAAAAGGAAATTCTTCTGTTAAATAGTCTGAATATTAGTGAATTCCTTTTATACACTAAGAAGTTAGTAATTAGATTCAAACTATTGTCGCACGACATTTTATCCGTTCAAAAAGAGTCGTGAAAAGTTGTGGACACAATTCAAAAGGGTCCTTGAAAGATGTATTATCTCTCTGAGGGAGTTATGTGGATATCTATACTGCAATAACACATATATGATCGAGCCAAAATATTATTCTCCATTACTGAAGGCCTTTGAATGAATAATGTCGAAGCAACATGTTATGACACCGTGAAATCATGGATTACTTGGTGAAACATCCCTGATTGGTGGGAGAAGAGGTGCTGGTCACATAATATAAGAAAACAATGTCTGACTGAGTGTTAGAACATTATTCAGGACATGTTCCTGCATGATCAACTAGATTGAAGTGACATATGCATTTAATTAGGACTGATTCTATTCAGCAGAAACAGTCAAAAACTATTAAAGATATTCAAAGATTAGCTTGGACGATGCACATTGAACTATACAACAGTTTCTCATCCTCAATTAACGATTCTTTAACCAACAAAATTAAAGAAAATCGTTAATTCCTAAGAAACTGGTGTGCTATTTATAGAGGCCACATCTACCCTCTATTGTCAAGTGAGAATTTTCATTCATCATTTGTAAACATGAGTTTTGTTCGAGTATGGGAAAACTGTGCCTGAGTCTGATTTTGTGAGGGCTTCCATTGTCAAGTTTTGGTTAAAAAGGGGGAGAAATATTGCGTTGCTCGAATGTTTAGACAGGAGATTGTTAGAGTATGTCTACAGATGATGTTCAGACATGGTGATGTTCTATCAAGTTCTTATTCCTGTTTGGAATCCTTTTTTTTGTGACTTGTAATCTGAGTTATTGATAAGTGCCAAAATTTAGTTATTTTGTATATACATTTTGTGGCACTTACCCGTTCTTTTGTTGATATTTAGTTGAATAATCCCGACTTTTTGTTGTAAATACGTTTTATTGCTTTTTGTGTACATATTGTACCGTTTAATTAGTTTTGTATATATTTTGTAGGTATTTGTTGCATTATTGGAGCATTGAGAATAAAGTCCAATCGGAGCTCCAAGATGCATTTTTGATCGAATAAGATGGAAGATTGAAGCCATCCAAGCTGCAAGTGAAGCAGCAAATAAATGCGCTCGGCAATTTCACCGAAGGAAGGTCCAGTACGGGCGTGAGTGTTAGAGGAAGTTTGGCTTGGTTCTGACTTGTTTCGCTGCTTGGGCGCTGGGTGAGGAAAAGAGAATTTCGTCGGGCGAAGGTAGTTAGGTGGAATGGTTGAGAACGTGGCTTAATTTGGGCCAAGTTAAATGAAATTTCACCGGGCGAAGCTTTTAGTTCGTCGGGCGACTATGCGGAATCAGAATTTCTTTATACTTCCATTTTCATTTCATTCTTTGGTATGGTTTTTGGTGGTGAGGTTATGCTCCCAAATTCCATCACCCATATAGTTTGTGATAGATTAGCTTAGAAAACAACGCTAGGGTCTTGCTCACGGATGATTGGAGGTGGATTTCTCTTCGACAGGTGTTGACAAACCGGTGTAAATGGGTAGTTTATCTCCTCTCTTCTCTTTGTATTTCTCTATTGTGTTGGTTGTGTATGTATATTTACTCTGAACACATGTATATTTGTCGCCCTTGACATTGTATAAAGTCTGCTTTATGAATCTGTGTTGGTAGTTATCTTAGGTTTTTACTCTATGTTAGGGATTTGAGCTTGCTAGAGATAGACTGCTTAGATTCTTACCTAGGATGATTATCTATTAGTTTCTAAATGCTAGAAATATGTTTAGAGCTGACATTCACCATAGAGTATCTGATCTTAATGCCTTTGTGTCGGTGAAGTATTCCAGAGATGGGTATGGAGGTGACACCGTTGACTTCTGGTTGTCGAGGTATGCCAGAAATGGATATTGAGGTGATTCAGGAGGAATCTCAATTTGGGTTAGAAATAGCTTAGATTGTGAGAGGTATGTGATGACACGGAGGAGTATCGTAGGCCGAGTATGACATTACGGTAGATTTAAGTCTGTGACGGGTAGTTTACATTCGTTCCGGACAAGCTGTCTATCCTTTATACTTTTTGTTCATTTACTTTTTGTCTTTTATTTTCATTTCTTTTAATCTCAAACTCATTAACAGTAGAATTGTCGAACGACGAATCAATAACCAATCTCTGTGGACACGATACGATATAACCTAACCGGTATATATCACCCGGTAAAAATAATACCAACTCTTTGCTTTCGGCTTTACCGCTTCAATAGTTATGAACACAGTTGTGACCTGTGTTCTGAGTTACCTGGTGAAATTTCAGGATACCTCTTAAGTTTCCTCTTATGCTGCTTAAGGGGTAGTTTATCTCCCATGGTCCTCTTTTTCCACCACATATGACAAGAATTGGTCGTGGGTTAAGGGGGAGTGAAAGCTACCTTCTTCCTCATGTACATCAGGACTTTCCTTCCATTTATCCTGCATGTTTGGTGTTTGGTTCAATGAAGAATCTCCATAATGTTGCAAAGAAGATGTCGAACACGATGTTAAGACATTGTCTTCAACTGAAAGCATGTAGTTGTATGCAGTGGATCCTAGACACTACTGTTGATGAAATTTTTGCTCATCTCCAACTGAAGATTCGGAGTTGTGTGCAGTAGACCTTGGATGCTGCTGATGATGAAGTTTTTGCTGTAATTTTGTTGTAATCTCCTAGATTGAAATTTAAGTTATAATTTTTATTTATTTGTTTTAGCCAAAATTTACCTAAGGGGGAGATTGTAAGTTCCTTAGTTTTGAGGATTTGCGTTAATTTTTGTAAAACAAATAATAGCAGCATTAATGTAATGTACAATAGGATATATAAACTTGCTAAGAAAAACAAGTACAAGAAGAAGTCTTATTGGAATGTCAGGACATGTTGTGTTGAACCAATCAGCAACTAGAATAACATGTCGGAGAAGATGTCCTATGTCCTATGAAGGAGCATTCGACATCGCGCCTGCTGAACTAAATAATGAAATTTAGTTCTGATTTAAATTATGCACAATATTTGAGGAATATTATGCATCATATACAAAGCTTATTTGTATGCATATTTAAAGGTATAGAAGATTCAATCTGAAATCAAGGAGAACATTTAGGAAACTAAATATTGAAGATCTTACTTGTAGCATAAGTTTTATGCAGTTTGTTACAGCTGATATGCTATAGTCTGAAGGCTCAAATCTAGTTGGGTATAGGTTATAAAATAAGGATTTGGAACCTAGTTTCAGTAGCTAGCCGAAATTAGTAAAGATGTAATCATTAGGGCTAGATGTAGTGAACCACCCGGTCTGGGGGATGGTCACCATACTCCTCTAAACCTGTAGGTAAAAGGCAATATGTATTGTTCTTGGAGGAAGTTGTGAAATAACTCCAAGGTGTGTCCTAAGTTAGAAGCAAATTGCTTTAAGACTTAGATAGGTTGTGATAGAAGTGTGCCTTCTATTATTTGTTATTGTTTTATCACTGTGTGTGATTGAGGCGGAGTGAGAGAGGTCTCATATCTAAGAGTTCTTAGGTACATTGGGTAGTGATTAAGTGAGGAGTTGTAAACGGGGGAGTTTAGCTCTAAATTGATACTGCTGATAGTGGATTTCATCCCTGACTTGGTAGCCTTCATATGTAGGTGTGTTGCACTGAACTGGGTAAATAATCACTTGTGTTATTTGTCTTTTTATTAATTTATCTTGCCTGTATGTTTATGTCAGATCAGATGTTTCGACATCCTTATAAGACATATGAGTCTGCTGTACCAGAATTTCAAATTCTCCTTTTATATTTTGATAAAAAAATATAACTTCTTTAGTCTTCCATATTTATTTTAGGAAATTTCTTAATCCACCCCATGGGGTGGAATTAAACCATATGCATTTCCCAAAATGCCCCTATAAAATCGGAAGTATACTTCCGGTGCGTACCATATTTTGAAATATTTTGGTTTAAACCGAAAGTATATTTCCGGTTACAAACTAGCAGAAAAATGAGCTAAATTAAGGTATATAATCTAGTACACAATATATAAATTAAGGTAGGCTAATTTTTTTATATAATTTAATATTATTTATCTAAACTCCCAACTAGCGAGAGTAAGATCTGGAGGACATGTTATAAAAATACCTAGAAAATATTTATGAACACCGATGGTGGCAACATGTTCTGCATCCAATTGTTTAGTTTCTAACCAATATTCAAACAAAAAAAGATCTCTCCACCCATGGTGGCAAACATGTAAACAAAATCTTGTCTAGTAATTCTAACCTATATTCAAACAAAATAAGGTCCAACAAAAAAAAAGACACCATAAGTTATATATATATATCCAAAAAAGCATGGCGAATATCTGAATTCCTAAACATATCCTCGAAGCTTGTACGACAAACCAAGATCAATAGTAAAACATAACATTTTTTACGTTATCCAAGATAGATGGCAGGGCCGTCACAAAGTTGGTGGTACTCCTATTACCACTTGGAGAACCAGAATTAGAATTTTCAACTTCGCATGATGTAGTATCTAGCACGGAAAGCTAGCACGAAGAACTAACAAGTGTGTATAATAAGCAGGAGGAACTGCATACAAGATAACATTGCATAGATCGAGTAACAAACCTATTGACATAGATCGAGTACACCTTGCATAACTGAATGAAAAAATAGCATTAGAAGGCTTCTAAATAACAAAACATTAGGAAATTATTCTCAATTCAGTCTCAAATACACACTTTATTCTATCTGCAAAACAAAATAATTTGATTTAACAAAATAAAACCAAACATTAAGATTTGATTTAGACAGATAAAAAATTTATGATATATTTTACTCTTAAAATCAGACAAAATTATGATCAATAATTGCAGTCTTTCCTCCTACTTTGCTCTATCAAGTGTTGCCTTGCACTTCTTGTTAAGTTCGACAAGCTCTTTTTCAATTTGATTTGGATTCCCTGGAAAAATTAGTACCAAAGGATCTGGCTTGAAAGTCTGGTACGGGCTCGAAACAAACAAAAACTATCAAAAATAACAAAAGTCTAGTTCCAAATCGGAAGTATACTTCCGGTTTGCATCCAACCCTTTTAACGTGATTTGTTTAATATAGGGTGCAAACTAAAAATATATTTTTGATTTTAAAGGAATTTGTGAAATTTCACGTGGTGCTAAGAATACCATGTGATAGAATAAGAATAACCACTTTATTCTATTTTTATTTAAATCATATAAAGTATTTATTTTTAATGATTGTGATGTAGTAATGTGTAAAATATTTTACAATGACACTGCACTATCTTTAAATTCTAATTTTTTCTATAATATTATTTATAATAAGAGTTTAAAGGTAGTGCATTATCAGTGTAAATTAATTATACACCATCATCCAATAACTTTATAACATTTAACCTTGTCATATCAATTTTTTAAAATTAAAAATATGACTTATTTTAATACAAATTTATAATTGATTGACAGTATAAAAATATTTTACACGATCAATACAGAAAAATATCAATTTTTCTGTTACAATAAAGAGAAGAATAATTTATAAGTGTGAAATATAATGAAAAGAAGAGAAGTTATAACTTATAAGTGTGAAATCCTATTTTTACATCTTTCAAGAAACATGTTTTTACATCCTATATGTTTCTTAAAATATGTATTTATAGAAAGATGTCAAAACAATTTTGATTGGTTGTTGCCTATGGAAAAAATGAGAGAGAAAACACATTAAATGCAGTTTATATTTAATTTTATCTTGAAAAATATGAATTTTTTAGAATAAAATTGTTAAATGAAATAAAGTTAATGTTTTTTTTCTTCTTATAATAATAATAATAATAATATCATATTTAAGAATAATAGTTCTCATTCATTTTATTTCTTCTTTTATCTAAATAATAATAATAATAATAATAATAATAATAATTGTAATAATAATACAATATTTAAGAATAACCATAATAATTTTAATCAAATAAATTAATATTTAAGTATTTTTTTAATTATTAATGAATACGGATACCCGCAGATACGAGTACCATCAAATTCATATCTGTATCCGTAAGTAAACGGACAATCAAATAACCGTTTATTTTAGTCGTGCATACCTATTAAGCCATTATATCCATATTCGTGACGGATTTTACCCGCGGATATCCACGGATACGGATTTTTTTGTCATCTCTAACTGAGACGAAGAGAATATTTATTTTAACTTCCTTATACATTATTCTAATTTTTAATGCGTTCTTTTTTTTTTTTTTAACTTTTATAAATATTTTGTATAACTTTTCTTTTATAGTAAGAAAAAATTTGATCAAGATGTTTATAAAAGTTAATAAAAAAAATTATTTATATTTTTAAACAGAACCATCAGTTTTTAAAAGTTTTGTGCAGGCTAATTGTAATTTAACAAAGACAAAATAAATAGAAATTTTATATAATTATAATTTAACTTAAAAAATATTTTGTGAGATGAGAAAAAGAATGATGGATTTAAAGCGTAAAATATTTTTACATTGTTGACAATTATATAAAGCGTTAAATTATAGTATAAATTTTAAAATTTAACATTTTAAAATATTCTGAATGAATATTTGTGTAATATTTATTTTACATTAACAGTATAATATCATTAAATTTTTTATTTGTATAAGTTAACATTAAAAATATACTATGCGGAAAACCATCTTGTATGTCTTGAAAGACAACTCTGAAAAATCTTTAAAAGACAACGTAAAAATGAATTATTAAGTAAAATATTTCATTTTTATTTTATTATCTGTCTTTATCATCGGCAAGTTGGGAAGCAGATTTTTCTTTTTTGCTCTAACTTGGAGATAAGGTTGCTACAGCACCCAGAAAATTTAGTGTACTGCAAGTGTGGTCCAGCCAAAGACATTTTTTTAATAGTTTAGTGGTTGAAATTCTTAGAGTATGTAAATCGGACTATCCGACCCGTTTCGGACCCGTCTGTGACGGATTTTAATCTTTGATAGATTGGACTTTAGTTCAAAGTTTAAATTGATTTCAATTTGGTTGTCTAAATTCGACCTTTTACATACTACAATTATTTAAACCGACTCAAATAATATTCAATATTAAATTTTTATTAAAAAAATAACTTTTAGATAAATAACTAAATTAAATAATAAATTATAAACTAAAAAACTAAAATATATATGATTATTAATCACTAAAAAATATAAATTAATTACATTCATAACTTTTAAAATAAAATATTATAAAAATAAATTGTTTTAATTAAATAATTAAAATTCAAGTTGAGATAATAGTAGTATAATATATTATAAAATGTATATTAATTATATAATATATTATAATTTTTTATTAAAATTCATTAGTAGTAAAATATATTATAAAATAGATATTTATATTTTTATTAAAAAATAATATAGATATTTATATTTTATTAAAAAATAATATGGACATTAGTTATATAATATATTATAATTTTTATAAAAAATAGAAAAAGTTAAATAAACGGATTACATGCAATTTGGTTGAGTTAGTTCGGTTAACATCGGACTTTAAACGGATTAGACTTAAAAGCTCGGATAATAAATCGACTCTAAATTTTTTGTCCAATTACAAATTTTAATGGAGCCGACTCGATTAGTCCGGCCTATTTTGCCCGCAATAGAAATTCATGTATCTCCTCCGGCATTTGATCTCCATATACATCTGTGTTTTCTTGACTGAAGCAGCCAATGACAATTTGAAAGAAGCAAATTCTACAACTAAGTTTTAGATGCATTAAATCTGTAGGTGTACAAGTTATCCAATGACGTACTAGCAATGAAGCGGAAACTTCAAAAATGCAGTGGAATCGTATCTGATACGTATTGATACACCGATACACTCTGATATGACGTCGATATGTGTTGGGGAAGTATCCAAAATTAATTATTTAAAAAAGAATTAAAAAATATTTCGATACAGGGCGATACGCTCTGATACGTTCTGACACGTGATTTTTCAATGTTTTTTCTTTTTTTCTTTAATATTTTTAATATTAATGTCTTAATCATTTCATTAGTATTGTTTACTTCTGTCTTATCAATTTCAATTTTTCAAGAAATATTTCACTTCTCCATAATTTTTTCTTCAATTTTCAATAAATAAAAATTTATTTTATTAATCATGATGTTTATGAATCATCATTACATTTATTTTTAATCACACGCTTCCTTTCAATTCTTATTATCAATTTTCAAGTTTTCATTACAATTGTGATAGTAAAGTTATTTTCTTTCCATTTTTATTTTTGAAATTTATTAATCCTGCCATTTATTAAAACTTTTCAATTATCAATATTCTTTTCAAATCTCATTATAAGTACTCTATGTTATATATAGAGTGTGCAACCGTGTCATTTTAATTATTCCCTTCTTCATCCTTTATATTTTCACTAAAAAATTCTTAAAGCATCACAATATCAACAACATCTTCAAAATCTGATTCAAAGACTTTGATCCTATTCCAATATCTTAGATTTAATAGTTTTTAATACAGTAATGTATTAAAATTTTGTTATGAAGACTTTGATTTAATTAAATATTTAATTTTAATTTTTATATACGTATCTTAAACGTATCGTATTTAGTATTAATTAATTAATAACATATCTATGTATTGGATAGGTATCGTATCCGATACTCGTATCGTATCCGTGCTTGATTGCGTACTAGTATATATTTTGTACAATTACTACTCTTTAAACCCTACAATTTCATGTTTTCTTCTATAGAGGTTGTTTAAGGAAAGTAAGATGGGGGCAATAAATACACATCCTTCTCATTGAAAAAGAGGTGAGAGAAAAAGGTAGACAATCCCTACTCAATTTATAAGTTTATAAGTGATATCATCAAATTAAGGACATGTCAGTATGGGGTTTACATGTTGGTGTGGGGTTTGCAATAAGTGGTTTTGGATATTGGTAAATTCTACATGTCACTTTCAAAATTAAACATGACATCTTCCGTGAGATATAAAAAAAAAATTGTTAGAAGAATTAAAATTTCCGTTATATTTTGATGGTACACTCATGTCAAATTTTATAAAAGAGTAAATTTTTGATGGTACACTCATGTCAAATTTTATAAAAGAGTAAATTTTTGATAGTATATTTGAAATTTTTGGTATATAAGAAATTTCAAATTTTTGTGTCAATATTAGAAATTTCAGTTATACTGAAATTTTCAGTAGGTTTAATTTTAGTTTTTTTTTAACGGTTGAGAATTTGTCGATATATTTGGAGGGTCCTGATTGCATCGACACATTTGTGTAGTCTAGAATGTATCACCATTTTTATAAATAGGTGTATCAGGTTATAGGGTTAGACATCTTAAAAAAATGCCTCTTCCTCTATTTTTGATTAAGTCGGAAGTGTATTACAACGACAACAACCCTCCTGTTGAGTTCAAGCTTCCAGATGGCTCTGAATCATTTGCCACCTTGAAAGAAACGTGAATGATTTGTTGCCTAATTCTGATAATAGAAGGATGACAAAGGTCGAGTTTCAAGAGAATTGGATTGATACAAATGGAAGGGTGAAATACAACCTAATTGAGTTGAAGAATGATGAAGAAGTGAAGGCCATGTGGAAATCATTTTGTTGTAGGATAACTAAAGCTCTGATCGAGTTGGACGTGCATATCTGAAGATCTGTCGACGACATAATGAAGATGTTGAACCGTTTAGAGTCATCCGATAGTGGCTAGGTTTACATATTTAGGAGTACTATTTATGTTTGTTATTTGTTATTTATGTTTGTTAATTAATATTTTTTTGCTATTCATGTTATGTTATTTTCTTCATCGAATCGTAACATGTACTCGCAAAAAAGATTATGCAATCAATAAGATGTTTGTCTGTCACAAAATATAAATATGATACAATTATAATAAAATAAATCTACATAGGCCCTCCACGGGCAACGTCGGTGAACCTAGCTAAACTAGTATAAACCTCACCATCAGGGTTTATCAACCCCGTGAGGTTATCTAAATGAATGACGAAGAACTGTAGGCGGTTGTCCTGGTCTCCCGTGGGAGGTGATGGTGATGGCTCGGAAGAATCCCTGGTACCTGAAGGCCCCGTAACATCAGATGTTGCAGCCGATGGTATGACTCGGGGGTGTGACACATTGTGGAACCACTCCAAGTATCCATTCCCGCAATGCCCAAGCTGCTGAACCTTAACGATTGTATCCAATATCTCACGGGGGAGCTGAGGATGTGACTCTGAAACCATCTATCAATACCACCAGATGGAGACTTTGGACCAGGCGAGGGATGCCATGTACATATACTGGCGTAGACACCTCTCAAGAAAGTGTATAGTCACACGGCTCTCCCATCTGACATGTCCTGGATATAAAGTAGATATCTTAAATGGGTGATGGGGGTGGTGAGATGTATATAGTGTCCAGACGATATTCTCCAAGGTCAAAGCATCCAGCCTCCTCATGTACTCCATCAAACCTCCTGTAATGGTCTGTTTGGCCTTCCATCTCCTCGCACATGGGTCAGATGCCTGAACACCCTGGATTTTCCGTTCATAGATGTGAGAGAAGTGCTCGTATATCCAACACTGCATAAATAAAAACCATCAAATAAATACACCCAAATAATTAATAAAAACCATCAAATAAATTATAGTATACCTGTAACAAGATGAGGTAACCAGGAAGCTTCCTGGTAACAAGACGAGAAGCAACATCAAGTGTCGTATACATCATGGTCAAGTCCGCCACTCCCTAATCCCAACATGGAATGTCAAGTGTGCTGAATAGAGACAAGTACCGAACATCAATATAAAGTCCAAACTTATCCGCAAAGAGAGTACATGCTACCAGATGTAACATGTACGCCCTAGCGACAGCCTGATACCTTTGTGTCGCCACAAGCTAGCCATACAATCTCCTTAACCAAGACATTCGAAGGTGAAATCCCCGAGTCTCACCAAACTCCTCTAGCACCTCAAACTCAGAAATATCCAAATCCTCGATAATCATGTGCACCGCCGTCGCCTGATCCCTATGTACTTGTGTAAAAAATGTACCAACAATCGAAATGTGAAAGAGGACATCCACGTTATCTAAAGTCATTGTCATCTTCCCAAATAAAAGATGGAAGGATGATGTTTCTAGATGCCACCTCTCATTTTCCTTTGTTTGCATTCAAAATATTTTTTATATTAAATATTGTGTGTTATTCTATGATTCTTCTTAAAGCCTATTTAGAGTTCACAAATGACAATGTAGGGAAAATATATGTTGAAAAATAATTATAACTGTGAGTGAATAATATGTAGAGTGGAAACATGAAGATTTATAAATAAGATAAATTATACACCTATTACTTTAATATTTTAAATGTGTATTTTATAAAGACGTGTGTATTTTATAAAGGAGTTGCTGAAACGAAAATTCTCAAAAATATTCTTTTATGTTGACACTCCAAATTGCTCCAATATATACATATTTCTATTGTGGTATCGCAACTCTCATATTTATGAGACACTAAAGTGTTGTATTTACCAAAAAGAAAAGTATGTTATGTGGCTAGAACACTGTTTGATCTTTCACATAGAAAATGAAATATTATTTTTCTTAGAAATAAAGTGTGATAGTGATATATTGCATGTCTAAGAAAATTTTGGTCAAGGAAATAAAGATATGTGATGAGTTACAAACACTACCAATTCTCAAATTCTTACATGAGAGAGTTGGGACCCTTTAGTCGTTACTCTTAAAAATTATATTATAGATGAAAAGCTTAACATGGATTCTTTTACAGATTGCTTGTTAAATGGAAAGTTGAGAGAGAGGAAAAGAGGCTTGAACAATCATTTGGAAGCCAATATAATTGAAAATAAAGGAAGAAGTAAGAATCGTGAAAAATTGGTCATGAAAAATCAAAGGGTAGATCAAAGTGTTGCACAAGACCAAGTTATTAATTAGTACTATATATGGAAAATTACGCAATAGAAATTTTAGTGGATTTCTTACCCACCCCATAACTTTCTCACGCACTACGTGAATTTTTTAAATTGTCTTTGGAAATCAGAAATATATTTCCGGTTTGTACCTTATATCATGCAAATTACGTTAAAAAGGGTTGGGTGTAAACCGGAAGTATACTTCCGATTTTAAATTATATGTAATTTTTAAATAAAGCGTGTATGTGAGACCAAATTTGAAATAAATTCTTAATATTATATTATTTAGTTTGGAACCAGAAATATATTTTCGATTTTCACCAAAATATTTCAAAATATGGTGCGTACCGGAAGTATACTTCTGGTTCCACTCAAATATTTCAGAAAGTGGTGCGTACCGGAAGTATATTTCTGGTTTTCTGAGGGCATTTTGGGGTTTTCATGGGGTGCATCCCACCCCTATGGGGTGGGTTAAGAAATTCACAAATTTTAAGCGTAGATTATTGACAAGCGGTCAACATGCTAGAACAACCCATCATGGCCAGATTGACTCGAAGAATAAGAAAAATGGAACCAATATTGTAGTTGCTTCAAATCATGTAAAATTTTTTGGGATTTCATTTGGATAATTGATTTAAGAGTATCCTTTCACATAACTCTTCTTGTAGGATTTTTCTCATCGTATCCAAAAGAGATTTTGGAATGGTGAAGATTGGATATCATGTTATATGTGTGGATCTATGTGCTTGCAAGTATAACTATCAGTTAGTTTTGAGGATGACAATTGATGATAATCAATGACGACTCATAACAATTATCAATCATCTTCTTAACTATGATAACTTCATAAGTCAAATGACTTTTGGATGTTTAATAGTTCTTTGTAACAATAGCCAAAAAGGAAATTGATATCGACTGTCTAGTATGCTCTATATGATGACATATGATCAAGAAGTTATTTTAAGAATCACCACTTAGAAAATTAAAAGGTCTAATTGAAGTGCTAATCAATTTTTTAATCAAGAAGATATCTCAAGCCTTAGCACTCAGACAATTCAAAGATCCAAACGAAGTGTTAATCAATTGTTAAATCAAACAGGGTTTCTTGAAGTCTGAAAGAGAGAAAATATGAAAGCTTGCATGGTCCTGCACTCAGCGTCTTAGAGTGATTTGTGTAACTTATAAAAGTTCAATAGTAAGTCTTGAAGTACGTACTAAGGAAGTCATACACACACAAAGAAAAGTTTTCCAACCTTTCTCTATTTTAATTAAAACCTCTAAAAACCTACCAAGGCATGTATGAAATTGATTAAGAAATGTTTCTAATCAATTAATAAAGTTAATTTATTTCCTAATTGATTAAGGACTTGGTTCAATCATTTAAGGCAATGTGAAAGACCTCTAACCAATTATTTCATATATTTGTTTTAGGGTTTGTTTTCCTAAGTTAGGGCTGCCACCTTTTGAAGCTTTTAATCTATTAAAGTATGTGTTAATCGATCAAATCAATTAATTTGGGTGGTGGATCATTTCCTTTTAAGCCAAAGTGTTTTCCTATATAAAGGAGATTTCTCATTTCATTTTACACCAAATTACTGAATAGAAGACTCTCTTTATCTTTTCTACTCTTTGATTTTGAAATTTCTTTTTCACGAGAATTATCGCAGTGTTGAAAGACTTAGAAGCCCTCGTGCGGGTTGTGTTGTAACTGGTATTGTGCTTAATTTTATTGTATTAAAGAGTGTGATTCTCTTGTGTATTATTTTGTGAGTCACTTTATAACCAATGGAAAATATTGTTACCATCAATAAAATGTTTCTAGTCACAAAGAATGTCAATAATCTCAGGTGGTTAAAGGAGATAAGACATTTCCTAGACATGCTTTTAAGGCTTATCTAGACAGAAAATTTAGATAGGGTTGTGATGATAAATCAATTTTGAACTCGAAGATGAAAGCTCAGTAAAGGAAGTTAACTTGCAGTGAGTTCAATAGTATGGACCTTGCTTGTGTTATGCAACACAATAGGGTTTTTATTATTATGATATGTGAAAATGGAATGTATTTACCTGCCTAGTTGGTATAGATGTGAACATCTAATAGAAGAGCTAGTGGAAAACTGATTCTTAAGCCTACAAAATCGACTACACATCTTATAGGTTTGGCTCATTAAAAGAATTTTTGGGGTGAGTAATGCCTTTATGTTATAAGTGGTATTAGTTTACAAAGTACTTCATTTACTCTTAAATGAATCTCACTCAACCAGCTTAATATGTGGCTTGACACGTCCTCCCATGAGATACATCATGTAGGAAGTGGGCCAAGCTCGATCACATGCTCGCTTGCAAGGGGAAATTAAAATTGTATACAAATAGCTTTAATTATCTACGACTAATTGTCTTATTATATACACACTGAGGGGTATTTTCATGAAGCCTATAACTCCTTAGAATTTCCTTATTATTCAATGATAAGTTTTATCTTTTGTTAACTCCTTTGAGCCTTAAACTTTTTTTCTCAAAAACCATATAAATGCTATTGTTTCTAACATACCATCTTGTAATCATTGAATTATATGGAAGTTCTATGTAATTATAAGATTACAAAAAAGGTATATTCAACATGGTTTTGGGGGTTGCTTTGGAGTAATAACCTTCTAAGTTTGGGTGGTAGCCCTAAAATCTTATATAGTTAAAAGAGATAATGAAAAATAAAAAATAAAATAAAAATAGGTACTCAAAGAAAAATAAATGTAAATAATGAAAAAAGAAAAAAATAGGTACCAAACAAAGAAAAAAGACTAGGAATGATTGAAGAAAATTTAGTAAAGAGTTAATTGGCATAAAGAAAAAAAAATCAAAAGTGGGTGAATAAAATTGAGTTCTTATAAGGTTTATGTAGTTGTGTCGAACCAGATTGCTACTGTGGTGGTTTAAACTCCTAATCATTGTATTTGTTATCGTCTTGGTGGTAACCCGGGTGACCGATCTTTTGGTTCGGCGAGACTCGTTCCCCTCCCTTTTTTGTTATTTATAGAGGTTTTTTGTTGGAATTCACCATGCAAGCTTCGGTATAACCATCCTAACATCCTTAAGAAGAATACCTAAAGACATTAAGTACAGAGAAAGTAAAAGACAAAGATAAAATTAAGCATTTCTCTTTCAATCCTAACAGATCATTAAGCGGTGGAATGCTGCAGAAAGAAGAAAGATCGTATGTTAATCCTATGACTAGTCGTACTTACAAGAAAGTAGTGACGGGAGAGAAGAAAGATGAAAATGATGCAAGAACGGGCCAAAATTCCATGAACGAAGACTTTTGGGAAAAGAATAGACAAGAGGAGGATCTTGGAATGGAGGAACACAAATATGAAGACTAAGACTGTCCTAAATTCATCCTCTCAGAATCAAAAGAACATAGAATAATGAGACTTTGGAGAAATAGAGTCATTGTCAAGATGTTGAGAAGACGTATTTGATTCAAGGACTTGGAAAATCGCCTGCAAAAAATTTGGCCTTGATGAGGCATACTCAACATTGTCGATCTAGGAAAAGATTTTTATCTAGTCACATTCACAAGTGAAGAACATCAAGAATTTTCAATACTAGAAGGACCTTGGATGACATATGATCACTACCGAACTGTTAGAGAGTGTAACACGGACTTCTATCCCTCAGGAGATGCAATTGAGAAGTTGGCAGTACGGGTTAGAATATATGGCCTACCAATAGAGTACTATGGCAATAAAGTGTTATCTTATATTGGTGATAACATTATAAACATGATGAAGGTGGATAATAATAAGTGCATGAAATATGCTAAAATGTGTATCCAGGTGGACTTAACAAAACCCTTATGGACCATGTTCTCGATCAAATGTCGCATCTACAAAATTGAATATGAAGGACTTCACTTTCTATGTCTATCGTGTGGAAGATATGGTCATTATACTGAGGTATGTGGGGAAAATAAGTCATTTATGGCTGAAGAAGAGAGTAACAAGGGTTCGATTTACATAGAAAATTGAGGTAGACAAGGAGATGTACAAAAGGAAAATACTGGACATTATAATGACACAAAATTTTGGCTTGTGTGACTACCATTTAAGTATCTTGAACGCACTAAAATCATTAGATACACTTTTATTAAACCAATCTATGAATATCTTGTTATGCTCTATCAAGAACAACTTTTCACTCATTCGGAAATATTTTTCCTCAAAACTCTTTTGTGAGTATCTATGAAAGGTTGGAATTTACCTATATTATTCAATATATAGACACGTGCTTGAATAACTACATCATGAGCCATTGACTTAACATTAAGACCTTTAATACCTCTTCTGTTTGTGTCAGCATGACGAGACTTTAGAATTCCTATAGAGTTTGCGTCCAACAAATAGTTTGTACAAAACTCAACAACTTCTTCTGTAATGTACTTTTCAACAATTGAAGCTTTCAGTCGGTGATGATTCTTCGTATATACTTTAAATATATTAATATATCTCTCTATGGGATACACCCACCTTAAATAAATTGGACCATAAATTCTGATTTCTCTGAATAGATGAACAAGTAAGTGAACCATAATGTAAAAAAATGATGGAGAAAAATACATCTCCAATTGACACAAGATTATGGTAGCCTCATCTTGTAATTCATATAATTTTTTGGAATCAAGAAACTTATTACATATGACATTAAAGAATAAGCAAAATCTCATTATAGTTACTCTCACATTTTTTGGTAGGATCCCACGAATAGCCACTAGTAGAAGTTGTTGCATCAATACATGACAATCATGAGATTTTAAACTAATTAACTTACAATATTTCATCGATACAAGTTTATTGATGTTTGATGAGTAACCTTTCAGAATTTTATTACCTTGCAAACACTCGCATACAAATTTTCTTTTCCATTTTAGATAGAGTGTGACATGCTACAGGCATATAATTTCTTTTTCCTTTATCTATTGGAGCCAACTATTTTTGTATAATGATAAGTGCCAAAATATAGTTATTTTGTACATATGTTTTGTGGCACTTATTCGTTCTTGTTTGTTAATAATCATTAAATAACCCTACTTTTTGTTGTAAAAATATTTTATTGTATTTTGTGTACATATTGTACCATTTGATTAGTTTTGTGTATATTTTGTAGGTATTTGTTCCATTATTAGAGCAAGAGGAATAAAATCTCCAAGATGCATTGTTTATCAATAATAGAATAAGGCAAAAAGAGAAGCCATTCCAAGTTGTGCAGAGAAAGCAACAAAAGTTGCTTTTCTGGTGTTCTCCGTCGTGCGGTGAGGTGGCGATGACAGGGCACTGTGAGCGCCAGAAGCTTCGTCGAGAGACGCAGGAGCGGTGCAACATTGAGAAAATCCATTAGTTCCTGACTTTGGCTCGTCAGCAACTCGCTAGGCGAGGAAGATAAGCAGCGCCGGACGATGATTTTGTTCACCGGGCGGTGTTGAGATATTTTCACCAAATGCTTACGTGGAGCATCGTGGGCCAAGTAATAAAGAGGCAGCAGTGGGCGGTGCAATTCGAGCGCCGGACGGTGGCTGCGAGACAAAATTTGTATATAGTTTTATTTTATTTCATTTTTGTGTTTTATGGTTTTTGGGGTGGATTCTTGTTCCCAAACTCCATCACTTTATAGTTTTTGATAGATTAGTTTAGAAAACAACACTAGGGTCTTGCTTACGGATGATTGGAGGTGGATTGCTCTTTGATAGGCGTTGACAAACCGGTGTAAATGAATGGTTTATCTCTTCTATTATCTTTGTATTTCTCTATTTGTTGGTTATGTTTGTATATTTACTCTGAACACATGTATATTTGTCGCCCTTGGCGTTGTATAATATTTACTTTATGAATCTGTGTTGGTAATTGTCTTAGGTTTTTACTTTATGTTAGGGATTTGAGCTTTGCTAGAGATAGATTGCTTATATTCTTACCTAGGATGATTATCGGTTAGTTTCTGTAAGTTGTCTTGTATATAAACTTGTATATTGTTACATGTACATGTTATGTGCTTACTTTTCATACTTGTACATATGTGTGTTTTTCCTTCTTCTCAACTATTGTTATAAGTTGTCTCGTATTCGTAACATTTTTTGTGTGGTTGTTAGGATACTTTCTTTAGGTTTACGCGGTGTGAAAATACTACGACATGAAGAGAGGAGGTTAGTAGTTCTCACACTATAAAGTCGTCGAGCTTACGACGTAAAATAGACATGTTTTTGTTTATGTTTGTTTATGTGTGTGGTGACTTGTGTTTTAATAAGTTGAAATATGACTTGCTCTTAATTTCAAATCTTCACTTTTCAACTTGTTAAATCATTTTCACCACGTTTTCGTATCGTTATTTGTGTTTTTTTTGTTTTGGTCTAATTGTGTTTTTCTCAAGCTTGTCGTGTTTAGCCTGAGGAGTTTTGTTGTATGTGAATATTGTAAATTTTGTATTTTCTAATTCTTATGTTGTTGTTTGAACTCAAATTTTGGTTTGCTAGATTGAGGTTGCATTTGGTGATTTTTCGAGTTTGATCGTTTCAACTCGCGGATGCATGGTAATGATAGTTTCAAAGTTTGTACACACCAGGTACTCGTTTATCGCTTTCTATAACATAACTTGTTTAGGAAATTTATCATTTGTATAATTACTATGCCATTCATTATTTTTGCATTACTTTCTCATGAACTGAATCACTTTAGTTCCCTTTTTACCCCTAAATGTGAGGAAGCTTTCCATTGCTCACATATGAGAGGCCACAATTCTTGTTTTAACTGGATTTTATTATGTTGAATATTTTATTTTGTGTTGATTGTATGATTGCAAGAAAATGATCAAGACATTTTTGTTTGATTTTGAGCATAACTACCTTGGCCAAATATTCAATTCACCTTGTGAGTGTATGATGATTTGTTAACCCCTTTGAGCTTTTATCAATATCCATGTTTATTTGAACTTGATGCTTGTCTGTGAGTTGAATTCACTTTTTTTGTATCGATGTTGATTTCTTTGTTTCTTGAACCCTCAACTATATGTTGTTGTATGAATTTTTACCTTACCTTAGAAAGTAGGGAGTATTCACATAATGATGTTGGTTGGATTTAAGTTGGGGAGATGAATGTTTATGTACTTATGTTGTGATTGATATGAGGTTAAGAAAAAGAAAAAAAATGTGAAAAAGAAAAAGATTAGAAAAAGAAAGAAAAAAGAGAAAAGTTTTGAAAAACAAAAACAAAAGGAGTATGGATATTGTTGTGTTAATAAGTGAGGGGTTTTTGTTTGACAATTTGTGATGAAGAAGAAGTTTGATTGAAATTATATTGTTTGAAGTTCTGTGAGTTGATCACTCCCTTAGGTTTAGCCAAGTTTTTGTCTCGATTAGCTTTAGGACTTATCACTTGTTTGTTAACCAAGCCACATTATAATCTTGAAAAGCCATTGTGATTCTTGCGTTTGTATTTTCTATACGTTTTTGGATGAATGCATAATTTAGTCTTTTGTTTGCAAGATTATGGATGAGTGTTTGTTGTCCCTCACCTTTGTGTGTTCTTCATCTACCGATGAAGTTTTGCTAGGTGTGATTTGTGATTGAACTTGTTTTATTTTAGAATGTTTTGCATGATTTTTGTACTTAGGATTTGTTTCGTTTATATGTTATTGTTATAGTATTGTGGTAAGTATGTACTTTGCTTGTGTACGTTTTTGTTTGAACCATACATTTGTTTTCCGTTTTAAAACTTCTTGATTCGTGATTCTTTGATTATCATTCTTTGTTTCTTTGAGTTATTTGACTTTGTTTGAGGATAAACAATGTGTCAAGTTGGGGAGAGTTCATAAGTGCTAAAATGTAGTTATTTTGTATATATGTTTTGTGGCACTTATCCGTTCTTGTTTGTTAATAATCGTTGAATAACCCCACTTTTTGTTGTAAATATGTTTTATTGTATTTTGTGTACATATTGTACTGTTTGATTAGTTTTGTGTATATTTTGTAGGTATTTGTTCATTATTGGAGCAAGAGGAATAAAATCTCCAAGATGCATTTTTGATCAATAATGTTATAAGGCAAAAAGAGAAGTCATTCCAAGTTGTGCAGAGAAATCAACAAAAGTGTCTTTTCTGGTGTTCACCGCCGGGAGGTGAGGTGACGATGATAGGGCGCTGTGAGCACAAAAAGCTTCAACGGGCGGTGCAGGAATGATGCAACATTGAGAAAATCCATTAGTTCCTGAGTTTGACTCGCCAGCAGCTCGCTGGCCGAGGAAGAGAAGCAGCGCCAGACGGTAATTTTGGTCGCCGAGCGGTGTTGAGATATTTTGCCCAAATGCTTACGTGGAGCATCGTGGGTGAAGTAATAAAGAAGCAGCACCGGGCGATGCAATTGGAGCATCGGGAGATGGCTGCAAGATAGAATTTGTATATAGTTTCATTTCATTTCATTTTTATGTTTTATGGTTTTTGGGATGGATTCTTGCTCCCAAACTCCATCACTTTATAGTTTTTGATAGATTTGCTTAGAAAACAACACTAGGGTCTTGTTTACGAATAATTGGAGGTGGATTGCTCTTCGATAGGGTGAGTGGTTTGTATTTCTTTATTTGTTGGTTATGTTTGTATATTTACTCTGAACACATGTATATTTGTTGCCCTTGGCATTGTATAAAGTTTGCTTTATGAATCTTTGTTGGTAATTGTAACACCCCATCTAAATACCCCGAATAATATTAATTAAATTAATATCTAAGTTATCTTTAATCAGAGTTAACACGGTAAAATAAGGGATGTCACAATTAATAATTAAAATAACCTTCATTCAAACAGTAGCCATGCTACACTGAGGATCAACACCTTCAAAATAATTCAATATAGATAAGACCATGTCTTACACAGCGGAAATCATCATAACCAAACACGGAATAATTCCATCATTATTATTCCCAACAAAGTTTTAAATAATTAATAAACCAATATCTAATTCCTCATCTAACATTCCCGGTGTTACAATCTAATCGAGCATGACAACGACTAAGCGATAAGCTCTAGCCATCCTCACCAACTCCTCGCTAACTTTAATCGTGGTAAGTAAGGGTGAGACTTCTCATAATTAAAGCATATTATAAGCTTCTCAATTAACAATATATTTCAAGCACATTAATCCACCCATTTCAACATAACTTCAATACATTTACAACCATATAATCATCATGCACAACAATCATCAATCGAGAATAGTAACACGGAAGACATCCTAACATGTTACTATCCCTACAATCCAAATGCGGACTCAATGCATGCGGTACCGACTCGTGACTCAAAGTCACCCAACACCGATCCATCACCAACCGGATACGGTACCATCGATTCGTCCATAACCACTGGACACGAATCCACCCATCACCCATCCTCATCGGTTATCGGCAATCCAAGTCAAATTCCGCACAATGGGAATTAACTTCACCAAAACAATGCATAACGCAACATGGCTATGTATACATTCATTTAACATAATCGAATCACAACAATCAACATGATATATCAACCAATCATGCATACATCTAACATCGATAAACATGCAAACCAATCAACATGATATAATCACCTATCATGAAATAATTCATCACCAAGCATAAATATGCCAAACACTTACCCTTCATTTGGTAAGACTATCACCAATATATATCACAACAATGACAACTAAGGTCAACCACCATCGCATATACAACACCAACAAACACATGATATCAATACAATCATGAATACACCAATTATCGTAAACCGAATCAAACTCAAAACATGATATTCCAATCATCATGCATACAAATAACCACAGATAACACGCTTTACATTCACTCAAGATCAATATACTCGTCACCACGTTTGCTACATGCACCTCAACGCGTCTCAATAATTGTTTGTTTGAATTTGCCTCTTTTCAAAATAATTTCAACTTTTAGAAAATCTTTCCATTTTATAAGATAGAGCATTAAATTTAAGAAACAACGTCAAACGCGCTCAAAACGGACTTTACGTTATGAATTTTAAAGTTTGGAAAATTTTCAAAGTTTTGGAACCGGTTCCTCCAGTAACCGGTTCCCACAACTCAAAAATACCGCCCGGGAAAATGTATGGGAACCCGGTTCCTCCGTAGGAACCGGTTCCCAGTAAAATCTCATTTTTCGGAAAATTAACGTGGAACCGGTTCCTCCCACACGGTTCACGAGTTCAAAAATACCATTTTCACCATTTTAAAAGCTGGAACCCGGTTCTCCTGGGAACCGGTTCCCACGACCATCGACCCAAAAATTTAGTTTTTGACATTATTTCCCAAAACCATTTCCTCTTTATTCCAAATTCCGACACCATAAATTCACTCATTCATCATCAATAACATACAATATAACATGTTTTATTCGTGATGTATATCATATCCATTAATCTATACATTCGACAATCGACATCATCGACACCATTAGGTATACACCCATGGAAACTTAGAAATCCCTAAACATAGATTTCCTAACATGCTATGATCTATAATATTAAAATCAAAACCGATAATAAACCATAATCAATCGAAATCACCCTTACCTTGTGGGTTCTTCAATTCGACACCTTAGGTCTTCTTCCTCCTTTTCTCCTCTTCTCAATTCCACGATGAGTTTTCTCCAAAAGATCTTTTTCCTCTTTTCCTTCTTTTATTATTCTAACATAATAAAATAACATAATTAATGTGAGTAGAGTCTTTACTCCTCACACCCTCACTTTATTCATCATACCACCAATAAACCCACTTCCATTTAATTCAATTGACTTCAATAATCCAAAATATTAAATATTACATTCCTAATTAAATTAATAATTAAAAATCGTAATTATATAATAATCGATTTATTCGGGGTGTCACAACTCTCCCCACTAAAAGAGTTTTCGTCCTCGAAAACACAACCTAGGATTCGGGATATGAGTCCTTCATCGACTCTCTAGTTCCCATGTAACATTTCCATCTGCTGGTCCTGCTACTCTTACCAATGCGATCTCTTTGACTGCAATCGTTTCAACTCTTCCTGATCAAAGAGATACTTCAGGCTCTTATGATCACTAATACCTCAAACCGAGAACCATATAAATAATGCCTCCCCAACATGAAAACAAATACAACAGCTGCCAACTCTAAATCATGAGTCGGACACTCCTTTCATGCACTTTCAATTGTCGTGAAGCATAAGCCACAACCTGCTTATCTTGCATCAACACACCACCTAATCCCATTAATGGTGCGTCACAGTACACAACAACAGACTTAGTCGGATTCGACAAAATGAAGATCGGAGCACTAGTCAACCTCCTCTTCAGCTCTTGAAATCCTTCCTTCCAACTATCACGTCATGTTTGACATCATTTCCAATATCACTAACAAATATCCTTCTTATTCAACCACTAGAATCCCACACGATCCATTGCTATCGGGTTAAGAATACATCAGCTCAGCTCACTTCTTACCCCCTTCACTCTAGGGTACATGATTTATCACTTCACCACCGCAACACAATTATAAGAACCTCTACATAACCGCAATGTCCACAACATTTATACACAATGCTAGTACCACTAGGCTACGTTCCAACGATAGAGCTTGCAAATTAATACATCTATTATAATGGATGTAACATCAATAAGACAGAGAACCCTTCACCTAAGAATTCTATTCTGAAATTTCTAATAGTTTCATAAACTCCACACCTTCTAACGTTTAATTTGTGACTTCCAAAAAAAAAAATAAAATCATACTCGCATAACAAAGTGCATCACGTTATGCTTTCGCTACGCGACTCTGACTAATTACCTTAAGTCATTATCTTCATTTGATTTTCATCAACTACCAGCTCTACAAGTTTCACATTTTATCTTTAGACTTTCTCCTTAATATCTATCAAAAATCACCGTTCAACTTCTTACATTCTAAACTTTCCACTCCGCGGCTTCAACTTGCATACACACTCAAGTCTCCGACCCGCTAGATAATTTCCAAGTCTTTTTCATAGTCCTTTTCCTCTTAGTTTCATGCGAACTGATGGACTACTATCTTCTCATTAGAACGTCAACCACTTCACACACTATCAAGCTTGCAAGATGAGTCTATTAAATCCAACACGATCCCGTCTATTATCAACAAGAGATTAAGGGTGATCAGTTCCTCAATTTGTCAATAGATAGCCGGCAATCACAATGGAGTATAAACCACCGTAAAACTATAATAGTTCCTTTAGAACTTGTGCTCAAGTCACCCAAGCACCATGGTTCAATAATCTTCCTTTAAGGTTTACAACTTCTTCCACATATTTCTCATTTGATATCGGCGATGAGATACCGTCGATCGGACGTTTACATAATCTTCTTCACACTTTAGCATCACACGATTGTTAAGTATTTTCCCTTCATGAGATGCTAACACACCAAATACACCATAACTCATTTTGTTTCCACTTGAAGTCCTTATACATGCGGAGAACTTTAACGACATTCACAACTCTTAGTCTCCTTTAAATCTCATAACATCTAGGATCCATATGCTCAATCTCAATATTTCAAATGAAATCTCGGTAATACACCTCATCATATGATCGGTAAAAGAAACTTCCAACATTTTCTTAACACATGTCAATATTTTGACATCTTAAACATAATTGCATTTCCTATCAATTTATTTTCCTCTAATTATCACTTATCTTTTCCTCGGAAACGTTTATCCATCCTTAATCGACATAAGCGCATCTCTAATACTTGTCGCACTCTTATTAATACCAACATCTCATTCATTAAAAATATATCATTCTTGACATCGTCTCAAATAATGCATATGGTTATGTCCATGAAATCTTCCAATACCAACAAATTTTGGACTTTCCCACTACAACACTACGTCGACCTCGGATGGGTCTACCGCATTACACTTGAGATAACATGATAAAGAAAGCTCACATCCTCATACCGTAATCTACACCATGAAAACTTAACAAAATTCTACTATCTCTCGAGTTGGAATTCACCTCACAACATTCAACATACCTATACCGGTTTTAGAAGCTTATCTCTAACTATCTTCATCCTTAACGACCACGAAGGTAAGTTAATCTAAACTCAACTTTACGGCATACTTTCCAACTAATTGATCCATCAAATCACCAACAATTTGAAATAGATATTTAGTCTCAATCACCACTTAAATCGGTTATCAAAATCCACACGCAATTCGCTCTGACTAAGGAAATTAGAGCTCCCCAAACAATACACTTGGTTTTACAAATCCATTTCTGCAATCTTCCAATAGCTTCTTCAATTCCC
The DNA here is from genome assembly GCA_021764765.1 of Vicia sativa. Lineage (NCBI taxonomy): Eukaryota > Viridiplantae > Streptophyta > Magnoliopsida > Fabales > Fabaceae > Vicia > Vicia sativa. The sequence continues at coordinate 232,563,996 of CM038795.1, read as the reverse complement.
TTAACTCAAAGTTGACATCTTGCGGTGTCATAGAAATAAGTTTTGTACCAACGACATCAACAACAACTCGATTCTCCTCAACATCATTACATGATAAATAAATTACTTTTAGGTGCTTTTTAAAACAAAGTTCATCACATTATCTTTCCAATGCTTCAAACGGAATCGGACATCCAAAACTCAAGTTATGAATCTTACAAGTTTTGGAAGAAATGTTGTCGAAATCAATTCCTAGGTAGTCGATTTCCACCTTGTGGGTGAGAAATCCCAAAACATCCTCGAATACAAAATTTGGGATCCTAACTTCAACATACCGCAACACATCGTTCTCCACGATCACTTGCGTCGGCACACCACTACATACTTTATATCAACCATTGACACAATCATTCTTTTCAAGAACACAAAAAGTAACTCACACGCAATCAAAGTGTTACACCACACCACTTCATCTTCTCAAAGTCATCCTTCTTAATTACCAAATATCTTCTAGGCCAAGAATATGCATCGACTCATCATAACGATTCATAATCGCTTGGTTTAACTTCAAACATCAAACCCAAGGATGACCTCCAATTAATCCAACATCTTGCTCGGACGATGAGTCGCTATTATTCCCATGGAAGCGTCGGAACTCATACCTCAAATGGAACATCATTGTCCATAACATCGTCCTCCACTCGTGATGCGAACAACACAAGCACTTAATTGTCACCACTTAAGAGAACCTTATCGACCATCATCTGAATTCTCCGTAATCCCTCAAATTCGGAAAACTACGCGTCTAATCAACATCTGCGTGTAACCAATAGCACATCGATCCAACTCTTCATACGAACATCTTAGAAGCAAAGTTTCTCCCCACTTGCTTCAAACCACTCCGCAACATAACCGGGAAAAAAGCGATGGCGTGTTTCAAACACATGTCGTATGGAAGGTAAAGACATTAAGACACGGTCACAATGACCGACTATGCTCGATACCACTATTGTAACACCCCATCTAAATACCCGAATAATATTAATTAAATTAATATCGAGTCATCTTTAATCGAGTTAACACGGTAAAATAAGGGATGTCACAATTAATAATTAAAATAACCTTCATTCAAGCAGTAGCCATGCACGAGGATCAACACCTTCAAAATAATTCATATAGATAAGGAAATCATCATAACCAAACACGGAATAATTCCATCATTATTATTCCCAACAAAGTTTTAAATAATTAATAAACCAATATCTAATTCCTCATCTAACATGTTACAATCTAATCGAGCGATAAAGCGATAAGCTCTAGAGCCATCCTCACCAACTCCTCAGCTAACTTTAATCGGTAAGTAAGGTGATAATCAGCATATTATAAGCTTCTCAATTAACAATATATTTCAAGCACATTAATCCACCCATTTCAACATAACTCCATTCAATACGTTACAACCATATAATCATCATGCACAACAATCATCAATCGAGAATAGTAACACGGAAGACATCCTAACATGTTACTATCCCACAATCAAATGGACTCAATGCATGCGGTACCGACTCGTGACTCAAAGTCACCCAACACGATCCATCACCAACCGGATCCATCGATTCGTCCATAACCACTCGGACACGAATCCGGCCTAATCACCCATCCTCACTCGGGTATCGGTTATCGGCAATCCAAGTCAAATTAGGAATTAACTTCACCAAAACAATGCATATGCACGCACATCACCAGCATGCAACATTAATCAGTCTATGTATACATTCATTTAACATAACTGAATCACAACAATCAACATGATATATCAACCAATCATGCATACATCTAACATCAGCATAAACATGCAAACCAATCAACATGATATAATCACCTATCATGAAATAATTCATCACCAAGCATAAATATGCCAAACACTTACCCTTCATTTGGTAAGACTATCACCAATATATATCACAACAATGACAACTAAGGTCAACCACCATCAGGCATATACAACACCAACAAACACATGATATCAATACAATCATGAATACACCAATTATCGTAAACCGAATCAAACTCAAAAACATGATATTCCAATCATCATGCATACAAATAACCACAGCATAACACGCTTTACATTCACTCAGTATCAATATACTCGTCACCACAGTTTCACTGCTACATGCACCTCAACGTGCGTCAGTCAATAATTGTTTGTTTCGAAATTTGCCTCTTTTTCAAAATAATTTCAACTTTTAGAAAATCTTTCCATTTTATAAGATAGAGCATTAAATTTAAGAAACAACGTCCAAAACGGCGCTCAAAACGGACTTACGGTTTGAAAGTTATGAATTTTTAAAGTTTGGAAAATTTTCAAAAGTTTTCAGTGGAACCCGGTTCCTCCCTGGGAGTAACCGGTTCCCACAACTCAAAAATACACGCCCCCTGGAAAAATGTATGGGGAACCCGGTTCCTCCGTGGAACCGTTCCCGAGTAAAATCTCATTTTTGGAAAATTAACGTGGAACCGGTTCCTCCCACAGGAACCGGTTCACGAGTTCAAAATACCATTTTCACCATTTTAAAAGGGAACCGGGTTCTCCCACTGGGGAACCGGTTCCCACGACCATCAGACCCAAAAATTTAGTTTTTGACAGCATTATTTCCCAAAACCATTTCCTCTTTATTCCAAAACGTGCCACACCTTCCGACACCATAAATTCACTCATTCATCATCAATAACATACAATATAACATGTTTTATTCACAGTAATGATCCTATATCATACAGATCCATTAATCTATACATTCTGACACAATCTGACATCATCTGACACCATTAGGTATACACCCATGGAAACTTAGAAATCCCTAAACATAGATTTCCTAACATGCTATGATCTATAATATTAAAATCAAAACCGATAATAAACCATAATCAATCACCCCTTACCTTGTGGGTTCTTGGACACCTTAGGTCTTCTTCCTCCTTTTCTCCTCTTCTCAATTCCACGTCAGTGAGTTTTCTCCAAAAGATCTTTTTCCTTATTCTAACATAATAAAATAACATAATTAATGTGAGTAGAGTCTTTTACTCCTCACACCCTCACTTTATTCATCATACCACCAATAAACCCACTTCCATTTAATTCAATTGACTTCCAATAATCCAAAATATTAAATATTACATTCCTAATTAAATTAATAATTAAAAATCGTAATTATTTAATAATCGATTTATTCGGGGTGTCACAGTAATTGTCTTAGGTTTTTACTCCATGTTAGGGATTTGAGTTTTGCTAGAGATAGATTGCTTAAATTCTTACCTAGGATGATTATCTGTTAGTTTCTGAATGCTAGAAATGGGTTTAGAGCTGACATTTACTTAAAGTATCTGATCTTAATGCCTCTGTGTTGGTTGTTTCGAACTAGAGATAGTCGTTACGAGTGGCGCGATTGACTTCTATGTTGTTGAGGTATGCCAGACATAGATGTCGAGGTGATACGGGAGGATTCTCAATTTGGGTTATAAATAACTTAGGTTGTGAGAGATATGTGGTGACACGGGCGAGTATCATAGACTGAGTATAACTGGACGGTAGATTTAAGTCTGTGACGGGTAGTGTGGATTCATTCCGGACAAGCTGTCTATCCTTTATACTTTTTGTTCATTTAGTTTTTGTCTTTACTTTACACCCATTTAATCCCAATCTCATTAACGGTAGAATTGTCGAACGACGAATAAATAACCAATCTCTGTGGACACGATACGATATAACCTAGCCGGTATATATCACCCGATAAAAATAAATACCAAACTCGTTGCTTGTCGCTTTACCGCTTCAACATATACCCATCGCCTCCATATCAAGATGAAAAGTTTTACTATCTTTAGTCTTTCCTAGAATGTCTAGAAGTATGCCAATCAAACTATCACACACATATTTGTGATTTTCTTTGTTTTCACGTATTGTTGTAAATTGTCTCGTTTGTTGTGTGGTTGTTAGGACACTTTCTTTAGGTTTGCGCAGTGTGACAATACCATGGCATGACGAGAGGAGGTTACTAGCTCGTATAATAAAGGTGTAGAGCTTAAGATGTTAAACAAGCATGTTTTGTTTATAATTGTTTATGTGTGTGGTGGCTTCTATTTTAACAAGTTGAAATAGGACATGTTCTTAATTTCAAATCTTCACCTTTCAACTTGTTAATTCCTTTTCATCAAGTTTTCGTATCATTATATGTATTATTTTGTTGTGTAAAAAATGTGATTTCCGCAAGCTTGTCGTGTTTAGCTTGAGGAGTTTTGTTGGTTGTAAATATTGTATATTTTGTACATTTTGTTTTCCTAATTCTGTTGTTATTGTTTGGACTCAAATTTTGATTCGGTAACTTGAAGTTGTATTTGGTGATTTTTCAAGTTTGAGTGTTTCAACTCGCGAATGTATGGTAATGATAATATTTTGAAGTTGATACACGTCAGGTACTCGTTTATCGGTTTCTATAGTATAGCATGTTTAGGAAACTTTTCTTTTGTATAATTACCATGTCATTCATTCTTTTTGCATTACTTGCTCATGACTTGAATCACTTTAGTTCCCTTTTTAACCATAAATGTGAAGAAGCTTTCCATTGTTTACATATTCTCAAGACCACATTCTTTTTTTATTGGATTTCATTATGTTTAATCTTTTGTTTGTGTTGATTGTATGAATGCATGAAAATGACCAAGGCATTTTGTTTGATTTTGAGCACAACTACTTTGGCCAAATATTCAATTCACCTTGTGAGTGTGTGATCATTTGTTAACCCCTTTGAACTTTTATCAATATCCATGTTTATTTGAACTTGATACTTGTCTATGAATCATGAATCATGAATCAACAATTCACCTTTTTTGCATGTATGTTGATTTCTTTGTTTCTTGAACCCTCAACTATATGTTATTGTATGAATTTTTACCTTGCCTTAGAAAGTATGGGGTATTAACATAATGATGTTGGTTAAATTCAAGTTGGGGAGAGAAATGTTTATGTGCTTTTGTTGTGATTGATATGAGGTCGAGAAAAGAAAAAGAAAAAGAAAAAAAGAGAAAAGCTTTGGAAAAGAAAAACAAAAAGAGTATGAATAATGTTGTGTTAATAAGTATTGTGATTGGTTTGAAATCTGGGATGAGAAATAAGTTTGATTGAAATTCTATTGTTTGAAACTTTGTGAGTTGACCACTCCCTTAGGTTTAGGCAAGTTTTTGTTTCAATTAGCTTTAAGACTTATCACTTGTTTGTTAACCAAGGCACATTACAACCTTGAAAAGCCCTTGTGATTCTTTCCTTTGTATTTTCAATGCGAATTTTTGGATGAATGCATAATTTAGTCTTTTGTTTGCAAGATTGTTGGATGAGTGTCCAAAGTCCCTCACCTTTGTGTGTTCTTCATCTACCGGTTAATTTTTGCTTGGTGTGATTCATGATTGAACTTGTTTTGTTTTAGAATGTTTTGCATGATTTTTGTACTTAAGATTTGTTTCGTTGTAGGATAGTGGTAAGTATGTATTTTGCGTGTACGTTTTTGTATGAACCATACATTTGTTTACCATTTTCTAAAACTTGTTGATTCATGATTCTTGGTAATTACTTTTGTTTATTTAGGTTTATTTGACTTTGTTTGAGGATAAACAATGAACCAAGTTGGGGAGAGTTGATAAGTGCTAAAACGTAGTTATTTTGTATATATATTTTGTGGCACTTATCCGTTCTTTTATTTATATGTAGTTGAATAACCCCACTTTTTGTTGTAAATTCGATTTATTGTGTTTTGTGTATATATTGTACCGATTGACTAGTTTTGTGTATATTTTGTAGGTATTTGAGCATGATTGGAGAAATGAGGAATAAAAGCTTCAAGATGAATTTTTAGAAGAATAAGGCAAAGAAAGAAGCCAAGAAAAGAAGAAAAGAAATGTTGTCAAAGCACCACCGCCGGGCGGTGAGGTGGCAATGACAGGGCGCTGTAAGCGCCAGAAGCGTCGCCAGGCGGTGCAGGAGCGGTGCACAAATGAGAAAATCCAGTGACTTCTGACTTTGGCTCCCCAGCAGCTAGCTGGGAGAGGAAGAGTTACTTTGCTGGGAGGTGATCCGTGTCGCCGGGTGGTGAGTGAGATATTTTTCCCAGTTGCAGACGTGGAGCAACGTGGGCCAAGAGGAAATAAAGTAGCGTCGGGTGGTACTTTTGGGTGCCGGGCGGTTGCTGCGAGATATAATTTTGTATATATTTTCCTTTTGTTTCATTTTGTAGTTTTATGGTTTTGGGGGTGGATTTTTGCTCCCAATTCCATCAACTTTATACTTTTTGATAGATTAGCTTAGAAAACAACACTAGGTCTTACATACGGATGATTCGGGGTGGATTGCTCTTTGACCGACTCTGACAAACCAAAAGAATCGTGTTTATCTCTTCTCCTCTCTATGTATTTATATATTTGTTGGGTTTTGTATGTATATTTACTCTGAACTCATGTATATTTGTCTCCTTTGACGTTGTATAAAGCTTACTTTACAAATCTGTGTTGGTGATTGTCTTAGGTTTTTTACGATGTGTTAGGGATTTGAGCTTTGCTAGACATAGATTGCTTAGATTCTTACCTAGGATGATTATCTATTAGTTTCTGAATGCTAGAAATAGGTTTAGAGCTGACATTTACTTAGAATATCTGTGATTAATGCCTCTGTGTTAGGAGTGTCGGACTAGACATAGTCGGTGAAAGTGATATGGTTGACTTCTGTGTTGTTAAGGTATGTGAGACATCAATACCGAGGTGATGTAGTAGGATTCTTAAATTGGGTTAGAAATGACTTAGGTATGTCAGAGATATGTGATGACATTGACGAGTACTGTAGGTGGAGTATAATTGGACGGTAGGTTTAAGTCTGTGACGGGTAATATGCATTCATTCCAGACAAGTTGTCTATCCTTTTTATACTTTTGTTTGCATTTAATTTCTGTTTATACCTTTTCTTTACAACCCATTTAACCCCAAACTCATTAGCGAACAAATTTTTCAACGACGAATGAATAGCCAATCTCTGTGGACACGATATGATATAACCTATATATCACCCTGTAAAAATAATACTTTACTTTTTGCTTGCCGCTTAAATACCACAACAACAATGCCCAAGGTAAATGGTCTTTTTCCAAACTCAAGTTGGTGATAACAAACATCATATTCATATATAGGACATACTCTATGTTCGTTGACACTATATCCAACCAAGTTATCGTAAGCAGGAAATTTGTTGATTGTGCAAAATAACATTGCACACATCTTAAACTTTCCCCCAGAATATGCATCATCAACTTCAACGCCTTCATCCTACAAGAGGCGTATATCATCCATTAATGGACTTAGATAAACATCTATGTCGTGAACAGGTTGTCATGGTCCAGAAATCATCATACTTAACAATATATACTTGTGCTTCATGCTCAACCAAGGATATAAATTATAAATAGTGAGAAGAATAAGCCACGAAGAATGATTAGTGCTAAGATTACCAAAGGTATTTATTCCATTGGTAGCAAGCCCAAGCCTAAGGTTTCTTGGCCCAACTCCAAAATCCGTAAACAACACAAGGACAATAAAAGATACCATTATTTTCGGGAATATTTTATCAGCGTATTCTAGACCTAATCTATCAGCTTTCATCCAACTACGATCTATAACAACTTCTGAAATTTATACATGTATAATAATGTGAATGACACACTAAAATCTAATCCAAAAACTAAAGCATATTCATAACAAAAATATAACTCTAAACCTTAAGCATATGCATATGTAAATCTAAACCTAAAGCATAAGAAAAATGTACTCTCATATTTACTTGAGCATATACAACATAAACAAAGAAAAAGGAATGAAGATGTTGAAGAATACCGTACTTCGAAGCTGGAGAATCTTATGCGCGCAAGAAATGAAGATGTTGAAGAGTACCGTACTTCGAAGCTGAAGAATCAAATGAACGAAGAGGGTGAGTATTTGAACATATACAACATAAACTAAGAAAAAAGGAATGAAGATGTTGAAGAGGACCGTACTTTGAAGCCGAAGAATCAAATTAACGAATAGGGTGAGGATTTGAGCTCCAAATGAATGGATACTAAGATGGTAAAGATTACGCCACCGTTGTCGTCTCTGGCTCGCTTGTTCGCCTAAGACATCTTATGAAAGAAATACCGAATAAGTTTTATTTGAATTTATCAGTAAACCCTTTAATCGTGGTTGGACAATGCAACTGTAGTGTAAATTTAAGTACTCTAACAACGGTTGGTTTACTTCACAGTTGTTAAATCATTTATAATTTATTTTTTAATTAACAGACTTAAGTGATACATACTTAATATACTCTAAAAATTGGAAAAAATGTAGTATATGAGAATCGAAGTTTGCTACACATAATTTGTTACTATGGTTTTTAATACAACCGTCATTAAATTACTGTTTATAAATCCAGCTACTCACTGAGTGCAAATTTTTTAACCTATTACAACAGTGTATATAAATCTGTTGTAAACTTGGAGTTATTGTTTGCATGTTTTTTAGTAGTGTTCTGACAATTAAAACATTTTACCTTTGACTTGCCAGACCTCTTTGATTTGAACATTCCTTTAGGCTCACCTCCTTCTCTTGACACATTTAAGCCTTCACCCTTATGTTCAATTTTCAAATCTTAGCTTTTGAAAATTCTTTGGATTTCACCGCCGTTTTGACTTCATCCATAGTAATAGTACCTCCATTGCCATAAAGAATGGAATCTTTAAAGTGCTCAAAGAATCTGGGTAATGAACTCAACAAGAGCAAGGCTTTGTCCTCATAATAAATATTCACTTCAATATTCTCAAGATCATCAATAATCTTGTGAAATTCTGTAAGTTACACAACTATGGATTTATGCCCTACCATTCGGAATGAATAGAATTACTGTTTCAGATATAATCTGTGAGTCAAAGACTTTGTCATGTACAATGGTTCAAGTTTTGCCTACATAGCAACCACAATTTTCTCCCTGACCACTTCTCTTAGAACTTTATCTCTGAGACATAAGATAATGACACTCTTGATCTTATCTAACATCTTATGTACCTGTGTAAGTCTTGTAGGCATCAATGATTCATTCTTTAAAGTATCAATACACTTCTCTTAAATTAAAATTATTTGCATCTTAATTTCCATAATTCGAAGTCGTTGTTAATAAAAAATTTCTTGATCCTCGCTCTATTGATGGTGCTCACTTGTTAAACTATATTTATTGATTTATTTTTAAGTTAGGTATGTTACTTTTTCTGTATATATAAAAGCACTATGTTTTCTCTAATTTCTTTAAAAAAAATCTATTTTCTTTTTCATAGTTCAATGAATGGCCACAATAACAATGCACAACTTAATAAATTTAATTAAAGAAACTTTACAATTTACACCGTTCCTATTCTCTATTACATATAAATCAATTCAATCATTCACTTGTGGAGATAACATTCATTAAGCTAGTGATGATATATATATATATATATATATATATATATATATATATATATATATATATATATATATATATATATATATATATATATATATATATATATTAAAACAATTCATTCTCATTTCACATTTCTATAATTTTCTCTGAGATTCTCTCTTATAATTGGATGAGACAATAAAATGACATTTTTCACTATTTCCAAAGAAAACCTTTTCTCTAATTCTTGTATTTAAATGAAGTGTTGTTCCCTTTTCACACTAATTTGATTTCACCTATATAGACTATTTAAAAATGAATTATTATAAACCATGCCAACAACCAATTAACTCTAAAATGCTTGATTTGGATCTTCATGATTTGAACAACTAAGTAGATCATCACATTTAAAAACTGCATAATCAACGAGATTAAAAGGTTAAAAAACATAAATTGAATCATGAAATGAATAATATATAGGTCTAACTGTATGACATGCATATAACTATAGGCTTCAACATAATAATAACTTTAAAACTTAACCGATAGTCATCATCTATGCATGAACAAACAAACCACTTGCACTTTGGAACTTCAGGAAATATGCATGGATCTTTTGGACAGTTTAGGGAAGTAAAACATATATTTAATGCTGCAATAAAATAAGAATAATACAATATTATTAAATCATAATGAAAGATAAGTCTAGGGTAAAAAATATAAGAGAGAGATATTGTTACCATCTGATAGAACTAGAGAGAGAGAAAAAATAAGGATAATAACATTAATAAACTTTAAAATTTCAGCCATTTTTTTTCTCCTTTTTCATGTTATAAATTTGTATTTAGTTTAATATATATGTAATTTCAAGAATTTATTGATTTTAATTTGCTAGTTTTGTACGTGATATTATTGGAGGATCTATGACGTCAAAGAGTAAAATTAAGTATTTTTTAATTCTCAAAGATTAAAAGCTAAACAAATATTTTTTTATAGATATTCATACAATTTGCACGCATGGAGTTGCAAGAAAGTCTTCATAAAATAATATTATTCTTTGTTATTAAACACCTCTTTAGCACGTTGATGTGCGTATTTATGTTTGTTTTTTTAATTGTTGTCACAATTGATCACTCTACCTTAGTAAAACTCTTATGAAATCTAATACTTTATTATTATTATTATTATTATTATTATTATTATTATTATTATTATTATTATTATTATTATTATTATTATTATTATTATTATTATTATTATTATTATTATTATTATTATTATTATTATTTATTATTATTATTATTATTATGGCCCAAAAAGATTACAAATTACGTAATAGCCTTAAGTATAATTTTGTAAGTTTTAAATTTTTTTCTTTATGATTTAATTAATAATATTGGTATGAATTACTTTAGGTTTTTAATATAAATTTTATTCAATAATATTTCTGAATCTATAGACGAAGTGATCATAACCTGTATAAATTCCGAAATATCATAATTCAATTATGGTGAAAGTGTTTAATCTAATAATACTGGCTTACTATTAATTTTATTATTATTATTACCTGATTAATTAATTGTTAATTGCTTTGGTTCCCACACATATTTCCAATTCTTTTACCCGTAATAATAGTATCGTTGGCATACTCAATGTGGATACTTGAACCTCACCATTAATTGCCAAACTCGTAGCCATCGAAAAGATTTCTCTTAACGCGCTTATCCATTAAAAGACTAAGGCCTTCCGCTGCTAAGAGGAAAAGGAATGGAAAAAAAGAGTCCACTTGCTTTAACCCTCTTGTCATCGGAAATTCATTGGATGGAGCTCCGTTAATGAAAACAAAAACAAATGCGGATCACACATACAGTAATTCATTATCCTCCACCCCAATTTTCTTGAACTCAAAGTATCCCATAATTGGTCTTCGTGATCCTGTGAGAAAAGTGTCATACCCCAATTTTTGACCTAAGATACCACCTTACATTATTCACATATGCATCATTGCATCACTAGCAGTTTCAGAACAGAATAGATCGTGCGTGACTTCTAGAAGTCAAAATCAGGGTTTCTTCAAAATTTCATCTGTTCAAGATCTAATCAATTAGGGTTTGAGTTTCCACTCACCTCAATTGATCTATCTTAATCAATCATCAACATTTGATATTCAGATTCCCAACTTTTTCTCATGATCTACCATGAATCGACCAATTAGGGTTTTGATCGAGGATAGTGAATCATTGACTTTCTGCTCAATGAATGACCTATTTGCTTGGAGATTGATCTTAACATATTCAATGCAACAACTTGACCTAATTTCTTGATTCAAAACATTTCAAAAGTCCATGTTTCTTCATCAGACAAATTCTGAATCATCTAATGAAAATTCATCTAATCAAAAAAGTCAAACTTTGACTTTTGGTCAACTTTTTCAAGACCAAACTTTTTCAATCATAAAAACATTTCAAATAATCCATCATGATCATAAAAAATCAAGAAATGTGAAAAAGTCAACAAAAAGTCAAGATTTGAAAAATTTCTAACACTTAGAAAATTTTTCAAGTGTTAAGAAACATGGTTTTTTCCCACTTTCATGGCCATTTTTCACCAAGATCCATTTGGATTCAGAAAAAACTCAAAACATGAAAGTTGTAGCCTTTTTTACAAGCTTTCCAAAATGTCCAAGAACTTGCAAAAACACTTTGTCTAGCTATATTTTTGATTTTGAAACATAGAGCTCCAAAACCATGGATTTCAAGTTCATGCTTCAAAATTACAAGTCATTTTTTTGCAACTTCTCCTTCTAGAAGCCTTGTCATCACCTAGAGATAGGTTGTAACTGATAAATATCAATTCTACATGATTGAAGAAGAGGATTGAATCAAAGAAAAAATTAACCATGGTTAGGAAAGTTACTTTTGCATTAAATGCAAAAGATTCATTCTTACCACTTAAGCCAAGTTGCAAGCTCTCTCAATTATAACCTTGCCTTGTCATTCAGAATTCTTGGCCTATAAATAGAGGCCATTTCCTCAAATTCAAACCACACCAAAGCTATCATAATCAAGCTTTCTTTCTTTCTTTCTTTCTTTCTTTCTTGAATTCTAAGTTACAAAGTTCAAAGAGAGATTTTTTGCAATTTTCAAACCTTGCAAAATCTGAGAGAATTTAGGCTTCTAACATGTTCTAAACATCAATTAGAAGTTGTTCAAAACATAAAACCATCACAAGAACTGCCAAACTCAGAATCATTGTTCAAAATCTCAAAGCTTGTAAATGATGCCTTAACTTGCCATCTCTCAATTTGCTCGAGCTAACTTTGATTTAACACTTCAAACATCATCCATACACTTCATATGAGTGATCCAAATCATCATCCCTGACCTGTAACATCTCCAACCTCAAATTCGAAACTCACATCAAGTAGATGCATTTGGACTTGGGTGGAATGATCCAGACCATTTCAAAGCAAGCATAGTATTCAAACACCTTCCATAAGGTTCAGTGGTGCTATAACATTCATCAAACAACTACTGGAAACACTCTAAACAGGATATCGATTTTAGTTCGAAGAGGTAAGGTGCTCATACTTTGAACTCTATGATTCATGCGTTCCAGTTCAAAAATTGCTTGGCCATTTTGTTTCTGCACTTATGTTGATCATTAACCCTCAATCAATTTCATAAATCATGATCCATACATGATTTCATGTTAATTCTTAGAATTAGGGTTCATCTAGGCACATTCAAAATTAATCATTCTAAACTGAAAATAAATGAAATTAATCATCACCATCATGTTCCTGGGTTCAAAACGAGCAAGTTTGATGTTTACATCTTTTAATTTCATCAAGAAATGAAGAATCTATGAATTGATGAAGATTGAAGAAGAAGAAGAAGAACATTGCGCGCATTATTTCGTTTTCCAGAAAATTCAAATAATTGGTTTATAATATAATAACATGAAGTAAAATAAATAAACGGATGTATAGCCACCCCAGTGGTAGACAACGCGCTTTTCATGTTCCTTGCCTATGGTCCAGGGTTCGAATCCCCCTGAGACCATTTTACCATTTTTTTTCACTTTCCTTCATTTTTAAACATTTTCAAAGACTTGTTTTTAAATATAATTAAATGGAAACGTGTAAATAACAAGATAAGCACTTGGCTCAGTGGTAAAGCTTTTCAATTCTAAGCCAAAGGTCATGAGCTCAAACCTCCTTAGGACCAAAATCTAATTTTTACTACTTGTTTTCTTCACATTTTCTATCAAACTTCAACATTTTCAAAAACCAATCAAAACTTCTCATTTTGAGATGATTTTTTTTGCACACTTGTCATTTAATATACCTATTTTATGATTATGTCAAAAAAAAATCCAAAAATATTTTCTTTTTATTATATTTTTTATTAAGTCAAAAATGAAACATTTTAAGTACTTTTAATACTTTTCAAAGATGTTTTCTTTCAAACTTTCAAAACTCAAATCTTTTCAAAACTTCTTGTGAATATACTTCACTTTTCAAAATCATTTTCAAAACCTTTTCAAAATATTTCAACAAACTTACACACCTTTTTCCATGATCGACTCGATTTGAAGATAAAATCGAATAAGTTTTTCCTCGAATTTCTTAATTGATCATGGGCCTCCCTCACGGTGTAAGTACCAATCCTTTTTATGTACATATTAAATTTTCCTTGTACATATTCAATCATCTTTGTAAATATCCAAGCATAAACAAACTTCGTTCGTTTGTTTTCATTCGCTTGTTTATACACCAAATTCATTGGTATTAAGAAAAGGATTATTCCCGGTGAAACTCCTCTTAAACTAATGGGCCTCCCTCACGGTGTAAGTCCCAACCCCCTATGTACATATTCATTTCCTTATACATAAATACTCCTTCGTGTACATATTCATTCCCTTGTACACATTCAACTTGTAAATAATCAAGTTACACTTGTTTTAAACGCTCGTTTTATACACTTGATTATATTTCCTTCATAAACTCATGTGAATACATATCACACATTTGTTTATATAACTGTTCAGTTATAACATAACAATTAGCCTAACAACTAGGTTCCCCTTTATCCTCCTCTTGGGCTTTGTGTAAGATAACTTATTTATTGAGTTAGCCTCCTCTTAGGCTTTATATAAGAAAACTCATTTTTTGAGTTTAGCCTCCGCTTAGGCTTCATATAAGACAACACTCCCTTGCTGAGTTAGCCTCCTCTTGGGCTTCGTTCAAAAGAACTCCTCGTTGAGTTTAGCCTTATCTTGGGCATCAAACAAGAAAGAGACCAAGAAATCTCTTAACAGCCTCCTATTGGGCTTCCAATACAAAGAATCACCCGCGCTAGGATAGAACCCTAAGAGGATGATTTCTCAGTGAAATCACTCTTTAAATCCTGAGAGGATGGTTTCCCAGTGAAACCATTCTTAAAAGCAAAAGCCAGCCATACCCTATAGCTTCCTCTTGAGCTTCATACAAGGACCCTCTATGACCCTCGAAATGCCTTCTCTTGGGCTTACAATACAAGGACCCTCGATGACCCTCGGAATGCCTCCTCTTGGGCTTACAATACAAGGACCCCCGGGCTTCTTAAAAGCATCCCCCTAATCTAATCAATTTCTCCTAGAGATTTAGACATTTATCATCTTTATGGAAGAAGTATCTCATCTATCACATCACATACAATCAAAAACTTTTCAAACTCTTTTTTCAAAACAAAAACATCTCTTAATCGTAAGTGGTAACGCTTGTACACTCAAGCAAAACACCCAATGCTTACAATTAAAAGATTCAATCATCTTTTTCAAACATCTTTCTTAACTCGTTAGTGGTAACGCTTGTTCACTCAAGCAAAACACCTATAACTTATGATGAAAGATTTAATCAATCAAACCTTTCAAAATGTATGTGATGAAATAGATTAGATACATTTTTCATTAAGATGACATTTGTCTTTGTCTCTTAATAACATCCCGTTGTTTCCACTAGCATAAGTTGGAACTACGATTGCTCTGACTTTCTCAACCTCCCTTTGAGAATACGTAGGCACAAGGTCTCATCCTTAGCGAGCATACTTCTTTCTCCCTCAAACCAAACAAAACCATATATCCTTTAGATCCGAGCTACAAATGCTCTGATTTCCATTAAGGGATATGTATGCAGAAGATCCCAATGATCTTTGCGAGCACAATAATAACAAAACCTAGGATCCCACATAATCTTCCCTTCTTAAAATCCAAAGGAGAAACTTTCCCAACAATAGAAATAGCAAAGTAAAACACACAAACATATCAAACATATTCATATATAAAGCTATAGATAACTATATATATTTAGGGTGCCACATCTATTCCCTTTATATAATAAACCCCCTTGCCCGAAATCTCTCCAATGTGTTGCGTCTAGTTTGCGCTAGTCGTAATGCATATCATATCAATTGAGGGTATTGCAGCTTTCCCCTTTTTCATAATCATTTTTCTTGTGTTGGAAATAATAAAGCTTAATGCTCGCGGCATCTTTATAAACAAATCAAAAGAGTAAATCGTTTCGAGCCAGAGAATTCGAATTCCGATTCGATTCCCTCGCGCGTCACTTTTTAACGCGAACAAAGAGACCCAATATAAATACAAAGTTCAAATATTAAGATATTTGTAATATGAATGACATCGTGATGATGATAAAGATATTTATTTTTTATTACTACATGCCTATCATAAAAGAATAAATATTTGTTTAGCAAATAAAAATTTGTATTATCTACTGAAACAAGAACCAAAAAGAAAATGATGAAATGTAAGAATTCAAAAAGGAAGCATCATATTGCATTGCAGCAACACAACAAGATGTTTTCTTTATGTTAGATCCATGGTTTCAGGATTGATTATCAAGTTATTGTTCTTGGTTGAAGTTTTTACGCAAAAATAAGTATTGTTCTCACTCATGAGCTTTTAAGAAAAGAGTTTAGTATTGTTTATTGGAATTGTAATCTTCTATTTTTTTATTCTAGTCATTGGTTTATGACTGTAGTTTTTCACCGAGGTGATTGGTAGAAAGTGAGAGGCGGATCTCATATCTAGAAGGTTTTTAGGTAGAAATTGCACAAGGTAATGATTAAGCGTGAAGTTGTAAACTGAGATTGTTTAAGCTTTGAACTAATATTGTTATAGTGAATTTCCTTCATGACTTGGTATCCCCCATTAATAGCCCCCAAAGTAGGTGACCTTGCACCGAACTGGGTTAACAATCATCTATGTTATTTATCATTATGCAATTTCTGCATATTTTACATTTTGATATTATTGTTCTGTCAGTCAGATGATGTTATAACATTTGTCTTGACATTATGTTATGATGTTAGAACATCAATATTAACATGTGTTTCAAGTGTTATAATTTTAATTGGATTTAGATTAGGCACGCTGGTCTGTTTATTTGGTGTGCACCAGGGATAATATTTCTGGTACTACTAGTCTTTTGGAAGGATAGAATGATAGAATTCTTGATGTCAATATAAAAAATCTTGGAATCATGTCAGGATTGGTGAATTTTGTTGTTAAGGATAAAGGAAGGGAATACACTTTGAGGCCAAAAGATGATTGGTCTTAGGAAGTGTATGAGTTCGATCTTGGTAACTATAAAGTTATGAGTTCCATATTTAATATGATGAACACATGTGTTAAGCTTAAATATGTTTGGGAATTTATCAAGACTACTCATGAAGCCACACCAAAAAGTTTAGGAGAAAGGTTGGTCAGGAAGAAGATACTCAGGTCTCTACCCAAGAGATTTTACAATAAGGTATTAGTCATTGAAGAAGTTCAGGATATCAACAGTAAAGCTCAAAATTTTTTGAGCCGACTAAAATGACATATTTGAATAGAAGAACAAGAGCATAGCTTTTGTCTCCAACTCTGTTGATAAAGAGGAACATTGTGTCCTAGAATCTGATGAAGGGTTATCTAATGCTGGTGTATTCTTGGAAGGAAATTCAACCAAGTCCTGGGGAGAGTGGATAAAAGGTCAAGGCCAAATTTCAAGAACATTAGTCCTAATTTCAGCTAGATCTATGTGATAAAAGAAGATTTGGATCAAAAGAAAAAGCCAAACAATGTCAAGCATTTAGAAAAATGAATGTGAAAGCTTTAAATTTATTAGAACATAATGCCATACATATCTCAAAAAACCATCTGAAGGGACTTTCTATTTCTTGGGTTGTTGAGGGAAGTGATCATGATTAAGACAAGAAGGTGTTGGCTACTTCTTATAAAGTATTTTGCATCAAAAGTGAAGAAGTTTATCAACAAGGAGAAAAATAGATGCTAATTATTTCTCAACTACATGATGATAAGGAAGAATGTTGTCTACTATGTTTAACTTGCAGGATGAGGTGACTTTATTGACCTCCATATTTGAAATCATGATCAAGTCTATGAACAAATGATTCTAATATTTTGGTAAGATTCTTCAATATGGGAAGATGACTGAATACGTATAAGGATTAAGGTTTGATTATTAAGACTTTGTCAAGCAAGGAAAATATTTAGTGATAAACCTTGGGTTTCTCCAAAAGTCTGGTCGAGTCAATGATGTCAATCAAAATGTCTCAACATCATACTAGGAATCAAATATACTTAAGCTACAGGTAGGTTCTTGCACTATAGGTGTCACTTTTATGGTAAAGTTGGTTATATTAGGCCTCTTTGGTTCAAGATGAATGACTATTCTAAAGTCTAAATCAACCAAAGGATGACTATGCAGTTGTCAGAACTAGGAAGATATGGAACCTTGGGGAAAATTGCCTTTTGTCCTTTCTCTCTTAGGTATGTTTGGATTAATGGAAAGGGATGGAATGGGATGGAATGAAGTTATGTTCCCCTGTTTGGATTTACAAAAATTGAATGGAATGGAATCTGATGGAACTGATTCCATCCAATACCACTACTTTGACACATTTTTCATTTCCCCAAATTGGGGTGTATTCAATGGAATGGAATCAATTAATAAATCAATTACAATTTTGTCCTCTAAAAATTCACTTTTATTAACTATTCATATTCCTCATTTCAATTTCACGAGATATTTTTCTATTCATTCACTGTAAACTCTTCTCCTTCGCAAACCTTCTTCTTGATTGCAAAACGTCTATCTTTCTTCTACCCAGTCAAGGTACATCATTTTTCTTATCATTTTTCCCCTGTAATTATATGTGTGTTCTATTATATGAAATACATTGATTTATTTTCATGTTCATGTCTCTTTCAATTTTGAAAAATTAGGTATCGTGTTTTAAATGTTAAATTTTCTTTTTATTTTGAAAAATTATGTATAGTGTTTTGAATGTTAATATTTTTTTAATTAAAAATTGAAGAAATTAGGATTTTCGCTGCTTCTTTTTAGGTTATAGAGTTTTATATGATAAATTCCATTATTATTAAGAACAAAACTATAAATTTGGTTTGTTACTTTCTACTACTGTATCGTTGCTTTTTCAATTTGTCGTATGGAGAGAAATAAGGATTAGTACAGTAATACAAAACTTGGCTACTTTATTATATTATGCAATTTAATAAGAAAATAATTTTTAGTAATATAAGTTTTTGATTTGCTATAAAGATTCTCAATTAATTTGGGTTTAAAATTATGTATTTGATTTGTTATAGAAATTTTTAGTTGCTATATTTTTTTTAATTTGATATGATTTGTTTCATTTGTTATAAAGATTTTAATTTGATTTATTTATATATGGATTTATAATTATAGTAAATTTTACTATTTAATTTGTTATAGATGAGTAACGAAGACATAAGAATCAAGTATATGAAATTGGTTCAAATGATTATTCTTCAAGTACCTATCATTATTGTTCTAATATGTTAGCTAAAAAACAAGCGTAGAAGATCCCAAATACCTTATAGAATTACAGAGCAAAGAGAGAAAGTTAGAAATGAGTTGATGAAATATATTATAGGAAGTGGGCAATATTATGATATCATTCGTATGAGTCCCTAAGCTTTCTTAAACTTGTGCACCTTATTACAAGATCAAGGTGGACTTACACATACACGAAGAACGACTATCGAGGAACAAGTAGCAAAATTTCTTCATATAGTAGGACATAATGTCAGAAACCGTGTGATGTCTTTTTTTAGACGCTCCGGTGAAACTATTAGTCTTCATTTTCATAGAGTTCTAGATGCTTTGATAGAGGTGGAGGGAATTTTTTTGAAACAATCTGATAGAACACAAGTGCCTCCGCGGATACTTAACAGCCACAAATTCTACCTGTATTTTAAGGTAAACAAAATTTGTGTCTACTACAAATATTGATTAGTTTTATTATACACTTTAAATATATAAATTGAATGTCAAGACTGCATTAGAGCAATTGACTGCACACATGTGCGTGTTAAAGTTCCAATTGAACTCGCACCTAGATACCGTGGTAGAAAAGATTATCCCACACAAAATGTGTTGGCTGCATGTTCATTTAACTTGAAAGTTACCTATATTTTGGTTGGATGGGAAGGAACTGCATCTAACTCAAGAATAGTTAAGAGTGCGTTGACACATGGACACCCTCTTAAAGTGCCATAAGGTAATAAAAATAATAAAAATTATTTGTATAAGTATTTAGATTAGCTAAACTAATAGACTCATTATTTTTTTTTGGAAAGTATTATCTAGGTGATTCAGGATTTCCTTTAAAAGCATGTCTCATCACAACGTATAGGGGAGAATGATATCACTTACAAGAATACTCTAGAAATCCACCTCGAAACCCTCGTGATTTATTCAACCATCGACATTCGTCATTATAGATGTCAATTGAATGTGCATTTGGAGTGTTGAAGAAAAGATTTCCAATTTTACAAACTGCAACGAAGCCTCCTTCTGGTATTAAAACTCAACATAAAATCATCATTGCTTGTTGCATTTTGCACAATTATTTGATGGGTGAAGACCCCAATCAAACTCTAATAGATGAGGTGCAAGATGAGCTTGCAAACGAAAGAGATTTTCAAGAGGGTCATCAAGATCATAGAGAAGAAAATGATGATATGATTAACGGAGATCCAATTAGAGATAATGTTGCGGGTTCTATGTGGCTAGATTATTAAAATTATTCTTAACGAATTGTTACTATTATGAATGATGTTTTAAAGAATTTTATTTGGATTGAACTTTTTATTTGTAATTTGTGGTTTGGTTTTTTTAGTTGTAATTTGGAGAATGGATTTTAATGTTATTAATATTTACATTTGAATTTGTGCATAAGTTGTTATATTCTTCATTGTATTTTTTAATAATGGACATGGAAGCAAGCTCAAAGAGGCCTAGGAAGCTCAAGTCTAGAAACATGCAATTGGACAATTGCTATGGATGAAGTTTTGCTTGATGCATATTTGCATCAACAAATATTGGGAAATAAAAATGGTAATAGTATGACAACAAGCACTTTAAATAGCATTGTTAAAGAATTGAAGATTCACTTTTCGGACAAACCAATTTCCAAAGAAAAGATAAAAGGTCACATGAAGCACATCAAAATAAAGTTCAATTCTTGTTATGACCTTTTTCAGAATGGCCTTAGTGGGTTTGGATGGGATTCAACGACAAATATGTGGATTACTGAAGATGAAGTTTGGAATAAGCTAATTGAGGTATTATTTACTATAATTATTTCATACCCTTTTTAAGTAGGTTATTTTTATTTGAGTTCACTCATTAAAATCTTTTTAAGTGATGCATTATTTCATTTATTTTGGTGCAGGCAAAACCTGAAGCTGCTGAATGGAAAAATAAGCCAATATTATTTTATGATAAATTGGCCAAACTTTTTGGAAAAGATCGAACAACTGGAGAGCATGAAGATACAGTTGCTGAAATGAGAGCAAAAAAGACTGCAAATGTTGAAAAAAGTTATGGCACAACCATTGAAGAAATAGACCACCTAGTTGAAACAAATGAAGTTATTTTAGAGGGATTTGATGATGATGATGATGAACATCATTCCAACAATTCTCCTAAAATAACTTCTATTACCAATTCTCAATATGTGTCATCGTCTAGGACTAAGAAGCGAGTAAAAAGGGTTATTGAAGATGATACAAGCATGATTGAAATTTCCAAAACTTTCAAAAAAATGGTTGATGTGTTTGAAATGCATTCAATGGAGTTGGTCAAGCAAAGTAAGAATGCTAATGGTGGAGATATTTGGGCTAAATTGGTCGAGATTGGAGTTGAATCAAGTTCTTTGCCTCTTGTATACATGTACCTTGTTAAGAATGCTGATTCATTGAAGGCTTTTAATGGAATTCCAATCGATAAGCGCAAGGAAATGTTAGATCTCATTGTTCCAGACTATCCTTTTTGATAATGGTAACTTATTTATTTATCACTTTCATGTATTTTTTATCTTTAACAAATGAAATATTTGCGTAATTTATTTTATGTTTTTTTTGCAGGTTTGAGGAATACTTCAAGAAGAGAGTCATTATCTATTATGGAATAATATTTGTCTATTTTCTTTTTAGAAGACTTGATATTATTATCTACCATAGACCTATATTTATCTTTTAACTTTAGCAAAACTTGAATTTTCTGAATTATTATGATTATTAAGTATGGTGTTGATCAAAACCTATGTACTTGGTCTTTGCAATTTCAATTTCAGTTTATAATAACCATGTTCTATTTATGAATATTTAAATTTATTACAGTTTATTTTATTTTCTTTCAAATGTTAAGTTGATATTTTCTATGATTATATATTGTTTTACTTGGATCTATCTATATTGTCTCAAAGGGTAAAATTATAATAAAAAAATTATAATACTTTCCGCTCCGTCCTATTTCCAAATAGTGGAATGAGATAGTAGTTCCGCTCTGTTGTAAAATATCCAAACAATAGAGTGGAGTTTATGTTCCGTTCCATTCCCTTCCGTTCTGCTTCATTCCGCTCCGTTCCGCTCCGTTAGTTGTAAGTTATCCAAACATAGCCTTAAAGCTTCAACAAGAAGAGATCGGTACTCTGGTAGTGGATGTTTCAGATATATGACATGAATAATAAAGGTTCTGGTATCTTTAGGTCTCATTCTACCAACTTTGTTACTTTTGTTAATGGTACCAAAAGGTGAAATTAAGGGTGCTGGAGAAATGGATGGATGAAAGATTGACATCTAATATGATGAACATAACTCAGTTATATGGTCAAGGTATAAATTTAAATCCCACCGAGGAAGGATGTTTGGTCTCTAATGAGAAGAATGAACTTCTTATGATGAATTTAGATTTAAAGAAAGTTGTTATTTGTGGATACCTCATTAAGATTCTTGCTCATCCACATGCTTAATGTCCAAGGAAGTTGAAGTTAAGATGTCACATCAGAATTTACAACATCAGACTACACACAAAGTTCTAGAACTTCCTTTTGTGTATTTAATGAGGCCAATGCAAGGTAAGAACCTTGGTAGATAGCACTACTACGGAAAACTCATATAACAACGGTTCAGAAAGAGGTATAATCACACGGGCCCAAGAATTGTTGTATAGAGTGTGGTTGTATATGCGACACTTACAATCACGATTCAGTGACCGTTGTTGTAAAATGTCTGTCACAACGGTTGACGCAAACAACCGTTGTAATAAATATAGTGGTATGAGTTCAACACCCAGTCAAAAGTAAAGCGCATAAAAATAGCCTTTCGCAACGGTTAAATGTTCCAACCGTTGTGGTCTATATTAGAGTCTATTATAAAATATGGGATTACTTGTTTTTTCCAGCCCCTCATTAATCATATACAACCATTCAAATAGATTTTGAGACAATAATAAAAAATTAAGTTATTATTGAAAAATAACTTAGACGATCTAATATTTGTCGAATTGCAAGTATTCTGTAAATCATGATTTCCTCTCTTAACTTATAGGATTTTATTCAATCCCAAATTATTCAAAGTAATGTTGATAAATGGATGACAACCCGAGTCTTTCACATAAACTTTGATTTCCTCTTCTTTTCTACTTTATTTTTCAAACATAAAGTCTTGTGTGAAAGATCCTAATTGGCATCCATTCATCAACATTATTTTGAAGAATTTGTGACATTGAATAAAATTCTATACGCTAAAGAGGGAATTATGATTTACAAGATGAATGCTATTCAACAAAACATTGTATCGTCTAAGTTGGTTTTCAAGAATAACTTAATTTTTTAAATTATTATCTTAAAAATAGTTTTAAATGGGTGAAATTTCAATGAGGGGTTAGTGAAACAAGCAATCTCATATGATATAACAAACTCTCTAAACAACCTTTTTCAACAAAAACATCAAATTAATTTACATGGATAATGAAACAAACAATATACATAATATATAATAAACTATACTTCATCTTACTGTACAATATACATAATATATAATAAACTATACTTCATCTTATGATATTTATTTTTATTACTATGAGTAGCTAAGGACCTTAGTGCTAGGGATGGGTACCTGAGATTGATTATGTTGATAATTCTGATTTGAACCTTGTATTGAATTATGTTTTATTTTCTAATGGATTTATTTCTTTTCTGGGTTTAATGCTTTCTCTCTCAGAAAAATTGAGGATGATTTACACTTATCTTTTAGGAAGGACTCTCAACAATAATGCTTGATGAAAATATCATATCTTAGATATCACCTAGGATTAGGGATACCATTTAAAAACCTATATGCTTTGATAGACTAAAATATATATTCTAGATAATTGAATGCTTAAATTCATCTATAATTCACTATGAACATTAGAATTGATTTGAATGTTTAAAATTTACTCACTAAGGACTTGAGAGTATATACACTTGAGAATGAAACCGTAATTCCTAATACGCTTTACTTAAATTGTTTTCTACTCTATTTTAATTTTGCTTTTATTTAATGTTGTTCACTATAAACCCAATTCAAAAACCACGATTACTTTTGTTTAACTATAAAGAAACGTGGACCCTATATCACCACGCAATCCTTGAGATCGATATTTTGGGATTTCTCGATATTACTACCTTGCCAGATTAGTACACTTTCTATTTTTTCAACCATCATGCATCCACTCAAAGAAGTTTTTAGGAGTGTATATAAATCCTTCTATACTATAATACGAAACTCACCTCTTTCAAATTTCTTTTTTACACAGATTTGAACATTCTTTTTAAATTGTCCGTACTTATTCAAGTTTTTAAAACTTTGCATAATTTCACATATCATTAAGAAGTTCAATACATTATCTAAGAAATCAAGTGATATTAGTTTGATTTGTGATACAAGACAGAGAAGTCTCTATTACAAGTGTTAATTTGGAAACAAGCCATTAAACAAATGCTTTAACAATTATCTACAAAATGTGTTTAGTTCTTATTTGTCAAGGTTGTGGTGAAAAGTATTTATATAAGAAAGTAGTGTTCTTTCTTATGTGTATGTGTTAGAAGATTGTAAGAGTGGACTTGATGTCAGACTTGTAAAAGAATTGTAAACATAGTGGAAAATCCTCTAATGGAGTAGGGAATTGGACTAACCTTAATTTGGAGAAATTGAACCAAGATATATCACTTATGTAATTTACTTTCTGCACATTTACTTTTCTTCACTTTACTCGTTAATAGTCTTAAACTGGTTAAGTAAACAAAATGACGCTTCTTTAAAATTAACAACTTGACATTTTCTTGAGAAAAATTCAACATACCTAATTCACCCCCTTTTAGGTTGACTCTAAAACATACAATTAGCATCAAAGTAGGAGTTGGATAAATTGCTCATAGATTTGGAAAACATGGATTCCATTAAACCATTATTAGGAGAAAACTCTAGTATAAATAGACCATATTTCTTTATGGGTGAATGTTATGATTTTGAAAAATAAGAATGTAAATGTTCTTTGAATCTCCTAATATAGATGTTTGGAATATGGTTGAAGAAGGACCTTTAATACCTACCACTATTATTGAAGGTGTAGAATAACCAAAGGATAAAAATGAATGGAATAATGATGATAAAAATAAACTCCTATATGATAAAAAGGCCAAACACATTCAAGCATTGGCCTTGGGAATGGATGCATTTTTTAGACTTTCAAATTACAAAGCGACCAAAGAAATATGGGATACATTAGAGATAACACATGAAGGGGTGGAATAAGTGAAAAGATTTAAATTTACCACTCTTTCCCAATAATGTGAATGGTTTAGAGTGTTACTGGGAGAAATGATTCTAGATGTACAAAAGAAATTCACCCACTTAACAAAACATCTATCTGTTCTTAGAAAAATATTTACAAACAATGAATTAAAATTAACGGTTTTAAGATCTTTGACAAAAGCATGAAAATCAAAAGTGACAACCATCTCTAAAGAGAAAAGCCTATAAAAAATGAAATCACTAACACTTTTTGGAAAGTTACAAGAACACAAGTTATAACTCGATCGATTATAATAATGAGAAGAATATGAAAATAAACATAAAGTATTTCGTTGAAGGTAAAATAAAATGTGAATCAACAAGAAGCTAGTTCTGAAGAGGATGATGATATAACTCTTCTAGTAAAAAAAATTGGAAAATTCTTAAATAAAGACAATACGTTAAAATTTGGTCAAGGGAAGATATTTATGAAGAAGAAGAAAACATCTACATCAAATCAAAATAGTGGAACCATATTTTATGGGTTATTGATCAATGAATCTCTCTTGAAGATAAATATGTTTTTTGACGATGACAACTAGTCCTTGATGATAACAACTATAGTCAAGTATTAAACAATTAAAGATGCAAGAAGATCAATAGGGTTTGATAAGTTTGATTCTCTTAATGATGACATGTTAACGGGATATAACTCAAGCCTCATCTCAAATTAAAGTTCAAGAAATTGTCTACAATATAGAAGTATCTAATAAGTCTTGAAATATGTGAAAGTTTTCCCTGACACATCTAAGTGAATAATATGGTAAAAAACATAAGGGCTTTCTCAAAATTTATGCGGCTAATCACACACACATACATCTGAAGGTGCGAGAAACACAAGAAAATGGGGGTTTGAATTGAGTTGCACCAAATATAATCTTTTTGCAACCTAAAATACAAAGATAACAAGTGAATAAAAATAGATAAATACAATTATTTTTATCCTGGTTCATTTTTAATTAAGTTACTCCAGTCCACCCCGCAAGGTGATTTTCCTTATACACAAAGACTTGATCCACTATAATCAACCAGATTACAGATAACCATAACAAGTCCGATCAACCCTATTGGAAGCCCCAATAAGTCCTCTGATCCTTATTCTAAACCAATATGACCACATTCAGAGTCTTCTTGATTATCCAGACCTTCACTCAGTCACTCAAGGAACAATCAACTCAAAAGTTGAATACAAATGTTTGTGTTTACAAGATGCTTCTAAAAAGCAGTTTACACAATATTTAAGTACAACAACACAAAAGTGTTGATAGAAATATATGAGAAACAAATCCTTGCTTATTTACAATACTATACAAAATATTTCTCTACAGAGTTTTTGTGCAGCGGTTTAGTGTAGTTTTGTTAAACTGATTCGTCTATTTCAAATTCTTCCAAGTACTTCTTTTAAAGATGAAAATACGAGATCCATTGGATGGTAGAATAGGAAATACAAATACATCTGTATTATTCCCAACGGTCATGGTGAGACTGGTAGACAATAGTACAATGGTTGTCAAAGTCGCGAAACTCGAGTAGACTCACACATAGAATCATTTTTTGATAAACTCGAGTAGACTCAGGTAGACTCGCACAAACTCATAGACTCGCGACTTTATGGTTAGTTTACGAGTCTATAAGTTTTTCTGATTTTATTTTTTTAAATCCCAAAAAAGACTCAAACTCCCCCAAAACATTTTATTTTATTTAAGAAACCCTTTGTTTGGTTCTATATATGAAGTCTCTCTGTTAGTCATTTGTTTCAGCAAAATTTCTTCCTCTCTTCATCGACGACGTGGTCGCATTTGCTTTGTCTCTTGAGTTTTTCTCGTTCGTTGTTGTGAATCAATCCTTCGTTATGTAAGTACTTTTATCATATGTTTCACTTGGATGCTTCCTTATATGTCTTTTTGTCTAATAGTGATGCGTCATTGTTCAATCAAGTCCACTGATCCCGGTCCCCATGTATCAATTTGCACATGACGAAATGGTTTAGAGGATTTATGATTTATTACATAAAATGTTTTAGTCTATTTTGAAATAATGCATTGCTCACACGAGAAATTGCTATAATTTTTATTAAATTATTAATTATTATTGATAAATATAAGGAAGATGCATACAAATATTGTAAGGAAAGCTCGAGCGAGTGGACGATATTGATGATAGAGACATAAAAACACCTCAATTTAGAATCTGTTTTGACATAAGGTTAGAACCATTTGATTAGAGGCATAGTTTTAAATTGCGGTCGTGAGGGTGGTTGCGATTACAAATATTGTGATTGCTCTAGAGCTTTAAAACATCACAAGATACCAATGAAGGTTATGGTGATGATATTGGTGGTGATTATTTCACTGGAGCTTTAAATGATTGAAGCCATTAACATATATGTCTTATGATTTTTTTGCTTTATGTTGTAGTCACTAGCAAATTAAGAAGAGGTTACTACGTTAAGTCTTTAACTACATGCTTTGTTATTTTGTTTGTTTTATTATCATATTTGTTAGTTAATTTTTTTATGGAGTATGAGATTTAAATTTTATGTTAATTGGTGTTCTATTATATATATATATATATATATATATATATATATATATATATATATATATATATATATATTTGTGTCATATATAAGGCATTTATAAGTTTAAAATATATGTGTAGGTGTAACACGGTGGGAGAACTGACTTGTTTGTTTTGCGTTTTATCGCAAATGTTGCGGATAGAAAGAGTCACCACCGACTTTTCTTTTATCCAATAAAGGAAAGGGTGAAAAGAACTGGAAAAACCTTTGATAGATTATCAATAAGGGAGGTAATTATGAAAAGGGAAGGTATTAGCATCCTTTCCATCCGTAGTTATCTACGATCTCTTAATTGCTTAGCTCACTTTTGAAAACTTGCTTTCTGTGTGTGTGTGCTTTGAAAAGTATTTCGCTTTGACTTCATAATGATTCTTGTATCAATCCTCAAGAATGTATACGAAGTGTTTGAAAATGTTTGTTTGGAAAAAATGTAACTTTGTAATGATTCTCGTTGGAATGTACACAAAGTGTTTGTTTGAAAATAGTTTTGAAAAGAGTGTAAAAAGTGATTTGTTTGTTTGGAGCAAGCAATAGAGTCTTATCACCTACTCAGTATGGTTGTTTCTTGTTATTTTCCTCCTCCTTTAGGACATCACTATCCATACCATTAGTTGGTAGGTAACTTTATCCGTTGGATGTGAAGGGACAATCGTTGGGTCATCATATGGTCATAGAAGGCAACGTTGTAAGGATACCTTAGCATTTCGAAGGGACGTTCATCACTTATTTGTAGGCAACAACCGAGGGACGAGATCATATATTCATAGGCAACATCGAGGGACTATGATCTTTATATCGAAGGGACTATGATGATGTTATTCGTAAGCGTCTTTGCTAATGGAACCCCTACGTTCGAGGGACATGACCATTGTTATTCGAAAGGTAACAAGAGAGGATACCCTAAGGGTGTGAGTGGGTGCAAATAGTGTATGGATTCAAATATTTATCTTGAAGTTAAGGTGATCTACGATTAATTGATTAGTCTTGCCATACAATTCTAGTTAACATACATCTAAGCAGTGCATATGTACAGGAAATAAAGGTGCGGAAAATAAAAGCGCGGAAAAGTAAAGTCCTAAGCTATTACAGGGCTTTGGGGTAGTTACATAATAGAGGTGCGGAAAGTAAAATGCGAGAATTTAAATCTACGCTATTACAAAAATAACCTTGTAACCTATACATTGATTTCTACAATTTAAATACGAAAAGCAGTAAATAAATAAAAGAAAAGTATTTTAAATGAAGACATAAGTGTATTGAACCCTAATTAACAGGAAAAAAATATTTTTGGAATTTTTTGTGGTTGATTTTAATGTGAAAAATAAATTAGAAGGTAATTTGAAGTTAATTATGAAAATAATTAAAAGTGATGAGAAAAATAAAATATTTTTGTGTTTAAAATTAATTAAATAATTTTTAAACCTAAATCTAAAATAAAAATATTTTTAGGGTTTTTTGTTGTATTAAAAAAATATTTGAAAGAAAATAAAATATGAAAAGAAAAATTGAAAATTTGTTAGAAATTGAAAGGAAATTAGTAGTTAAAAAAGAGGGATGACATTTCCAAGGCTCGAACCCACGCCCCTAAAGTCATTGGCACAAAACCTAGCCACTCGTCCATGTGCCACTGATGTCGTAGTATTCACCCTGAAAATAGATAAATGTTCCCTGCAAAAATCAAAAATATATGGAAAAATTTGGTAAAAGGCAGGTTCGAACCAGCGACCTGATAGAGGGTAGGGACTAGTGCGCGCATGGGTTTCCACTGGGGTGGTTAGAGAGCCGGAGGGACGCCGGAGCCCTATCTCCGACCGTCTTCTCCGACAAGCTTGTTCCTGAAACCTGCACAAATAATGCAAATATATAATCAAGAGGGACCCTACCCCCCTCAATCGAGGGCTACGAGTTCTATGGTGGGATCAGTTTGATCTGAATCGGCCTAGAAAGAGAGATACAAAGCTATAGAAAATCCATGCCCTAACAATGGCAGATCATGTTTCGGCCATTAAAAACTTGCTATGATCGTTCTAACCTGCTCTAATGAACCTCAAGAAACGATTAACAATGTTAGTTCAGGAAAAAATACGATAAAAATCAAAATACAAATTTCAAAAATATGATGCAATCGAAGTTCATGAAGCATGCGATTTCGGGAGTTTTGGCCATGGATTTTGATCCATACTTACTCTATGTTACCTTAGGAGCACGAATCAGTGCTTCAAATTGCTTGGAACTGGCTGGAATTTGAAACTCGATGGTGCAAGTTTGCTTGATATTTTTGAACAAAACCCCTAGCTTTATGGCTGCCAAAATTCGTCCTCTTGATGTCTGAAAGTGTCGTGTATTTATAGGGAAAAAGAGTTAGGTCAAGCACAAGTGTGGAAATATCTTGCATTGATTGTAAAATATTTGATTTGGGAATCAAATGAAAAACTTCCAAAATTGCTCAATGTCCATGCAATCATCCCTTATACGATTTGACCAACATGTTGTGACTTACTTGGACCTCAAGATATCTAAATAACAAAGCCCACACGCCTTGGCCTCTTGTCTTGCATTTTATTTTATTTAAAATGGAATTTTAATGGAATAATTCAAAAATAAATTAAGTAAATGATGTAAGGGCGTGTACTTGGACTTAGAGGTCATGGGCCATCTTAGAAACAAGTTTAGATCATAAAAACCTAAGCCCATTTGGAAAATTTTCAAGATTGACCAATATTTCCTTCATGCATTTCTTCAAAATTTTCAAACTTGCTCAACCATAACTTGCTCAATTTTTATCATTTTAGAGTTTTCTTGGACTTTTTAGAAAGATTAAGATGTCCTCTAAACTCTCCTTTTGGTTTCATCTTCATTTAAGCTTCCATGTTCATATACACCTCTTTGGAAAAAGATGACTTTTTGTTTACTTTTAGAAGGACCTATAATGTCTTGATCCATAACTCTCAAATGAAGCATTTTTTGACAAAGCTTGTGAGACACAAAGATGTAGAGAATTAAATTCCCTTCAAAATGAGATTTGTTGGAAAAATTTCTGATAAAGTATGTGAAAGTTATGCCTGGTCAAAGTTCTGTTGACTTTTTATCAAAAATCCCTAATTTAGAAACTTTGACTTTTGATCAATTCTTTGATTTTATTGATAAATCATGATCAACCCTTGATAAAATGATGAATGTGACTTCAAAATCTTGATGTTGACCAAAAATGATGAAGTTTGATAGTATGTTGGCCATAGTTGACTTTTTTGTCTAATTCAACTGATTTTCAACCATCCGAGCAATTGACTGAGCAATCTTGAGCTATGAAGCTTGAAATTTGACATGGTGATACTTTGAAACATATGAGGAGACATGATGATCACTTGAGGTATTAGAACTCATATTTGAATCGAGAGAATCAAAACCCTAGTGGTGGGTTGATTGCTTAGGAGAGGGTTCATCTGGTCAACCCTTGAGGAACTGTTGAATATGGAGATGTGTATTGACTTGAAAAATAGGAGGGCCAATTTTGGGTATAACAGTGGGCGTATATGTGTCACTTACAAATATTTGAAATTTGTTTTAATTTTTCCATAGACTCGTAAGAGTTTGTGAGTCAAGTCTACGAGTCGAGTCTACAGACCCTTTTCGAGTCTGAGTAGACTCGCGAGTTTGACAACCTTGAATAGAACAAAAAGAGGTTTCCTTGCGCCACTCTAGAGAGTAGAGGTCACAATATACTTTTGTACTTTTATACTCACCATCACACGCAATACCCTAGTCTTGATCTTCGTTTTCTATGTCTTTAGAGGCTTCTGATATATTTGTTGATGAAGCATGTTGTAGAAGGATCAAAACTAGTATCTTCCAAAACCAAAGTCTTTAGAACCTTAACAAAGGGCTTGTTCAGAGAACTCTCGTATTCTCAGTCTTTAGCACTTGGTCTTAAGAAGAATGTCTTTAGATCTTCAGAACTTTGTTCAACAGAATCTTTGTCTTTAGTATCTTCAGAACTTGGAACATCAAAAGTAAAGATATAGAAGGCATCCAAAGATTCCTTGAGTAAGTCACAATCATAAGTTCTTTTACTAGCGTTCAAAAAATGATAACGCCACACGCCTTCTTACCAGAGTCAAAACCTATATGACAAAAACCACACACTAGACAAAACCATGCTAGAGTACATAAGTGTTTTTAAAGATAACATGTAAATCTATCATCAAAACAAAAGGCCAGATGTAGAATCAACTTTGTTCTTACAGAACCAACCTTTTTCTCATAGCACACATGCACAAAACTACTTTTAAACTTATTTTTCTCAAGATAATATTTCTAAAAATGTCTTGAAGTCGTGTCAGCTGATTTGGGAGCAGTAAAAAAAGTTATGGGAAAGTTTTTGCTCATGCCAATCGATTGATACTTTACACAATCAATTGGGTTAATGCAAAAATGAGCCCTTAATGTTTAGGACATCATATTATTGTACATATGCCAATCAATTGACTCATCCATTATGGCCCAAAAAATTACCATTTTTTGTGCCAACCTCAAGCTTATAAGTAGAGGTCACTTCACATATATTTTTATATTCATAATTGTGAGTTACCATACCTCAATTCTCACTCTCTCTAAAATATTTTTTCTTTACTTTATCTCTCTCAAATTTAGCCTTAGCGCTTTCGAAAAAAATTGTTTTGCAAGTGAGACATCTGTAGTACTAGAAGTGTAGTATTATAAATTCACTAAAGAAGTTTTATTTTATCTTGGTGGAATAATTCATCCATTTAGGGATTATTTATTTGTGTTTTAAGCAAATCATGTTAAAAGTGTTGGTTTGTAGATTTAGTTACTAAGTTGTCGGTTCGATTCAAAGGCTCTCCCTATTCAAAAGTCTTCATCGATTCGAGATCAAATGAGTATTAAAATGTCAACTTGGTTGGTTCTTATCGTGTGTAAAACATACTTTTGATTTGTAAGCTCATCCCACTATAAAAACATACTAAGATTGGTGATAAACCCGGTATAAAATCTCCTAGGGCATTGGTTAGCTCAGTATAAAACTACGGTTCGGTTCGTGAGCTCAGTCTAGTGTTAAAAGCTCTCCTTAGTTCAAGATTAACTTGTGTAAAATCTCTTTTTAACTTGAAGACTAATCACTCCAAATTGGTGTTTGGAAAGAAGACTAACTGTTTCAATCTGTTGTTTGAAAAGAAGACTCGTTGAGTCTCTCCTTGTTTGTTTTTTGGTTTGAAGTTAGGCATAAACTTCATTTTTCTTGTATAAGTGGATTTGAGTGTTCAACTACTAAAATTTCTTAAGATTATTGGATACTCTCAAGAAAAAATCTTGAGGAGAGGATTATGTCCCTCTATAATTTTCTATCCCTTAACTATTTAATTTATGCATTTTATTTTTTGTTTCTTATTTCTAAAACGGTTATAAAATGGTTTTAAACATCTTAACTTTGTCCTAAATTTGTTTCAAACTACCATTTTTATGAAACACACAATTATCTCCTATTGAATATGAAGTCACTTGTCCAACGGACATCAGAGTTTAACTCTTCTGTAATGACTAATCATCTTAAGAGGAATATGGCTTCCAACAAACTTTTAAACAAGATATCTTTCTAAACATACATCCACATTTTAATAGTACCAAGTTTGAATTGTGGATATCTAGGTTGAAAATTTTCAGTCAAAGTATTAACTGTGAGTTGGGGAAAATAATAATCAATGGTTCAACTTATCCCTACTTACCAAGTTAATGAAAAATTAGTAGATAAATTTGATTTCCTTTAGACGAAGAGGAAAGGAGAAAAATTTAAATAGATTTCAAAACAAAAAGTTTTATAATAATGTCTCTAGATGATAATAAATTTTTTTATATTCAAAATTCTAAAACCGTGAAATGTCTGATACTCTTGGAATGATATATGATTTTTTTTTAAATATTTAGTAAAAGGAGATGAACACACGAGATAAAATAGATGAAGATGTCACTCTTAAATATTTTCCAAAATCTAGGAATATTGGAAATTATATTGAAAAGTTCGTCACTAACCAATATCTAAGAGTAGTTCTCACAGCGCCGCGCCTAATAATGTTGTTTTGGCCTCTTCTTACCTAGCACCAGCGAGATCATAGATGAAAAACCCAGATACAAGCTTATATTTCTTCTATAATGAAGTGGTGAACATTGACTCTTTGTTTAATTATGAAACGGGATAAAGGCATTCCACAGTGATGAAGTGTTGAAAATTGAATTTGTTTAATATTGAATGCATAGATTATATTCTAATAATACAAAACTACAACTCTTTATTATTACTTGCTATTCTAACGTCATTTGCTAGTTTATCTTTACGACTTAATTATGAAAGTATGAGAAAATAAAATAATATTTTTTTTACTATTCCAAAGCAAGATAACACTTCTAATTCAGAGTTTATATTACAACATGTGTTGAACAACAAATGCATTATTTAAAAATGAGCAATACGAAACTAAATTATTAGAACATGCCAACCACCAGTTTAAGCCAAAAGTCCTTAATTTACGTCTTCATATTTTATTGAGCTACCTAGAGAGCTCCACTTTACAAAATCTACACAATTAAACACACTATCAGTTTAATTTTTTTTATATATACAAAAGTATAGGTTTCAAAGAAGTAGAAGCACTTTTAAACTTAACTGATGAATCAGGTATGCATATACAACGAAACCAGTTACACCTTGGAACATAAGGATACTTACATAGATCTTTATCACAATTTAGGGCAGTTAAGCACAACTTAGCTATTAGGTAAAACAAGAATAAAAGAATGTTACAAATTAAGGATGAAAGATGAGTCTAAGGTGAAAAACATAAATATAAAATAAAAATAGAGAGAAAGAGCTTATAACCATTGGATCCAACTATAAATAGGAAAAACAAGAGGATCATAACATTAACAAATTTAAACATTTCAGACATATTTTCAGTTGTATGCATAAAAAAACTAACTACTTGATCACTTTATAATGAAAAGAAAGATATGCTCAATGGAGTTGCTAAAATCTTTTTAAAATAATAATTGTTCTTAAAAGAACTCTTTAGTACATTGATATGTCATGTTTGTTTCTTTAATTCATGGAATTGATCATTTTAACTTAATAATAATTATTTCATTCTTTGTTTTTTAAACCTTTCATAAGATTGATATGTTGTGTTATTTTTTCATGATAGCCGAATCAAAATTCTAAGAGAGGGGCAATATTATGTTAAAATATGATGTGTGCAAAGGTAATTAGTTGATAGCTAAAACAAATGCAAGGATAAATCTAGAGAATTTATATTCCAATTTAAGATACTCTATTTGTTGAAATTTACAGTATCTTTGGTTTATGTCCATGATATAACATAAATATAATAGGATAATAAATTGAATAAATATAAAATATGATAGTTACGTAATAAACATTTATCTGTTCTATATTTGATGCATACATAATAAAAAATTAAATAAATATGATATTTATAGTAATATTAAGTGATTTTTGGTGCAACGGAGAAGAGAAGATTTATAAGGTTAGTACTTCAACGCTAGTCAATGAGATGTGAGAAAAGTGGTTATGTGAGTTAGGGTGATTTTTTTGTGTGATTATTCTGTGACAATTTTTATATATAGGAGGTGGTTAGGATTTTTCCATGTCTCTTGGCATGACACGCGGGGACTGTTCGACTAAATTTAACAGTAGATAATCATTAGATCATAAAGGTTAAATATTTTTCTCTTAATCGAGGTCATAATTGACCTGAAGTGACCTATTGAATGCTTCTTGAATCGAGCCCTCCAATGATTGGGCCTTACCTTTTCTTGAGCTTATGGTCGGCCTAACACAGTTCCCTAAAGGTTTTTCCATTATGAAGGAATGTGAAGACTTGAGATTACCGACACGACCTTTCTTTCGATATGGTCTTTTGGACATGTTATTGGTTTGTTGCAAGTGGAATAGACCGGTAAGTGGAAGCAAATGACCTCGAGAACATTCACATTAAACATTATTCTTGTCAATGAAACATTTCACATTATTTCTTTTGCATGTGGTCCCATGTGGAATAGACTCGAGGAATGTTTTAAATCTGAGGTAAATCCATTCATTGGTTTTATTTGACTACCATTATTTCATCTTCCTTGCCCAGTCGTATTTTGTTTATCTCTTCTTTCAGGTTATGTTACCCTTGTTGGTTTAAATGATCTCTCATTTTCTCCAATTCTAACTCTCTTTCCGTAAGCTTTGACCAAACCTTGTCTTGCCAATTTTCCTTTCTTTCCTGATTTTGCAAATCACTTTGGTATCTCGTGTTTCTTAGTGGATTATTCATCACTAAATTACTTGCATCTCTATAGTTTTTCAAGGTATGAATTATATCCCATTTTTGTTTATTATTTCCCTCCTGTTTTTGCCTCTTAGAAATGGCAAACTTAGGAGATGGACCTACAAGTTTATTAGATATACCCAGTGACAATGAGAAAAGTAATACCTCGTCATATACGAAGGAAATGGACCCAGAGGTGCTAAATGTTGTTCCTTTGGAAATTATTCACTCATTCCTTTAATCTCATATTGCTTAGTGATATTTTTTAGTCTAGGGGTTCTCTAAAAAGTGAGGTAGTAGGTCTTCAGAGTGTTTAAAATGCATGAAGAGTTATAGAGAAAGGTAAAGGGGTAATTCTTGTTCATTTCGACACAAGGTAAATTTATCGTGGCTTCTCTTTTCCTAAATTTCCCATGGTGGATCCAAAGTTTGGTGAGGCGTAAAAATATGACCCTAGGCTTGCACATATATCAAAACCTTTAGCGACAGGGAAGTTTGGCATCATTTTGACTTATGAGGGTGTTCTAGAACTCACGATGGACCTTTTTTTTGTGTTGATAGAGAGGAGGAGATGGTTTGAAATAACCAACAAGGTCTTAAGTTTCCTAGGTATGACACTTAGTATTATTTGTTAGATGCATAGATGGCAAGGATAACTTTAGTGTTCAACAAGACCCATATATTGGAGAATTCTCATCAAGACGTGCACTACAATGAATAACACTTTTTATGGCGAAGCTTTCATTTCGAGCATTGCTAAAAACTGAGAGTATATATCATGGGAGCGCCATCGAGGTAGCATATCTATAAGTGAGCGTCATTTTTTACACATAAAAATAATAATAAACTTGTTCTCTCGGTTTTTTAGAGAACCGAGGTAATATAACTATAAGGTATCTCACTTTGAATCCCTGTTACCGCATTAGCAAATTTTCAATTATTTATGACTTAGCGTCTTTTCCAGATTCCGTGTTTTTCTTTGTTAATTAGTAATTCTCAAAATAATTTGTTATCAATAAACAAGAATAGGAAATAATAGAAAAAGTAAACATTTCATTGATAATAAAAAATAAGACAACAGAGAAAACTATTCCACATATTCAAATTTCTTAGTCCACTCAACTTCAACATTATTCCTAACTATCCCTAACTTAGTGAAAATTTCATAAAGAACTCTTCCATATGGTACGAGTAAAGGCATTTTCTTCCGAGAAATGCTTATGATTTCCTTCAAGAAGTTGAAAATGGTAAGAGGAAGATAAAATCTGACCTTGTAGGTGAGGAAGTACAAGAGATGCTTGTCATACCAAGTAAGTGTTTCAAGTGATGTCTCTCTTGAACGAAGATTTTCCACTAGAAGTTGAAACCAAAATTTTGCAATAAGGAGTAGAGAAGAAAGACTCATGGGCTTATCTTGGTTGGTATAAATTATATGAAAGCGAATTGATAAGACATTCTTGAATTGATAATGTTAAATACAACTACTTATCTCTTGACAGTTGATTGTCAAAGCAATCAGTGATGGTGTAATAAAGAAATTAGAGCCATTGACATAGTACTGGATGACTTCATCATGACCAGCTGACACAACTGAGGCATTCATCTAGAACTCTTTAACAAGATTAGTGTATGAGTCTGCATAGAATCTGAAAGAAACCATTCAACCTTTTTTTAACATGCTTCCTTAGTTCAAAACGATCGAAATTAACAAAATTTTCATTAATAACAAACAACATATTTTCATTAAGACATAAAAAGTTTTAAATAAGACGTTGAAAATAGGAAAAGACTTTGAAACAATGTTTGAAGCACAAAGATCTGATAATGAGACGTTTAAATAGCTCAAAAGCCTCATTGAAAATCCAAAAGAGAAGTTACAACTTGAATATAGCTGATCATTTATATTCTATTAATGTGATTTCAATGCATGTGCACCATGTTTTAATTAGTTTTTTAAAACAATATATTACCTCAGAATTATCATAACCGAGAGAAAAAACAAAATTGGAACCTCTCTTTTAATTATATCTTTTATTATTAAATTAAATGATCTAACCTGTCGGTTTTCATAATAACTGAGAGAAAATTTAGGGTTAAAGTTGAGGATATTTATCACCGTCCTTAATAAAATCTTTGTCATCCATTTTGAAATTCTAGTATTAGATATGAGATGTCGAAGGTAATGTCACGACACTTATATCTGTTTTAAACCCAACTAACAGAACAAAGTTATAAAGTGAAGAAAACAATAAAAACACAGAGAGTTGTTAACCAAGTTCGGTTCTAACCAAGCTACATCCCAGGGCTTCCAAGCCAGGGATGAAGTTCACTATCAGCAATATTAATTCAGAGCTAAACCTCCCTTTTTACACTCCTCACTTAATCACCTATCCAATGACCCTTCTACCTAAGATACCTCACTTAGATATGATAACCTCCGCTAACTCCCTAAGTCACACATTGTGACACTCAACAATAAAAAAAACTGAAGACACTCTTCAAAGAAACACAATCGCACTTGCTTCAAAGCTTATGGTGATTGAAAAATTACAACTCAACAAACTTCCTACTCAAGTATGAAGACGAGAGAGGATCACAATTAACAATGAACTACCAAAACAATGAATAACCAAAAAATAAAATCTAAGTTTGTAAATCTAGAACGACCAAACTGCAAAACAAGGTTTGCAACCTTTAAATAGAGTAACAACAACTAGGGTTGCTTTACTCAAGAGTCTTCAGTGCTTCCTACTTTTTCTCCACAGAAGCAGGACATAAGATCTCCAAGAATATTGCTGAAGGCGTTCTTAAGCTTCCTTAATCGAAGCATACAAAAAACAAACAAACTGACTTCCTAAAAATTCTGAACTTAAATCACTTCTGTCAGTTTCACATGTCAGGACATTTGCTGTGACATCTGCTACTTCAGTATTTTTCAAGGAATTTTTTAAGCAGAATGTTTTACCCAAATTGCTGCCAATCAATAGAACTAACAAACTCCCCCCCAGGAAAATTTTGGCTAAAACATTACTTGGAGTACAGATCATACAAAAATTACAACATCACAATTAACATAGGCATTTAAGGACACATAGCAGAGCAACACAGTAAAATCAACATCACACACATCAGAGATATAGCAGTGGATAAAAGAAAATATATGTTCAAACATTAGTTAGAACATTCACAGATGTTGAATTTTACTCCCCCTTCATACAACACACATAGATGCACAATTGACAAATTTTGCGCCCCCTGCACAACAACTTATTCTCTTGTGGAAACACACAGTATCATCAGAGGTACACATGAAGCACACACACAAAAAATGAACAATTAACATATAGCAACAACTCCCTCTCAGCACAATCATCACATCAGCTGCTCACACAAGAATGGAATCATAAATAACACACACACACAATTGTTCACAACTGCTGTTATACCTCAAAATTTACCCTCCTATTTTTCAATTCAATATACATCTCCATACTCAAGAATTTCTCAAGGGTTGAGCAGACAAACCCTCTCATAAGCAATCAACCCATAACTAGGGTTTTGCTTCTCTTAAGTCAAAGATGGTTCCTATTTCCTAAATTGAGCATCATGCCTCATCATATGTCTCAAGGTATCACCATGTCAAGTTTCAAGCCTCACAACTCAAGTTTGCTCAATCAATTGCTCAGATGGTTGAAAATCAGTTGTATTGGACAAAACGTCAATTGTGGTCAACATATAGTCAAACTTCATCATTTTGGTCAACATCAAGATTTTGAATTCACATTCATCATTTGATCAAGGTTTGATCATGATTCATCAAGAAAGTCAGAGAATTGATCAAAAGTCAAAGTTTCTAAATTAGGGTTTTTGATTAAAAGTCAACAGAACTTTGACCAAGCATAACTTTCACATACTTCATCAAAATTTTTTCCACCAAAGCTCATTTTGTATGGAATTCAATTATCTACAACTTTGTATCTCACAAGCTTTGGCAAAAAATGCTTCATTTGAGAGTTATGGGTCAAGACATTATAGGTCCTTCTAAAAGTCAACAAAAAGCCATCTTTTTCCAAAGAAGTGTGCATGAACATGGAAACTTCAATGAAGATGAAACCAATAGGAGTGTTTATAGGACATCTTAATCTTTCTGAAATTTTCAAGAACACTTCAAATAGATAAAGATTGAGCAAGATACATCTTGTACAAGTTTGACATTTTTGAAGAAGAGCATAAAGGGAAATACTAAGAAACTTCAAATTTTTTCCAAATGGGCCATGCTTTTTATAGTTTGGGCTTATTTCTAAGATATTCCATGACTTGTAAGCCGACTTGCACGTCTCTCTTCTATTATTTAATTTATTTTTGAATTAAAATATTAAAATATAATTTAAATTAAATAAAATGCAAAAATACAAGGAAGGGCGTGTTATTGAAGCGGTAAAGTGACAAGCAAAGAGTTTGGTATTATTTTACCGGGTGATATTTGCCGTTTAGGTTATAACGTATCGTTTCCATAGAGATTGGTTATTGATTCGTCGTTCGAAAATTCTATCGTTAATGAGTTTAGGATTAAATGAGTTGAAACTAAAAGACAAAAAGTAAATGAACAAAAACTATAAAGGATAGACAACTTGTCCAGAACGAATGCGCACTACCCGTCATAGACTTAAATTTACCGTCTAGTTATACTCGGCCTAAGATACTCCTCCGTGTCATCACATACCTCTCACAATCTAAGCTATTTCTAACCCAAATCGAGAATCCTCCCGAATCACCTCAATATCCATTTTTGGCATACCTCGACAACCAGAAGTCAACTGCGTCACCTCCATACCAATCTTTGGTATACTTCATCGACACAGAGGCATTAAGATCAGATACTCTATGGTGAATGTCAACTCTAAAACTATTTCTAGCATTCATAAACTAACAGATAATTATCCTATGTAAGAATCTAAGCAGACTATCTCTAGCAAGCTCAAATCCCCAACATAGAGTAAAAACCTAAGATAACTACCAACACAGATTCATAAAGCAAACTTTATACAACGCCACGGGTGACAAATATACATGTGTTCAGAGTAAACATACATACATAACCAACACAATAGAGAAATACAAAGAGAAGAGAGGAGA
Organism: Vicia sativa; assembly: GCA_021764765.1. Taxonomy (NCBI): domain Eukaryota; kingdom Viridiplantae; phylum Streptophyta; class Magnoliopsida; order Fabales; family Fabaceae; genus Vicia; species Vicia sativa. The sequence goes on along the minus strand of CM038795.1, from coordinate 232,522,211 downwards.
TAAACTACGCATTTACACTGGTTTTTCAATACCTATCGAAGAGAAATCCACCTCCAATCAACCATGAGCAAGACCCTAGTGTTGTTTTCTAAGCTAAACTATCAAAAACTATATGGGTGATGAAATTGGGAGAAAAAATCTCACCCACCAAAACCATACACAAAAAATGAAATGAAATCAAAGTATAAAGAAAATCTGGTTCCGCACAGTCGTTCGACGAACTAAAAGCTTCGCCCGACGAATCTTCTATTAAACTTGACTCACATTAAGCCACGTCCTCAGGCTGTACAAATATCTACCTTCGCCCGGCAAAATTTAGCTTCGCCCGACGAAATTCTCTTTTCCTTGCCCAACGCCTAGGCAGCGAAACAAGTCAGAGTGAAACCCATCTTCCTCTCACTGCACCGTCGCCTAACGACTCAAGGCCCTTGCCTGGCGAAATTGCCTAGGTAGCAACTTTTGTTGCTTCTCTTATGGCTTCCACCTTGAAGCCTTATTCCTTTATTCGATCAGAAATGCATCTTGGAGCTCAATTTGGACTTTATTCTCAATGCTCCAATAATGCAACAAATACCTACAAAATATATACAAAACTAATCAAACGGTACAATATGTACACAAAACGCAATAAAACGTATTTACAACAAAAAGTCGGGATTATTCAACTAAATATCAACAAAAGAACGGATAAGTGCCACAAAAAGTATATACAAAATAAGTACATTTTGACACTTATCAAGTGTCCCCAACTTGACACATTGTTTGTCCTCTAACAAAGTCAAGTAAACCTAAAGAAACAAAAGATGATAATCAAAGAATCACGAATCAACAAGTTTTTAAAACAGAAAACAAATGTATGGTTCAAACGAAAACGTACACGCAAAATACAAACTTACCACTATACTACAACAATAACATATAAACGAAACAAATCCTAAGTACAAACAAAATCATGCAAAACATTCTAAAACAAAACAAGCTCAATCATGAATCACACTTAGCAAAAATTCATCGGTAGATGAAGAACACACAAAGGTGAGGGATAAAAAACACTACTCCACAATCTTGCAAATAATAGACTAAATTATGCATTCATCCAAAAACGTATTGAAAATACAAATGCAAGAATCACAAGGGTTTTTCAAGGTTGTAATGTGGCTTGGTTAACAAACAAGTGATAAGTCCTAAAGCTAATCAAGACAAAAACTTGCCGAAACCTAAGGGAGTGATCAACTCGAAAAGACTCAAGCATAAAATCTCAATCAAAATTATTCTTCATCACAAATTTCACACCAAACACACCTCACTTATTAATATAACATTATTCCTACTCTTTTTGTTTTTCTTTTTCAAAGCTTTTCTCTTTTTTCTTTCTTTTTCTGATCTTTCTTTTTCACATTTTTTTTCTTTTCTCAACCTCATATCAATCACAACATAAGCACATAAATATTCCTCTCCTCAACTTGAATTCAACCAACATCATTATGTGAATACTCCCTACTTTCTAAGGTAAGGCAAAAATTCATACAACAACATATAATTGAGGGTTCAAGAAACAAAGAAATCAACATCCATACAAAAAAGGTGAATTCAAAACTCATAGACAAGCATCAAATTCAAATAAACATGGATATTGATAAAAGTTCAAAGGGGGTAACAAAGGTTCACACACTCACAAGGTGAATTGAATATTTGGCCAAGGTAGTTATGCTCAAAATCAAACAAAATGCCTTGATCATTTTCATGCAATCATACAATCAACACAAAACAAAATATTAACCATAATAAAATCCAGTGAAAACAATAATTGTGGCCTCAAAAATATGTAAACAATGGAAAGCTTCCTCACATTTATGGGTAAAAAGAGGAACTAATGTGATTCAATTCATGAGCAAGTAATGCAAAAAGAATGAATGGCATGGTAATTGTACAAATGATAAATTTCCTAAACATGTTATGCTATAGAAAGTGATAAACGAGTACCTGACGTGGACCAACTTTGAAACTATCATTACCATACATTCACGAGTTGAAACGATCAAACTCGGAAAATCACCTCAAAAGTCTTCAAGTTACCTGACCAAAATTTGAGTCCAAACAACAACAAAAGAATTAAAAAAATAAAATGTACAATATTTACAATATTTACAACCAACAAAACTCCTCAAGCTAAACACGACAAGCTTGCGGAAATACAACATTTACGTAACAAAACAAAAGCAAATTACGATACAAAAACGTGGTGAAAATGAATTAACAAGTTGAAAAGTGATGATTTAAAATTAAGAAAAAAAATCCTAATTCAACTTGTTAAAACACAAGCCACCAAACAACATAAACAAAAACAAACAAAAACATGCTTGTTTTACGTCGTAAGCTCCACACCTTTCTTGTGTGAGCACTAGTAACCTCCTCTCGTCATGCCATGGTATTTCCACACCGCACAAACCTAAATAAAGGGTCCTAACAACCACACAACAAACGTTTCGAATACGAGACAACTTGCAACAATACTTGAAAACGAAGAAAATCATAAATATGCATAAGTATGGAAAGTAAACACACCATGTGTACAAGTAACAATATACAAGTTCATATACAAAGTCTATACAACGTATACAATAATTAATAAACTCAAAAACAACGAAATTATCACAATACAGAAACAATAAACCAATCCCCGGCAACGACGCCATTTTGTTGAAGCGGTAAAGCGACAAGCAAAGAGTTTGGTATTATTTTTACCAGGTGATATATACCGGTTAGGTTATATCGTATCGTGTCCACAGATATTGGTTATTGATTCGTCGTTCGAAAATTCTATCGTTAATGAGTTTAGGATTAAATAAGTTGAAAATAAAAGACAAAAAGTAAATGAACAAAAACTATAAAGGATAGACAGCTTGTCCGGAACGAATGCACACTACCCATCACAGACTTAAATCTACCGTCCAGTTATACTCGGCCTACGATACTCCTCTGTGTCATCACATACCTCTCACAATCTAATTTATTTCTAACCCAAATTGAGAATCCTCCCGAATCACCTCAATATCCATTTTTGGCATACCTCGACAACCAGAAGTCAACTACATCACCTCCATACCCATCTCTGGCATAATTCACCGACACATAGGCATTAAGATCAGATACTCTATGGTGAATGTCAGCTCTAAACCTATTTCTGGCATTCAGAAACTAAAAGATAATGATCCTAGGTAAGAATCTAAGCAGTCTATCTCTAGCAAGCTCAAATCCCCAACATAGAGTAAAAACCTAAGATAACTACCAACACATATTCATAAAGCAAATTTTATACAACGTCAAGGGCGACAAATATACATGTGTTTAGAGTAAATATACATACATAACCAACACAATAGAGAAATAGAAAGGGAAGAGAGAAGATAAACTACCCATTTACATCGGTTTGTCAATACCTATCGAAGAGAAATCCACCTCCAATCAACCACGAGCAAGATCCTAGTGTTGTTTTCTAATCTAAACTATCAAAATCTATACGGGTGATGGAATTGGGAGCAAGAATCTCACCCACCAAAACCATACACAAAAAATGAAATGAAATTATAAAGAAAATTTGATTCTGCACAGTCGCCCGACGAACTAAAAGCTTCGCTCGATGAATCTTCTATTAAGCTTGGCTCAAATTAAGCCACATCCTCAGCCTGTACAAATATCTACCTTCGCTCGGAGAAATTTAGCTTTGCCCGACGAAATTCTCGTTTCCTCGCCCAGCGCCCAGGCAGCGAAACATGTCAGAGCGAAACCCATCTTCCTCTCACTGCACCATCGCCCGATGATGCAAGGCCCTCGCCTGGCGAAATTGCCCAGGCAGCAACTTTTATTGCTTCTCTTGTGGCTTCCACCTTCAAGCCTTATTCCTTTATTCGATCAAAAATGCATCTTGAGCTCCGTTTGACTTTATTCTCAATGCTCCAATAATGCAACAAATACCTACAAAATATATACAAAACTAATCAAACGGTACAATATGTACACAAAACGCAATTAAACGTATTTACAACAAAAAGTCGGGATTATTTAACTAAATATCAACAAAAGAACGGATAATTGCCACAAAAAGTATATACAAAATAACTACATTTTGACACTTATCATGTGTGGGCTTGATTTTTGTTTGTCTTGAGGTCCAAGATAGCTCATGCAAGCTGTAAGAAAACTCCGAAGAGGTATCAATGCAAGATTAGCCAAGATTGGAAACTTTTCATGTGATTTCCAAATCAAATATTCTCTCCATCATTGCAATATATTTTCCTCAAAGTTTCTGACCTAATGCATTCACTATAAATACAAGATCAAATCCAAATGCAAAGGACATAGATTGCATGCTCAAAAAGCCAAAGCTCTTAAATTTTCCAACTTTGAGACAAGATCGAATCTCAACTTCCATCCACTCAAGCCAAACCAACCACTTATTCACTCACCCGAGGTGTGCAGGAATCGATCCAACCATTCATACGGTCCTAAAGCAAGCCAGAATCACCTCTCTGAATTGCACTGGTTGGTGAGATTTTCTGATTTCGATTTCATAAATTCTTGCATCTTTAACGTATTTGAGGTGTTTGTTCATGTTCAGAATGTCATTTAGAACAGGTACAATGTAACCCTGCATTGGCTTTAGATTATTGATTCACAGTCAACAATTCCTCACTGATTCTTAGGTCACCCATCCATAATTGCCAGCGCACACTTAACCGCGGAGCTCTTATGGTTAGTTATCGAAGAAGATGCATCTGTTGGTATAGGTAGTACCATTATCTTTAAGCCTTTCAACCATGCTCATATCGCATAGTCTTAGCATCTCTCTCAATCCGATGGCGACACCCTGCCTCATTTGCTCGTGTGATGTGGTAACCACCCGCCTTCTTTTGGACTTGAGTGTTACATGCCCACCAGCGTCCAAAAGAAGGCATGTGTGGTTACACCGCATGGAACACCCGAGTCCAAAAGAAGGCGGGGGTAGTTACACCGCATGGAACACCTGAGGCCAAAAGAGGCAAGGGTGGTCGCCACATTGGAATGAGAAGGATCCTAAGACTATGCAAGTATGAGACTGCATGGTTGAAGGAGGCTTAAAAGGATTAACTGGTACTACCTATACCAACAAGATGCATCTTCTTTTCGGTAGCTCATTCATAAGAACTCCACGCGCTGCGTTTGACTTGGAGCAATTCTTGATGGTGACCTTCCGAAGTTTCCTAAAGCTCATGAGCGAGGCCAAAGCACGAAAAGACTCGTGTTGGTCCGTGGGTTAGTCGATGATCCCAAGGTCGTCATGCTATAAATGGTATCAGAGCCAGACCTCTTCCAGTATGATGTGGTTCGAGGACGAACCATGCGGAAGCTGGTGGGCATGTAACACCCGAGTCCAAAAGAAGGCGGGGGTGGTTACACCGCATGGAACACTTGAGGCCAAATGAGGCAAGGGTGGTTGCCACATCGGAATGAGAGGGATCCTAAGACTATGCAGGTATGAGACTGCATGGTTGAAGAAGGCTTATAAGGATTAATTAGTACTACCTATACCAACAAGATGCATCTTCTTTTCGGGAGCCTATTCCATAAGAACTCTATAGTTAAGCGTGCTTGACTTGGAGTAGTATTAGGATGGGTGACCTTCTGGGAAGTTTCCCGGAAAGCATGCTGAAAAGACTCGTGTTGGTTTGTGGGGTCAGTCGGTAATCCTGAAGCCAGTCCGGGGTGTTACATGTTCTGCCATCTCCTTTGAATGTTTTGACCTCTCCTTGGCCATTTTCTATGTGGGGCATTGATATGATCAGAAATATTGAGCCGACCACGTCCAACGGACATCGTTTTATTCTGGTTGCCATAGACTACTTCACCAAGTGGGTCGAAGCCGCGTCTTATGTGAATGTCACCAAAGTAGGTGGTTGCCAAGTTTATCAAGCACAATATCATCTGCCGCTATGGGATTCCCGATAAGATCATTACCGACAATGGGTCGAATCTCAATAACAAGATGATGAAGGAGCTTTGTGACTCCTTCAATATTAAACATCACAATTTATCCTCGTATCTCCTAAAGATGAATGGTGTTGTTGAAGCAGCAAATAAGAATATAAAGAAGATTGTGCAGAGGATGGTAGTGACCTATCGAGATTGGCGTGAGATGTTGACTTTTGCTTTACATGGTTATCAGACTACCGCGCACACTTCGATTGGGGTAACCCCGTTTTCTCTAGTCTAGAGGCAGTGCTCCCCGTTGAGGTTGAGATTCCTTCATTGAGGATCATGAAAGTCACAGAGCTTAATGAAGATGAATGAGTGCAGAATTGGCTAGACTAGTTGAGCCTCATTAATGAGAAAAGACTAGTGGCTGTTTGTCATGGACAGGCTTATAAACAAAGGATGAGAAAAGCGCTTGACAAGAGGGCGCGACCTCAATACTACAAGTCAGGCGACCTCGTGCTGAAGAGAATAATTCTTCCTCAAAGAGATCCCCAGGGAAAGTGGACGCCAAATTATGAAGGACCATTTGTTGAAAAGAAATTTTTCTTCGACGGTGCCATGATGCTTACAAAAATGGATGGGGAGGATTTCCCACTACTCGTGAACACGGACGTAGTCAAGAAATACTTTGAATAGACTTGTTCAGTCGAGAAAGGAAATAAGACAAAGTGGCTACGTCCAGCATCGGATTAATGGTTCCACCTCATGTCAACGTCATGGCTACTCTGAAGGGTGGGGATCAGTCCAGTCATCTTTTTCAAGAAAAACGAAGTGATGAGATAGTCGGGGTTATAAAAGTGATAGCAGGGTTGAAACTCGATGAGGATTCGTTGTCGCATTGCCATGCGTTTTAGTTTTCCTCTTATTTTACTTTTGCAATTGCCTCATTCCAGGAATTACCTCCTAATGTAGTTGCCTATTTACAGGACCATTTTCAATCAATAAAACGAGTTTTGTTTATCAATTAATTTCTTGCATTTTTGTTATACCCCAAAATTTTCCCTCCTTTTTTTCAAGTCAATACACATCTCCATACTCAAGAGTTCCTCAAGGGTTGATCAGATAAACCGTATCCTAAGCAATCAAGCCACAACTAGGGTTTTGTTTCTCTCAAGTCAAAATTGACTTCTATTGTCTCAAGTGAGCATCATGCATCCTCATATGTCTCAAAGTACCACCATGCCAAGTTTCAAGCCTCATAGCCCAAGTTTACGCAGTCAATTGCTCAAATGGTTGAAAATTAGTTGTATTGGACAAAAAGTCAATTGCGGTCAACATACAGTCAAAATTTATCAATTTTGGTCAACATCAAGATTTTGAAGTCACATCCATCATTTGATCAAGGGTTGATCATAATTCATCAAGAAAATTCAAGGAATGATCAAAAGTCAAAAGTTTCTAAATTAGGGTTTCTTAAGGGAAAGTCAACAGAACTTTAACCAAGCATAACATTCACATACTTCATCAGAAATTTTTTCACCAAAGCTAATTTTAAAGCTAATTCAATTATCTACAACTTTGTGTCTCACAAGATTTTCCCAAAATGCTTCATTTGAGAGTTATGGGTCAAGCCATTATAGGTCATTCTAAAAGTCAACAAAATGTCATCTTTTTCCAAAGAAGAGTACATGAGCATGGAAACTTAAATTAATATGAAACCAAAAGGAGAATTTATAGGAAATCTTAAGATTTCTAAAATGTCCAAGAACACTTTCAATTGATAAAAATTGAGCAAGTTAAGACTTGAGCAAAAATGGAAATTTTGAAGAGATGCACAAAATGTCAAGTGGGCAATTTTGACTTTTTGAGTTAATGGTGTGAATGTGAATATAACATATTAGAGGACCTCTAAGCCCATTGGTGCATGGCCATTGTTGATTCTCTGTTTTTAGTATTGGCTTTATGTTTGGTAAAACTAATTTATCAACAATAGGTTAAATAGGATTTATAACTTGTAAGGAGATAGCGGGTTGAAGTTCTATTTAATGGAGAAACATGTTGTGCTGAAATGTTTCAACATCTGGAACAACATGTCGAAGAATATGTCACGACATCATGTTTGAGTTGACAAATTGAATTCTGTTATAAAGTAGAATATTCCTAAGGAGAATCTTTTGCAAAATTGTAACAACTCACTTGTTGTTACTTGGAGCCCAAAATTATGGAGATATATTAGGGAGACTTTATAGCAGAATCTGCTGCAGATTTCTTGACTCTCTAATTATTGTTATAAAAATATGGAGATATTTTTGGAGAATATCTTGGAGCAGTTTTAGCAGCAGTTTGTTATATTTTGAAGGCTCAATTCCAATTGAGTATTAGGTTATAAATAGAAGCTTTATAACCTAAGTTTGGTACCAGCCGTGATTTAAATATAATGTAGTTTTTAGGGATGAGTCTGTAGAGTGAAACTCCCGGATTATGGGAAGGTCACCATGTGTACACCTCGAAGCCTATAGGTAAGAGGGTGTTTGTTATTGGAGGAAACTGTGAAGTAACTCCAAGTTGTGTCCTAAGTTAGAAGCATATTGCTTTTAGTCTTAGTTTGTAAGTGTTTTTATGTTGGCATTAATTTTTGGTAAAACTAGGATATGACAATGTCTTGACTGATGTCATGACATTCAGAGTTGAAGATAAATTCTGCATGAGAAGGATGATTCAAGTACAGCTCAGACTGGAAACTAAGTACTGTGCTGGAATTCTGCAGAAAATTAACTGATGTCATAACTGATGTTATGACATTCTGTGTGACATTTACTGTTCTGCAGAATCAGTTTCCTGAGAGTTTTCAGGAAGTTTGTTGAGCCGTTTTATTATGTTTTATGTATTTGAATCACATGCTCACGTGACTGTTTGGTTAATCTTAGTTAACCCTAAATTGGTTTGTTAAAAAGACCAAGACTTTAGGATTAATTAAGTGAACCCTAGCTATTATTATGGAAGCCCAAAAAACTGAAGTTTCAGGACTGCTTCTATAATAGGAATAGAACCTTTACTCTGCTGTTGCGCCTCTTGAACTGTATTGAAGTTTTAGCAGGTTGTTTATTGTGTATTCTAGTTACTCTTGTAAGCCAAGCAATTATCAATTGATAAGTGCCTTGGACTAGGATTTGTTTGTAAGGGTTGTTTATCACTCAAAGCTTTGAAGCACGAGTGTTATGTCTCTTGATTAAAGCTTTGAAGCAAAATCAAGTTTATTTATTGAAGAGTGTCTTCACAATTCAATTAATCAATAGGTTGATATCACTGTTGTGATTGAGGGGGAGTGAGTAGGAACTCAGGTCTAAGTAGGACTTAGATTGAAGTTGCATTGGGTAGGTTTTAAGTGAAGGAGATAAACTGGTTGGTTTATTCCTGAATTAATTCTACTAATAGTGAATTTCCTCCTTGGCTTGGTAGCCCCCAGATATAGGTGTAGTTATACACTGAACTGGGTAAACAATTTATTGTGTTCTTTACTGCTGTTTAAATTAACTATGTGAATTGTTAACAGAGTGTCAGATACTGTGTCATAACATTCTCTGTGACATCACGTATCTGCTGCCAGGAATTTCAATTGGCATCAGAGCAGGCACCTTGCCTGTTATTTTTGGGTGAGATCTTGGGATAATAGTTTCTGGCGTTATGGACAAGGAAGGAGGATTTGGAAATAGACCACCTATACTGGATGGATCTAATTATGATTACTAGAAACCTCGTATGGTTGCCTTTTTGAGGTCACTGGACATCAAAGCTTGGAGAGCTGCTGACAAAGGATGGAAACATCCTATCAAGCTTGAGAAGGATGGAACTACCAGTCTGAAACCTGAGGAAGACTAGAGCAAAGAAGAAGAAGAGTTAGCACTGGGCAACTCTAAAGCATTGAATGCCTTATTCAATGGAATTGACAGAAATATCTTCAGACTAGTACATCAGTGTGAACTGGCCAAGGATGTTTGGGACACTCTCAAAACTACTCATGAGGGGACATCCAAGGTGAAAATGTCAAGACTTCAAATGCTCACTACCAAATTTGAGAATCTGAAGATGAAGGAAGATGAGACCATTCATGAGTTTCACATGAATATCTTGGAGATTGCCAACACCTCAGGAGCATTGGGAGAAAAGATGTCAGAAGAAAAGCTGGTGAGAAAGATTCTCAGATCCTTGCCTAAAAGGTTTGCAATGAAAGTGACTGCAATAGAGGAAGCTTAGGATATCTGCACCTTGAAGGTTGAAGAACTTATTGGATCTCTTCAGACTTTTGAGATGGGGATCAGTGAAAATGTTGACAAGAAGAACAAGAGCATAGCCCTTGTATCCAATACTGAAGAGGAATGCAACGAGGATGATGAAGAGAAGATATCTGAAGCTATAGCTATGCTTGGAAGACAGTTCAACAAACTCATCAAGAGAATTGATCCAAAGTCAAGGTCCAATGTCAAGAACATTCCATCTGACATTAGCAGAACTTATGACTCCAGCAGAAGATCCAAGTCAGAAGAAAAGGGAAGTCAAGGAAGAGGAATCCAGTGTCATGGATGTGAAGGATATGGGCATATTAGAGCTGAATTTCCTACCTTTCTAAAGAAACAAAAGAAAGGATTGGCTGTCACTTGGTTTGATGGTGATTCAGGAAGTGACTCTGAAGAGGAATCATCCAAACTTGTCACTGCTCTTTCTGGAGTGTGTAATTCAGATAATGACTCTAGTGATGAGGAAGTGACCTTTGAAGAACTTGCTGATACTTACAAAAAGTTGTGTATCAGAAGTGGTGAAGTATGTCAGCAGAATGAAAAACAGAAAAAGTTGATTGTGAAGTTGGAGGTTGAGAATGTGAAGTTGGAAGCTGAGAAGAAGGAAAATACTGCTACTATAAGTCATCTCAATAGTGAAATTATAGTGTTGAATTCCAAACTTGATCAGATGACTAAGTCTGTCAAGATGCTGACAACTGGAACTGATAAGTTGGAGGAAATCCTTCAGCTTGGACAAAATGCAGGAAATATGCATGGTCTAGGATATGTGGCTGCAAAGAAACCTGCTGGTGACAAGAAGAAGAACAGGCCTGACAAACCAATGTCAAAGCAGATGCACAACATAAAGCAGGAAATGTGTCTGGCTCAGGATATGTGGCTGCAAAGAAATTTGCTGATAACAAGAAGAAGAACAGACCTAATAAACCAATGTCAAAGCAGATGTCACAACATTGGGTTCAACATCAAGATCAGAGAAACATGAAGAAAAAGTTTCAAAGATGGAGATGTCATTATTGTGGAAGGTTTGAACACATAAATCCTTTTTTCTATAGACTACATGGATATCCTAATCAGACTCCTTATGTCAAGGCTAAGAGCAACAAGGTACCATACACTCAACAGTGGAAGAAGAAGACTGCAGCTTTGATAGCTCACACTTCCCTTAGAGTTTCTGCCAAGGAAGACTGGTATTTTGACAGTGGTTGTTCTAGGCATATGACTGGAATCAAGAATCTCCTAAATGAAGTCAGACCTCATTCTACCAGTTATGTCACTTTTGGAGATGGAGCTAAAGGAGAAATCAAAGGTGTTGGAAGCTTGGACTGCCCTGGAGTTCCAAACCTAAATGAGGTATTGCTAGTAAAGGGTTTGACTGCCAATCTCATAAGTATCAGTCAACTGTGTGATTTGGGATTCAAGGTCAACTTTACCAAGTCTGAATGTCTTGTAACCAATGAAAAACAAGAAGTTGTTATGATAGGAGTTAGATTAGAAGATAACTGTTACTTGTGGGAGTCTGAGAACACTAACCTGTCCTCTGTGTGTTCTACAGCCAAAGATGAAAAATAGGTGAAACTGTGGCACCAAAAGCTTGGTCATTTGCATCTTAGAGGGATGAAAAAGATCAGATCCATGGAGCCTGTCAGAGGGATTCCAAGACTGCATATTGATGAAGGGAGAGTCTGTGGTGAATGTCAGGTTGGAAAGCAGATCAGAATGTCACATCCAATGTCAAGACATCTAACCACCTCCAAGGTGCTGGAGCTGTTGCACATGGATCTGAGCAAACTTAAGCTCCCAATATCTTCTAAACATCATTTAGAAGTTGTTTGAAACTTTAAATCATCCAAAAACAAGCCAAGAGTCAGTTTTCTCCATTAAACTCCATTTGTGCAAGTTTTGAGCCAAAACTTCCAAACTTGAAAACCACTCGTGCTTGTCCTGATTTTTCACTTCAGACACACTCTATACAACATATATAGACTGTCCAAACACTTAAACAAGTTCTGGAACAACTCCATCATCATCTTCCATTTTCAAACTAGCAACCTGCAACTTGACTTGGTCAGAGAGTTCCAGCAACTTTCAGAGCAATCTAAGAGTGGGAGCATACTCAGTGAGGTTTAGGGAAACTTTTTCAATCATCACTTTGTATCTGGAAGCTATCATACTCGATCTGGTATTTCATACCAAGAGGTAAGCTTTCGAAAGTTGGATATCTCCATACATGCATCTTTAGCTTCAAATTTGAAAAGGAAGATGTAGATATCATACCATAAAAGCTATCTGGGTTCTCAATTTAAATTAAAATTAACTGAGTTCATAGAATCATTCATTTAATCAGTTAGGGTTTAATTTGGGATTATCAAAATTCGTGTTCATCTCTGATTATTAGCTTTAACAAGTTATATGGTCAGAATTGTGAGGAAATTCTAGACAAATCTGTATTTTGAATTTCTAAAATTGATGAAGAATTAAGGATGTTCAGGTTTGAAGCCATGGATGTTTGCTTCCGTTTCCACGAAGAAGATGAAGTGGGAAATTCAAAAATTCAAAACTTGGTTTATAATATATATATTTGTGGTTTGAGTTAAAACAATGGATGTATTACTGTTCACGTTAAAAAGTGATACGCGAGGGAATCCAATCGGAATTCGGATTCTCTGGCTCGAAACGATTTACTCTTTTGATTTTTTTATAAAGATGTCGCGAGCATCAAGCTTTATTATTTCCAACACAAGAAAAATGATATGAAAAAGGGGAAACCTGCAATACCCTCAATTGATATGATATGCATTACGACTAGCGCGAACTAGGCGCAACGCATTGGGGAGATTCCGGGCAAGGGGGTTTGTTATATAAAGGGAATAGATGTGGCACCCTAAATATATATAGTAATATATAGCTTTATATATGAATAGTTTGATATGTTTGTGTGTTTTAATTTTCTATTTCTATTCTTGGGAAAGTTTCTCCTTTGGTTTTTAAGAAGGGTAGATTATGTGGGATCTTAGGTTTTGTTATTATTGTGCTCGCAAAGATCATTGGGATCTTCTGCATACATATCCCTTAATGGGAAACAGAGCATTTGTAGCTCGGATCTAAAGGGAGCTATGGTTTATTTGGTTTGAGGGAGAAAGAAGTATGCTCGCCAAGGATGAGACCTACGTATTCTCAAAGGAAGGTTGAGAAAGTCAGAGTAATCGTAGTTCCCACTTATGCTAGTGCAAGCAATGAGATGTTATTAAGAGACAAAGACAAATGTCATCTTAATGAAAAATGTATCTAATCTATTTCATCACATACATTTTGAAGGGTTGATTGATTGAATCTTTCATCGTAAGTTATAGGTGTTTTGCTTGAGTGTACAAGCGTTACCACTTAAGAGTTAAGAAAGATGTTTGAAAAAGACGATTGAATCTTTAATTGTAAGCATTGGGTGTTTTGCTTGAGTGTACAAGCGTTACCACTTACAGTTAAAAGATGTTTTTGTTTGAAAAGTGTTTGAAATGTATTTGATTGTATGTGATGTGATAGATGAGATACTTCTTCCATAGAGATGATAAATGTCTAAATCTCGAGGAGAAATTGATCGGATTAGGGGGATGCTTTTAAGAAGCCCGTGGATCCTTGTATTGTAAGCCCAAGAGAAGGCATTCTGAGGGTCATCGAGGGTCCTTGTATGAAGCTCAAGAGGAAGCTATAGGGTATGGATGGCTTTGGCTTTAAGAGTGGTTTCACCGGGAAACCATTCTCTTAGGATTTTAAGAGTGATTTCACCGGGAAATCATACTCTCAGGGTTTTATCCTACCGCGGGTGATTCTTTGCATTAGAATCCTAATAGGAGGCTGTTAAGAGATTTCCGGGTCTCTTTCTTGTTTGATTCCCAAGAGAAGGCTAAACTCAACGAGGGAGTTCTTTTGAACGAAGCCCAAGAGGAGGCTAGCTCAGTAGGGGAGTTGTTGTCTTATATAAAGCCTAAGCGGAGGCTAAACTTAGTAAATGAGTTTTCTTATATGAAGCCTAAGAGGAGGCTAACTCAATAAATGAGTTATCTTATACAAAGCCTAAGAGGAGGCTAAGGGGAACCTAGTTGTTAGGCTAATTTTTAAGTTATAACTGAACAATTATATAAACAAATGTGTGATATATATTCACAGGAGTTTATGAAGGAAATATAAACAAGTGTATAAAACGAGCATTCAAAGCAAGTGTAACTTGAATATATACAAGTTTTTTGAATGTGTACAAGGAAATGAATATGTACACGAAAGGGTGTTTATGTACAACGAAATGAATATGTACATAGGAGGGTTGGGACTTACACCGTGAGGGAGGCCCATTGGTTTAAGAGCAGTTTCACCGGGAATAATGCTTCTCTTAATACTAATGGATTTGGTGTATAAACAAGCGAATGAAAACAAACGAAAGAAGTTTGTTTATGCTTGGATATTTATAAAGATGATTGAATATGTACAAGGAAATTAAATATGTACATAAAGGTTTTGGGACTTACACCGTGAGGGAGGCCCATGATAAATTAAGAAATTCGAGGAAAAAATTGGTTCGGCTTTATCTTCAAATCGAGTCGATAATGGAAAAATGAGTGAAAGTTTGTTGAAATGTTTTGAAAAGGTTTTAAAAATGATTTTGAAAAGTGAAGTATATTCACAAGAAGTTTTGAAAAGATTTGAGTTTGAAAGAAAACATCTTTGAAAAGTATTTAGAAATACTTAAAATGTTTCATTTTTTGACTTAATAAAAATATAATAAAAAGAAAATATTTTTGGATTTTTTTGACATAATCATAAAATAGGTATATTAAATGACAAGTGTGCAAAAAATCATCTCAAAATGAGAAGTTTTGATTGGTTTTTGAAAATGTTGAAGTTTGATAGAAAATGTGAAGAAAACAAGTAGTAAAAACTTGATTTTGTTCCTAAGGAGGTTTGAACTCAAGACCTTTGGCTTAGAAGTGAAAAGCTTTACCACTGAGCCATGTGTTTATCATGTTATTTACGCGCCTTCATTTAATTATATTTAAAACAAGTCTTTGAAAATGTTTTAAAATGAAGGAAAAGTTGAAAAGATGAAAAAATGGTCTCAGGGGGATTCGAACCCTGGACCATAGGCAAGGCAAAGGACATGAAAAGCGCGCTGACTACCACTGGGGTGGCTATACATCCGTGAATAAAACATGAATCATTAAATATATTCTAAAACGTTGAATTTTCCAGAAAACTGAAAAACGCGCGCATCTCCATCTTCTTCTTCCTCAAGCTTTGATTTCGTAACTTCTTCATTTCTCAATGAAATTGAAAGATGTAAACATCAAAGTTGCTCGTTTTGAACCCAGGAATATGATGGTGATATTTAATTTCATTAATTTTAAACTTAAGATGATTAATTTTGAACGAGGACAGATGAACCCTAATTTTAAGAATCAATATGAAATCGTGTATGGATCATGATTTGTGAAATTGATTGAGGGTTAATGATCAGTATGAGTGCAGAAACAAGATGGCCAAGCAATTTTTCATCATAGAGTTCAAAGTCTGATCAACTTACTTCTTCGAACTGAAATCGAATTTTTAGTTAGAGTGTTTCCAGTTATGTTTTGAGGATTGCAATAACTTCACTGGACCTTATGGAAGGTGTGGAAGTGCTTAGCTTGATTTGAAATGGTCTGGATCGTTCCACCCAAGTCCAACTGCAACCACTTAGAGTGATTTTCGAATTTGATGTTGGAGATGTTACAGGTCAGGGATGAGTACTTGGATCACTCATATGAAGTGTATGGAAGGTATTTGAAGTGATAAATCCAGGCTAGCACAAGCAGATTGAGAGATGGCAAGTTAAGGCTCAATTTGCAAGTTTATGGATTTTGGAGCATGATTCTGAGTTTGGACAGTTTTTCTGGTGGTTTTAAGTTTTAGACAACTTCTAAATGATGTTTAGAACATGTTAGAAACTTAAATTCACTTAGATTTTGCAAGGTTTGTAGATTGCAAAATTTCCCTCTTTGAACTTTGAAACTTGGAACTTAAGAAAGAAAGAAGGAAAGCTTGATTATGATAGCTTTGGTGTGATTTGAAAATGAAGAAATGACCTCTATTTATAGGCCAAGAAATCTGAATGACAAGGCATGGCTATCATTGAGAGAGCTTTGCAACTTGCTTAAGTGGTAAGAAGGAATCTTTTGCATTTAATGCAAAAGTTACTTTCTAACCATGGTTAGAAATTTCTCTTTGATTCAATCCTCTTCTCAATCATGCAAAACTGATATTTATCAGTTATAATCTACCCCTAGCTGATGACAAGGCTTCTAGAAAGGGAGATTTATGAAAAATGACTTATAATTTTGAAGCATGAACTTGGAATTCCATGGTTTTGAAGCTCTATATTTCAAAATCAAAAGCATATCTAGACAAAGTGTTTTTGCAAGTTCTTGGACATTTTTGAAAGCTTGCAAAAAGGGATACAACTTTCATGTTTTGCGTTTTTTCTGAATCCAAATGGATCTAGGTGAAAAATGGTCATGAAAGTGAGGAAAAACCATGCTTCTTAACACTTGAAAAATTTTCTAAGTGTTAGAAAAATTTCAAATCTTGACTTTTTGTTGACTTTTTCACATTTCTTGATTTTTTATGATCAAGATGGATTATTTGAAATGTTTTTATGATTGAAAAAGTTTAGTCTTGAAAAAGTTGACCAAAAGTCAAAGTTTGACTTTTTTGAGCAGATGAATTTTCATTAGATGGTTCAGAATTTGTCTGATGAAGAAACATGGATTTTTGAAATGTTTTGAATCAAGAAATTAGGTCAAGATGTTGCATTGAAGATGTTAAGATCAATCTTCAAGCAAATAGGTCATCCATTGAGCAGAAAGTCAATGATTCACTATCTTCGATCAAAACCCTAATTGGTCGATTCAAGGTAGATCATGAGAAAAAGTTGGGAACCTGAAGATCAAATGTTGATGATTGATTAAGATAGATCAATTGAGGTGAGTGGAAACTCAAACCCTAATTGATCACATCTTGAACAGATGAAATTTTGTAGAAACCCTAATTTTGACTTCTAGAAGCCACGCACGATCTATTCTGTTCTGAAACTGTTAGTGATGCAGTGATGCATATGTAGATAATGTAAGGTGGTATCTTAGGTCAAAAATTGGGGTATGAAAGATGCCCCTATTTACGTTTCTTTAACATGAGATATGAAGATGAAAATCTTCGTCTCGATAGGTGTGAAGAGACTTAAATATCAGAGATATCAAAAATGATTGCAAAAAGTTCACCCAGGAGATATCAAAGATTGATATGATGGGGGGAAAATTGTGAGGATGACTCAATCTGTCTAAGAAAGGAGAATCCTGTTTGTTGGGAAACAAGCAATATGTTTCACTGGGAAAATAGATTCACAATGCAAGTGAAAATCTGTTTCGCTTTGGGAAACGAGGAGATTACCTTCTGTCAGCCTTGTGACAATGTTTAAGGTAATTGAAGATGATATTACCAATTATCAGCCTTGTGATAGTTTATGGTAATGAGTTCTGAAGATATTACCAATTATCAACAAAGTGATAACTATAACAAGGTAATTCTTTTAAAAAATTTACTGAGTATTCAACCTTGTGAATAACAGACAATGATGGAAACAGATCTCAAGTGAGTTTCTATTTTCACATTTACAATTTTACTGGTATCTCTCTCTTGAGAAGATGCAGGCATTTTGATTGTAAAGATGCAGGTTTTTCTTTAGACAGAAAGGCAACTGCGGAGATTTCTTGAACTTTCATGATTGGACTTGCTGAGAAGAACAATCATTTTATGACAAGTTTCAAGATAAAAGGAAATAAACAGCTCGAATGACGAGGCTATTGCTTATTGTTTGTAGGTAGATTTTTTTTGTGAAATCTAAACCTGAATTGATTAGAGATGAGGTTCTATCAAGGAATGAACTAGAAAGAAACAGTCAATCAAGACTTTGTATCCAATGAGGAATGATCTCATTTGGAGGACAGGAGAGAAAAATGTATTTTTCTGCTTGGGGATAATCTACTGGAGAGATGACATATCCACACTTCTTTTTGGGAATAAATGCAACCTAAACAAGTGATGTTGAAGCAAACATTGAGAAATGCAGGAATGCATTAATGATGCTATTATGTATGAATGATGAATGTCATGAATGTCATATGCATGCTGACGATACTTGACAAGACAACAAAAAGGGTATTTGGGAAAAGGACTATGTCACAGTTCAAACAAATACTCAGCAAAATCTGCAGCAATGGTGTAGAC
Organism: Vicia sativa; assembly: GCA_021764765.1. Lineage (NCBI taxonomy): Eukaryota > Viridiplantae > Streptophyta > Magnoliopsida > Fabales > Fabaceae > Vicia > Vicia sativa. The sequence continues at coordinate 232,503,654 of CM038795.1, read as the reverse complement.
GTTACTGATGATGAATCTGAGTTGCATGCTTTAAACTTTCCTGGGAAAGGAATTTTACTGGAAACCTTGTTGGGGATTCTTTTTGGATAAGAATATTGTCCTTTGATGATCTCTTCCGAGGAGAAGAAGACTTCTTAGCAGTTGTTTTATCTTTTAGAGGTCGTAACACACATGGAGAAAAATGTTGAAGTTCTTTCTATGTCCATAGTTCAAAGGAAGATTCGCTTTTATTTCAAAATTTGAAGTAAAAATTCATTTAAAACTCTTTTTTTTCAAAATTAATTTTCACAATAAAAAGCGTTTATTTTGCAAAACATAATAAAGCAGGAAATGCAAACAAATGGGCACAAGGCTCAAATTTTATTGATAGAATGGTAATCAGCAAAAGGCGTGATTCCATGAACTATTTACAAAAGTTGGAAATGATAATTTATTGGGAAAAGGCTACATCGAAAGCAATAACCACTATTATCCCTAACAACTTTGAATTCCAACTGTGCTTGTTGCTTTAGAAGATTTGATTGAAGATCCGTTGATGGAAGATTCTTCAGATTGACGGGGATCGATGCGTACTTTGTCATTTTGATCCTTGATTTTGCCTAGATTGCCTTTTTAGGTTTTCAATCTATCAGGATAATTTCTGTTTATTGTCTCTAATTTTGCCCTGACCGCCTTTGTTTTCATCCACGACGCATTTTGCCTAAGCCGCCTTTTCGGTTTTCGACTTACGAGCTATTCTTTTGTCTTTTAGACAAAGTATTTCTGATCGCATCAAGATTCACGGATGCGGAGTTCATCACCGTCCATGGTTGTGAGAGTCATAGCACCGCCAAAAAGCTTCTTTTGACGATGTATGGGCCTTCATAATTAAGAGTCCATTTGCCCCTAGAATCTGGTTGAAAAGACAAAATCTTTTTAAGCACAAGGTCGCCTTCTTGGAATTCACGAGGTCGAACCTTTTATCGAAGGCTTTTTTCATCCTTCTTTGATATAATTGTCCATGACACGAGCGGTCAGCGCTTTTCTTCGATTAAGTTCACCGGTCGATCCGCTGACACCATTCGCCTCGGATAACTTAGCTTCCATGAGAACTCTCATTGATGTAATCTCAACTTCTACGGGAGCACCGCCCATGCCGATACTAGAGAAAAGGGTTGCCCTGTTGAAGCACGCATCAAGCACGATACCTATGTAGAAAATGGCGATTTCGTGCCGCCTTTGTAAGTGATGACCATCTTCCGACGATCTTTTGATGTTCTTGTTGGCTTCCAATGTTCATCTTTGGTCGGTAAGGAGATGAGTTATGATGCTCAATCTTGAATTCCTCACACAATTCTTTCATCATTTTGTTGTTCAAGTTCGATCCATTGTCTGTAATGATCTTACTTGGAACTCCATATCGGCAAATGAGGTTGTTCTTGATGAACCTCACAACCACTTGTCTTGTAACGTTGGCGTAAGATGCTGCTTTGACCCATTTGGTGAAGTAATCAATAGCCACTAAAATGAAGTGATGTCCGTTGGACGCTTTTGGTTCGATCATCCCAATCATGTCGATGCCCCACATGGAGAAAGGCCACAGAGAGGAGAGAACGTTGAGTAGAGTCGGTGGCACATGGATCTTATCTGCATAGATCTGGCACTTGTGACATCTCTTAACGTGTTTACAGCAATCATATTCCATTGTTATCCAATAGTATCCTGCTCTCAAGATTTTTCTGGACATTGCATGCCCATTTGAATGGATTCCAAAGGACCCTTCATGCACTTCGTGAATTATTATGTCTGCTTCGTGTCTGTCCACGCATCTGAGCAGGACCATGTCGAAGTTTCTTTTGTATAGCACATCTTCATTCAGGAATAAATTTCTAGAAAGCCTCCTTAGAGTTTTCCTATCTTTGTACGATGCCCCGAGTGGGTACTCCTGAGTTTGAAGGAAGCGTTTGATATCGTGGAACCACGGTTTATCATCGATGATTGCTTCAGTTTCAAACACATATGCAGGTCTTTCAAGGCGTCTGATGGTGATCTTAGGCATATCGTTCCAATGGTTGACTTTGAACATGGAAGAAAGAGTAGCCAAGGCGTCTGCCATTCGATTCTGATCTCGAGGGATATGATGCAATTCAACTTTGTTGAAGAAAGTCAACAAACGTCTTGCATAATCTCGGTAGGGAATCAAACCAAGATGATGAGTTTCATACTTGTCTTTGATTTGATTGATCACAAGGGTTGAATCTCCATATATGTCAAGGATCTTGATCCTCAAGTCGATGGCTTCTTCGATACCCATGATACAAGCTTTATATACTACGATGTTGTTGGTGCAATCGAAAAGCAATCTGGCAGAAAACGGGATATGAGAACCCTCGGGAGTGATGATGACTGCCCTAATTCCATTGCCAAAAACGTTAACTGCTCCATCAAAGATTAAGCCACATCTAGATTCTGGATCAGGACCTTCTTCAGGTGATGGTTCGTCATAATCTTTCATCTTTAAGTACATAACATCCTCGTCAGGGAAGTCGAACTTGAGAGATTGGTATTCGTTGATCGGTTGATAAGCCAAGTGATCAGCGAGAATGCTTCCTTTGACCATTTTTTGGGCGCGATACTGGATGTCATATTCAGATAATAGCATCTTCCATCGAGCGGTTCTTCCTGTTAAGGCAGGATTTTCAAAGACGTACTTGATTGGATCCATTTTGGAGATTAACCAAGTCGTGTGATTGATCATGTACTGGCGGAGACGTTTCAAAGCCCATACCAAAGCACAACATGTTTTCTCGAGCATGGATTAACGAGTTTCACAATCTATTGATGATTTTAGTAGGAAGCTATGGATTTATCTCATAAAGAGGAAGGATGAGGTGTTTGATGTATTCAAGCGTTTTAAGTCCATGGCGGAGCGGCAAAGTGTTCACAAAGTGAAAATTCTCAAAACGAATGGTGGAGGTGAATATACCTCGAGTGAGTTTGGGAATTATTGTGATGATGAGGGTATAGTGCGTAGAATTGTTCCACCTTATACGCCTCAACAAAATGTTATTACTGAAAGAAGAAATTGCTCGATTATGAACATGGTTCGTAGCATGTTGAAAGGGAAGAACTTACCGAAAGAACTATGGGGAGAAGCGGTATCTACATCAGTCTATTTGTTGAATAGGTGCCATACTAAGAAGCTGGACAAGATTACACTGGAAGAAGTATGGTTTGGTCATAAACCGAATTTAACGCATTTGAAAGTTTTTAGGTTCAATAGCATTTTGGCATATTCTAGATCAACTTCAAAAGAAGTTGGATGATAAAGGTGAGGTAACGTTACTTGTCGGATATCACCTTACTTGAGGCTACAAACTATTTAATGTGAGTAGCAAGAAGATCGTGATTAGTCGAGACGTGGTGATGGACGAGCTGAGGCTGTTTGACAGCATAAAAATTCTGAGAATAGCAATAGCAACCGGTTTCTCAATAGAAGGAACCCGATTTCCATCGAGATATTTGCATCTTGAAGGCTCAGGAATTGAATTTCTGGAAATAGAAATTGGTTCCCCTGATCCTGGAAAACGGTTTCCACCAGAAATTGCAGAACTGCAACAAGCTGTAGAGTTTGTCCTGAATCTGATCGAAGGTGAAAGTAGTGAGTCCAGTAGGCGACCAACAAGAGGCAGAGGTCTACCTCTACGGCTCCAGGATTATGAAGTATTCCATGATAATGAGATCAACAATGATGGTGATCTCATACACTTTGCGCTTATGGCCGAATCTGAGCCGGTGAGTATGGAGGAGGCACTAAGCAATGCAAAATGGGTGTGTGTGATGAAAGAAGAGTTGTAATCAATTGAGAAAAACAGTACTTGGGAGCTGGTTGATTTACCGGAACAAAAAAAGGCAATCGGAGTAAAGTGGGTCTATAAAGTGAAGGAAAATCCTAAAGGCGAAATTGTCAAGCATAAGGCTCGACTAGTGGCGAAAGGATTTTTGCAGCGAGAAGGTATAGACTATGATGAGGTGTTTGCTCTGGTAGCTATATTGGAGAGTATACGACTGGTTGTTGATATCACCAATAGAAAAAATTGGCGAACGTACCAAATGGATGTAAAATCCACATTTTTTAATGGTCCACTTCAGGAGGAAGTCTATGTAGAGCAGCCCCCTAGTTTTGTGATAAAGAATCAAGAGGGAAGAGTCTACAAGTTGAGAAAAGCACTATATGGTTTGAAACAAGCACCTAGAGCTTCGAACAAACGCATAGATATTTTTCTTATTGAGGTTGGCTTCAAGAAGTGTGTATCCGAACATGGTGTTTATGTGAAAGCGGATGCAAGCAAAGGTGTGATTATACTTTGCTTATGTGTGGATGATCTTTTGATTATGGGCAGCAATGAGGAGTTTATTTCCATGTTCAAAGGTGAACTTATGGAAGAATTTGAGATGAGCAACCTTGGTATCATGACATACTTCCTTAGCATAGAGTTCCACAAGTCAAAATTGGGACTTCTCATGCATCAAAGAAAGTATGCCCTTGAGATATTTAAGAGGTGTGATATGGAGCATTGTAACGCTTCCAATTCACCAATGAAACCAGGGTTGCAGTTGTCCAAGAATGAGGATGAGGGTGATGTTGATCCAACTCAATCTAGAAGGTTGATTGGATCGTTACGTTACTTGTGCAATACGCGGTCGGATTTAGCATTTATTGTCGGTATTTCTATTAGATTCATGGAGAGACCAAAGGTGTCCCATTTGGCAGCAGTTAAGAGGATCCTTCGTTACATCAAAGGTACTCTTGGTTGCAGAATTCTCTTTCCCGCAGCTGATTTGGGCAGCATGTGCGAATTACTTGGTTATATTGATTCCAATTGGTGCGGAGATAAAGATAATCGAAAGTCTACGGCTGGTTATATCTTTATGTTCGACGGAGCTCCATTCTCTTGGTGCTCTAAAAAAGAACTCGTGGTGGCACTATCTTCTTGTGAGGCCGAGTATATTGTTGTGTCGATGTGTGCATGTCAAGTTGTGTGTCTAATGAATCTACTTAAGGGTTGGACAACATTGAGGTAAAAGTTGTCACACTCTTTGTTGACATCCTCTCGGCTATCAACCTTGCAAGGAATCCTATAGCACATGGGAGGAGCAAGCACCTAGAGATGAGATTTCATTACTTGAGGGAGCTGGTGTGTGAAGGACGGTTGAAGCTAGCTCATTGTCAAAGCGAAGAACAACTTGCGGATTTGTTGACAAAGGCAGTAACAAATGATGTGTTCAAGAGGCTAATGAAGAAATTGAGCTTGAGGAATGTGGAGCACTTGACTTAAGGTGGTGTATTGGATATTGAGTTTAAGTCAAGTGCATCTTGGAGGCTTTAGAAGCTGTTTGTGGAAACGGTTTATTTGAAAATTTGTTCTGCCACTGAAGCAGAAAACTGAGTTTCGAAGAAGAAACTGGTTTCCCTATTTGGAGAAACCAGTTTCTGCCATGAGTTTTTGTTTTTCTGCTCTGCTGTCAGTGGCAGTTTTGTTAATTAGTTGTTGTTTTGTTGTGTTTTTGTGGACACTATATAAGTACTCTCTCTCATGTAATGATAAGAATAATGTCATTGTGAATAATATAGAACAAATTTTCTCCTCAATTACTCTCTCTATTTTCCAATTTCACTATAAACTTCATCTTCCCCAATTATCCATTTCACCATAGATTCACCTTATCCCCTAATGTATGTTCCAACAAAGCCAAAATTTCCTAATTTGCGTCTTCATGATTTGTATTGACTAGCTAAAGCTTCACTTTATAAAAGCTACATAATCAAACATGATGTCAGTTAAATATATAAATTTAATTAGAATATTACGATAGTGTGAAGAAATTTTACAATGTCAATTAATTACAACCGTTAATTTATTAAAAATATTTGATTTTAATTTTATTTTTTAAAAAATATTATAATTAAATAATTGTGATTGTAGTGAGAGTATAAAAATAACAAAGAAGAATTTTTAAACTTAACTAATTTATAATGTTCGCATATACAACGAAACCACTGGCACCTTGCAAATTCAAGAGGACCACAAAGATCCTCATCGCAATTTAGGGTAAATACACACAACTTTGCTGCTGTGTAAAACAAAAATATAAGAATGTTACAAAATGAGGATGAAAGATGAGTAATTGAGTATAAGCTAAAAAAGAAAAAAAGTAAATATAAGAAAAAGAAAGAGAAAGAGCTTATAACCATCGGACGCAATTAGAAATAGGAAGAGTATGAAGATCATAACATTAGCAAATCTAAACATTTCAGATATAATTTTTCTTCTTTGCTTAAAGAAATTTACTATTTGATCACTTTATAATGAAAATAAAATATATGTTCTGTGGAGTTGCTAGAATCTTTCTAAAATAATAATTGTTATTAAAAGGTCTCTTTAATATATTGATATGTCACGTTTGTTTCTTTAATTCACGCAATTGATCATTTGACCTTAATAAAAGTTCTTTAATTCTTTGTTTTTTAATAGAACTTATAGTCTAGTTGATATTACATCGCATTTGTGATTAGGTAATTATTCACATGATACAATTACTTAGGACATGTGGCATCATACTTAGAGAATCTCTAATACATGTCGTTTTGTGTCTATATGAAAGGTTTAGTTCTATAGCTTAACATTTGGAGTATTGGAATAAATCTTTTCTTTTAATACTTGTATTACTTTACTTCTTGAAACAATGTATGAGATACATTGTTTATTATTAAAAAACAAATAATTACTCTTCAAGAGTGTTTACAGTAATTTCTAGTAAACAACTGTTAGTCTTCCAATTTACTAATTATTATTGGTTACTTGCAGGATCGACTAGATTGATCCTAGGACACATGTGTCATAATTGATTTTCATATTCAAACCCATTGTGTTGATGAATTTTATATCTTGTGTGAATGTAGAGTGTGGTATTCTTACGTAGTTTCTCTAGAATTGTCTATATTACTATGTTGATCGAATACGTAAAATATACTGACTAAATGTATAATGGAAATAGGTTTCGAATTAAACTTAGATTCAATGTAAAGATAAAGAATTTTTGAAAGTATAAAAGTTTCTGGAAACGTAAAGTGTTTGAATAAACGGGTAAAATAAATAAAAGGACACAGTTTCTGAGGAAATGAAAGTGTTTAAAGGCAAGTAGGATAAGAACATGAAAGGAAAAACGAAGGATTCTAAGAGTAAAAGTGCAGTAAAAGTGAACGAAATATAAAAGGACTTGTATTAAAATTGTAAAGGATCATGATGTTCAGTACGTACATTTCGTCTTCTTGACTCGCTTCCTTCGGGTGAGATTTTTAGTACATAAGTGAACACCCCAAAATCTAACATAAAAACACCTATTTATAGTCTTTTGACCCTAACGGTCCTACTCTAAAATCACGCCACGTTCGAAGCATGCAGGTTTCCTTCATTAACTGACTTCCACGCGTCTTCTAGGAATGGCGCCCTTATTTGAAATTCGAATTTTGTGCCAATTTTCCTTAATTCGAATTAATCTTCTGCTTGGACCATCCCCAATACTGGCACATTCGTCCAAAGGAGCTTCTTTATATTTTAAATACTAAAATCTCAAAGCGAAATCCCATTATCTGTCACTGGAAATCGAAGAACTCTTTTTTAGAATGAAGTTTCTATATTTCTCATCAATATTCATCATTGATATTAACTTCCTTTTTCTATGCTGACTCGAAATATTGTCTTGACATTCAAACTATTCCTTAATCGAAATTGCCAGCTAACAAATTGCCCCTCAGGAACATGTATTTCGATAGATATAAAGAAATACTTGTTTTTGAATGTCTCATGCAATTTCGAAAACATCAATACTCATGATGACTATACCGCATCGACGCCGTGTAACTTTCGCAAAACGTCCAATCAAATACCTACCGCGCAATCACAGTTAAGGCTAATAATTAGCAACAACACGTCAATTCCCTAGGAAGTTGAAAAATCCACATTTTCTTCCTTCAATGAAACAGTCACACGTGTCCCACTTTTTCCAAAGGTCAAGAACTTCTAAACCGTTGAAGAAGGCTATAAAAGCACTTCATCTTCCTCATTTCAAACTTTTCCAAAACTTTCTCAACCTTCAAACAAACCAGCTATCTCATTTTCAAAAAAAAAAAAACCTTTGATTTCCAAAAATGTCTTCACCTTCAGCGCCAGCTCCTTCATCCAAAAAATCTGGAAAGTCTAAACAGGTTTCTTCTTCTCACCTCAAACCAGCAAACAAGATTATCAACCTTGATAACCAGGAGTTCATCTCACCTCCCAAACTTACTCCGGAACAAAAAGTCATTTATGCCTCCCAGGTAATCATTCCTACCACTGTTCTTGATAAAACCCTAGGGATTATGGGTCCCTTAATCTCTACAGAACGTTTAGAAAAGACAAAGGGATTTTTTCCCGCCTATTCTGAAACAAAACCCATTGTTAATAAATTTGTTCCTTTAAAACTTAAAGAAGATGAATCTGTTGTTAGGTTATCAAAAACCCTAGAGAAAACTTGTGAAGCTGAAACGTCAAAACCTAGTAGGGACGTTTTTAACATGGACTACGTCACTGGAAATTTTAAGCCCTTTCGTTCATGTCCCTCATCGGATCAACTATATCAAGACTGAATTTCGAAAATTGAGAATAAGAAATCCCAGGAATGGGAAAACATAGGCATCCTTAACCTAATTCAAATGTCGAAATTAGGATTTAGTTATAGCCAACCCTTTTTACTTGCTTCTCTATATTTTTGGGATAGCACATATAACACTTTTCATCTCCCTTGTGGGATGCTGACACCTACTTTTTTCGACGTTGCTGCCATTACTGGACTTTCTCCTATTGGAGAAACCTTCGACCCAAATGAGGATGCAGACAACCTCATCGATTTCGATGTTAAAAATGCCAGCTTCTCAAAGTACATCAACTTCTACCATTCTACTGAAGAAGAAGTTTCGGAAATTGAACACATAGCTTTTCTGGCATCGTGGCTATCGAAGTATGTCTTTTGCAGCAAGTCTTTACAAGTTGCAAGCAGATTTATTACCCTGGCAAACCAACTTCACCATGGTCGAAGGGTATGCATTAGCGAATTACTGCTGACAAGCTTATATGAAAGCATAGGTGCTGCAGTTTTGAAACTGAAAACTTATGAAGCTGGCACCAACCTACTTCTTGCTGGACCCTTCTGGATATTGCAGCTTTGGCTAAATGCTACCTTCAAACCATCCCTTTTTACCTTTGGGGTAATCAATGAAGAACACCCTGATATTGTAAACCGCAGTATTGAGGGTAACAGACTACTGAAATTAACCCCAAACGACGAAAGAGAAAAATTCAAAACATGTTTTGTTAACTACATGATGATTTTCTCCAAGAGACATAGGTTCGATCCTTCAATGGCTCCTTTTGCCAATCTAAACTGTGGGCCTTCTTGGTTTACCATGCCCCTCGAACAAGCCATCTCAGAAAAAATAATCAGGGACATTTGGTGCGCCTTTCTAAACCCCAAGCTTATTATTTCCAGGATCACCCCTGTAAAGAGCCAAACATGTATCCTTGCCTACCAACCAAATTTCGTGGCCCGTCAATTTGGATTGTGCCAAATCTTATCTGAGCCTCTCTTCAACAAGAAAAGAGAGATATGTTTAGCAGGGGTTCCTTACTCCTTCAAAGAAATCGAAACTCGACATAAGCAATATGCTGGCTTCGCTGACTTTTCACTAGTTTTTTTACTCCTTCATTCTATAAAACAAAAGATTTCTATACTTGGTGGACAAACTATTATTCGAACAATATGTTCAGTACCATCCAGATCCAACAACAACTGACAACAGCTTTTTCCCTTGTGCAGGAGAATATCAAAAAAGGTAGACTTACTCATGTCAAAGAAATTCGAGCCTTTCAAAAATATTTTGAAATTGTCTATAATCCTATGGATATACATCGAACTGTCTGCGATGCAGCAAAAACTTTGAAAGAAAAATTTGAAAAACAACTTTCAAAGATTCGATTTCCTCCTTATGTAAAACCTGAAGATAGGTATTGGTGGGCTTTTAAACATCATCCACCAAAATTTCTAAACCTACCTACTTCAGAGCTGGCTATAGCCTTTTTTCCACCATATCCCTGCTGGTTGGTTTATAAGGACATTCTTCGTAGCTATGAAAATGATGCCAAGAAACCTGCCCAAAGGGTAACGTGGGCTAAACACGATTTAGACAATTTCAGGGGGCACCTTCGCTATGACTTGTCAGCCATGTCTATCACGTCTAGAGGAGGCGAAGGTGCGGAACCGAAGAAAATCGAAGTTCCCTTATTTTTCTAAACTTTGTCTTAGACTTAACTATTTTGAATCTTTTCAGCTGTTGATCTAAAATATCTGAAGAAAGATAAAGTTGTGCCCAAGGTAGGCTCAACTTCAAATTCAAAAGTACCAATAACTACCATTGATAATCCTTCCCCTGAAGAAGATGACTCTCCGAAGAAGAAAAAGAAAAAGGTAATACTTCACTTAATTTCTTTTCACCGTCAAAATTACTTTTTAAATTGACTAAACATTTTTTATTTCTTAGGCAAGTGGACTACCTCCCAAGTCTCCTAAGAAACGAAGATGTGATGGTGCCCAATCCGAAAACAAATCAGAAAAGGATGAAGACATTTCCCCTCTCAAACGCAAAAAGAAAAAGAAAACTAATAAATCTAGCGAAGGTTCTCAATCTGCCAATCCTTCCAAGAGTGAAGTGAATGTGACTGCTCCCACAACCAAATCCAAAGGACCTTCAAAGTCTCAATCTTCGAAGAATGTAATCTCTGAACGCATTGGTAGCAATGCAACTTCTGATGAGCAGAAGGTAAATCCCACTTAATGTTTTTCTATATAAATCATGTGACATTCGTTATGCTAATGCTTAGTTTCTGCATAGAGTGTTCCCTTTACTCCTGTTGATCCTCCCATCATCCAAAGCCAAAAACCTGCAGCCTCTCTTCAACTAGAAGGTTTTAATGAAGTTGTTTTAAACAAAGGCTCATCCACTGCTGCTACTTCTGCTGGGACCGTCGAAGCCTTGGATCAACAAGCAACTTCGCCTTCATTGGCTGAAGGTTCTGATCAACAGGCAACTTCCCCTCCATTGGCAGAAAACCCTGCAGCTGGTGAGCCAAACACAGGGATCGAAACTCCCATCATCGACATTCCCAGTGATTCTTCTCCCAAAAAGGTGCATTTTGCTGACCAATCTGAAGAGGAAAGCGAAGCACATACTGTGAGTCATTACTTCGCAGATGGTGACGAAGATGAGGTGATGCAAGAAGAGGTAGAAGTTCCTGTCCCTGCTGGGACCATTTTCACTACACAACCGGATCCTCCAACTTTATCTGAGGGACAAAAGGAAGAAATGAAAAGAAGTAATCCCCTGAAATACATTAAGTTAATGCTAGATCAACGGGATTCTTCTTCTTCAAGCAAGAATCAATCTGAGGATTCGAGCCAAACGAAGGATAAAACCCCTCTTACTTCTCTCGACCAACTTCTTCAAGAGGTCAACAAAACTATCCTTAAGGCTGACATTTTCACTATCTTAAAAAATGATGCTGGAGCCTATTTTCGATGAAGAAGTTGCTGTCTCAGATAGATCTCAGTATTTGTCCATCTGAAGTAGGTGAAATCATATATGATCTACAAATCTTGCTTGATGAGGTTAGCAGTGCATATATCAGGGCACATAATATTAAGGCTAAGATTCGAACCAAACAAGAGGCTTTGTCTAAAGCCTATGATCAGACTTCGAAACTCTTTGAGGAAGCAGAAGTATTGGAGCTCGCTAGAACCCAAGCCAAAGATAAGCATGACGTTCTGGCTTGATCAATCTTGTTTTAGGAATCCCAGATTGAACAACTTAAGAAGAAAATTGAGGGTGCTCGAAATGAGCAAGCAGCCTTGAAGTCTGTTGATGACCAAGAGCTTAACAATCTTGTCACACAAAGTCTGAGGGATAAACAAAGAGATCAAAGGGATTAAAAACTCGGTAAGAACAACTTATGCAAGAGACGCTTTTTTATTTTCATTTTTTCTTTTTTTTAAAGGATGTATGTCTTTTTTAACATAACCATTTTGGCATTTATGTATTTTGTATTTATTATTTATTCTACTTTAATTATCCTAATTCCTAATATTTCCAATACCTTTTAAGTATTTCCCATTTACCTTTAAGATTCTTCTATCTTCCAAATCATCTATTTCATAAGCATTATTTGAGAATGTTTTTAAACAAAGGTCCCTCCTGGGTGACCATTTACCTATTTTCTTGTCTTAAATTAAACATATTGTAAAATGTATGTAGTATTTGTTTTTTAGAGATGTTTTCTTGTATAGATTCTAGCATTTTGTTTTCATCACTGCATATATTTAATATTGGTGTGAAATGTTTTTCATTGTAATTTTTTCGGTATTTTTTGTCTTTGGATTTATCGATGGATTGATAATATTCGAAATAAGGAATGGAGTGAAATAATTTTATGATATATGTTTTTGGATTGGTTAATTTTGAATTAGAGTGCCCAAAAGTTTCATTTGAATGGCGTTTTTTGCATATTGGCATTTCTTGGCAATTCTTTTTTGAGCATAGTGATACATTTATCGAAACAACAAATTATTTTTTTTGTTTTATTTTTGATTCGGACAAAGCTAATTATGCTTCCTAAACATTTTGTTATTTCTTTCTAATTATATAATTTCGGATTTTTCTTTTTTTTTGAATTGATTATGGGACTAATGTATGGATTTAAATTTTTGATGTAAGCCAAGAATTGTCTAATGGTGATAATTTGTCATTATTTTTTGCGAGGTGGATGGATTTTTGGCATCTTACATCCTATTTGCAAGTTTATGGATTATTAGGAATATTTTTATTTTTTATTATTTTTTGGTTTGACAATATCATGTTTTTTGGACAACTATTTGATTTTTTTTCTTTTCTTAAGCTTTATTTCTTTTCCATAAGACAATGCTCTTTTTGATTTTTTCTCTGGAAGGTTCTTTCAAGTAATTGATTATGGGACTTCTATCCGCCAAAGCATCTATACTTAACTTTTTTTGAGATTTGAACAAGTCTTTTGGTGATAATTTAAAGTCATTATTCTCCTCTATGATTGGTTTGGATATTGTTTTATTTGATATCCAATATCAATAATAAGTTTTGCAAGAGATATGTATTAGACATATTTTTTATATATTTAGTTTTTATTAAGTTGATATAATTTTTTTGATACATTTGTATTTTTGATTATTTGTTTAATTACAACTCGAGTATATATGACTTTTGCTAATTTTAAACTTCAAGTCTAGGATGCATCAATATTTGATGTTTTGTTCCAACTTGTTTTGAATTTTGATGGAATAATGAGAGAAATGATAAGTTTCTACCCATTATATTTTTAAAAGTTGATCCATTTATTTTTTGGTTGATGGATCTTTATGATAGTCTTCGCGAAAATCTTCACTACAAAGCCTAAAATTGAAAAGAAAGCATTTTAAGAGGATTTAATTTAAGCCATTCTTTTTGAATGATTGCAAATTTTACCAATCTTAAATTGTTTTAATTTATGTTTCTATATAACATAAGATATAAATATGAACTGGTTTCATATTTTGATATGTTTTTAAGAGATGGCATTATTTATTATGTTTAGTAGCTTCATTTAAACCAAATATATCTTCAACAATGAAGATCTATATACCTAGTATCATTTAATATACTCATTCAACCAAGGTCACAACATTTTATAGGATGGAATATTCATTTTGGGTGGTTTTTAAATCCCTAAATTTGTGTCGAAGAAATTTTTCTTAATAATATATAATATTAAATTCGATTTCTTGTGGTCTTGATGAACTCAAAAAGCCTTTTACTGTTTATTTTGAGGATTGTGCGTTTAGGTTGATTGATGGGCTTGCCATCCTTAATTAAGCCTATTTCCCCCTTTTTAAAGGCAGGGAGTCCGTTAAGCAATTTATTTTGTTTGAATTTTTACCTTGTTTTAAATGAAATTAAATGACCGATTTAAATGTCAACTTTTGTCATGATTCATCCGATATTGTTAATCTCCATTCATGCTGATAAGAGATCGTATGAAACCGTGGGCTCTTGTGGAAATGCCAATAAAGAACCATTTTTGTATCCAAGAGTGGGTGGGTGTAATGCGGGCTGTGATATTTTTTTTTTCCTTTCTATGGCTTCGCGTCGTCCGTCCCAGAGGTTCTCTACCCCGGGCCGAATCTTCGATATAACTTTTTTTTTTATCTATGGCTTAACAACCTTCGCCCCAAATAGGGCGATAGTAACTTGATTCAATCATAACATTCGCTTCTCCATCATCATCCTCAATCTCTTGCCCGTCCCACATGAGTTCTCTATCCCATTGGAATCCGTTGGGATGAAGGGTTAAAGAATAATAGGCATTCTCATTGGGCTCGAAATACTCCTCATGTGGGTGGCATGGCCCTATGTTAGCCATGTTTCGATCGAAGTTCCTTTTATCCACATTATTGATCTCTGTCATATAATAACTTTGGTTGGCTTCTATATTTTCAAAGATTCCATCATGTCTCCACAACGCCAATCTTTGATGCATCGAAGAAGGCACTGCTCCAATTCCATGTATACATTCCCTGCCAAGCAGCAAATTGTAGTTGGCTTTCGCAGCTATGACCATGAACATTGTTGGTCTTATGAGGGAACCAACTGTTAGGTTAACCTGTATCACCCCCAAAGTCTTACCAACCTTACCTTCATAATTTGACAGCACCATGTTTTGAGGTCGAACGTCTGAATCTTGCATGCCTATCCTTTTTAACATGAATCGAGGCATTAAATTCACAGCAGCTCCACCATCAACTAAAACTTTGTTTACTCCATATTGTTCTACCTTAGCCCTAATGAATAAAGGCTTCAGGTGATTTTTCATTCCTTCATCAGGCTTTTCAAAGAACGCGTTTTGCTCTTCGACCGCTCCATTGTTCATTACGTAATAGCACACGGGCCTGTGTCTGGCCATTTCGTATTCATCAGTCTCTTCCCCAGCGTAGACTTCTGTATCCTGATTATACTCACAAGGCAGCACTGATACTACATTACAATTTGCATTAAAGAAAGACTCCCCTTCCGATTCGAAGTCCTTAGTCATCAAGTCCTCTTCTTTTGCAGTCTGTTTCTGTGTTTTATTTTCCTCATTATCCTTCTTTGGTGAAAACAATTTTCCGGACACTGGGGGTTTTCCCCCAGGATGGGTCACTGATGTTGGGTTGTTAGTACTAGACTCTCCAATCTCCATAGGCTTCGAATCCCTTCCAGCTTTCTTGTTTCGCTGGTGTCTGCGCCATTGAGAGCGAGACATTGAGTTTTTGCCTTTGTAATTCTCCAATCTTATTTCCTCTCTCTTGTTCGAATTAAATTGTTTCCTGTAGGCCATAACAATCTTTGCTCCTTGGTCATAGCTTCGCCATTTACCTTTGCCTTTATCAGCCTTCACCTGTAGCCATCTATCAGTGGGGACATCTGCAGGTAGTTTGAACGAAACTCTCTCTTTGCTCCCCTGGGGTAAGGGTTGTCTGGCCTCCTTGGCGTGGTTCTGCCAGCATTAGCAAGATTCGAGGGCATCCCACCTTGGTGCCCCCAGCCTGATGCAAATGGAATCCTCTCGAAGGCTTCAGCCATCTCTCTATCATACACTGCTGCATCTGGGACAGATCAAACATTCTATTCCAATCTTGTGGCAACGCACCAAGAATTCGAGCAGACTCTCATCAGCCTTGGGATAGACTCTGTACAATTGGTTGTCTTGCCTCCAGTTGACCCCTGTACGCTCACGCTGGGCCCTTTCGAACTCAACAACAATTCTGGGGTTGCAGATGATGCTGCACCTTGGGCACAACAACTTATCTTGGTTCTTCTTGTGACAGTGAAAAAGGTATTCGCGCAGGCTCGCGTCCTTTCTAGGTAGGTTTTCCCTTCTTTGCTCTCTTTCTTTCTCCAAGCAACGTTCCACTTCTTCCTTTCAGCGTGGGGCTGTTCGAAATCCACCATATTCACTCCCAGCATTTGACCATCAGAAATTTTGACTTCTTCGAACTTCATCCTGAGACCCTCAGTAGCCTCAGCCAAATTTTTGTCAGCAGCACGTTGGCCATCAGTAGCCTGTATTGCTTCCTTCAGTAACTTCGCTTTGAGCACTTTTGGGAGGCCATCAGGAACCTCTTTTTTGCTTGTGACCAAAACGAAGTCCCCATCCTCTTCGAATTCCAACTTCGATTGAACCTTTCTCTCAGCAACTTCCACTACATTGATGTCCAGGGGCTCAGCATAGTTGGTCTCCGCCATCAGTAACGGATCCGTATCAACTTTCATTGGATTCTTCCCTTTATCTGAGAACTTCAGCCTGCCATCTTTGATTGCATTTTGTATCAGATCCCTGAAAAGGAAACATTGTGAGGTTTTATGGCCTAAGAAATTGTGATATTTACAAAAGCCCCTCTTCTTCCTTTGTTCCAATGGAAGAATCTTAAGGTTAGGAGATACTATCAACTGGCCATCTTTAACAAGCAAATCAAAGATTTCATCACATTTAGTTATATCGAAAGTATATATTTTCTTAGGGAATTTATCATTCCTCTCACTTTCAACAGGGTCCTTTCCATTAAAAGGAAGTAAAACCTTGCAAACATAGGGTGGTGCTTCTTTCAATTCTGCAAGATCTATTTCGAACTGATCGAAATCATATGGATCTTGAGAATCATCCATGTCCTTCCCCTCAGCCTCTATGTAGGCTATTCGTTCTTTTTTATAATTTTTACTAGCTCTAGCCTTTTCAGCTTTTAACCTTTCGACCTGACGAACCCTATCTGCTAGTTGGGCTATATCTCTAAGATACTGTGTATCCAACTTCTTTCGAATAGAGTAATCTAGGCCCCCAACGGCCATTTCGACTAATTCGTGTTCGGGAACCACTGTGAAACATCTAGATTTTAACAATCGAAACCTATTCAAATAATCATCTATTGGTTCCGTGAACTTTCTCTTAATGCTTGCTAACTCTTTCAGACTAATTTTAGATTGACCCATGTAAAATTGTTCATGGAACAGTCTCTCTAAATAAGGCCATGTATATACAGATCCAGGGGGTAGGGTAGTGAACCAAGTAAAAGCATTCTTTGTTAGAGAACTTGGGAAATATTTAATCCTAAGATTTTCATTATTTGATATATCTCCTGCTTCGGTTAAATATCTTGCTATATGTTCTACTGTCGATTCACTCGTATCTCCAGCAAATTTCGTGAATTTAGGGACTTTAAAACCCCTGGGTAATTCTGTTTGCAGAACATAGTCTACAAAGGGAGACGTGTAGTTTGGCCTCCTAAATCCTGAATTTAGGCCATTTTGGGCCATTATTCTTTCGATCATGGTGGTTAGGTTATTTTCTGCCACTAAATTGTCATTTCTAATCTTGTGGACAATTTCGTCTGCACTTTGGTCTCTGTTTACCACCATCATAGGTCTAGGCTGTTCGTCCTGAACTTCTTGGACTTCTTGGTTTCTTATTCTTGCCCCTATGTTTCTCTCTTCGACCACTTGTATAGGGGGTCGAATCTGTTCGATTGTGGGTTCTTCGTTTCGAATTACCACTGGGTTTTGCCTACGCCTTGCAGGCGTATCAGGGGCACCAAAGAAATCTGCTATTCTAGTCATCTGGGCTGCATTTTCTTGGTTTATTCTATTTATGTACTGGATTAGGGGACCAAAAATAGCATTCATTTCGCGGGCTAGGATTCGTACCATATCATGATTACTGTCATTCATTTGTTGCCTAAGCGCTGCCTGATTATTAGTTGTAAAAGTAGGCAACTGGGCATAGTTTCCTAAATTTTGGGAATTTGCACCCAAATGGTTCATTTCTGAACCAGACCCTTGGACTGGGGACGAAGTGGATGCATTATGCAATCCTTCCATAAATGAAGTTGGCATTCCATATGGAGGATTTCTGGGCCTCAAAGGTTCAATGAGAAGACTAGTCTTCAAGAGTGTTTACAGTAATTTCTAGTAAACAACTGTTAGTCTTCCAATTTACTAATTATTATTGGTTACTTGCAGGATCGACTAGATTGATCCTAGGACACATGTGTCATAATTGATTTCCATATTCAAACCCATTGTGTTAATGAATTTTATATCTTGTGTGAATGTAGAGTGTGGTATTCTTACGTAGTTTCTCTAGAATTGTCTATATTACTATGCTGATCGAATACGTAAAATATACTGACTAAATGTATAATGGAAATAGGTTTCGAATTAAACTTAGATTCAATGTAAAGATAAAGAATTTCTGAAAGTATAAAAGTTTCTGGAAACGTAAAGTGTTTGAATAAACGGATAAAATAAATAAAAGGACAGTTTTTGAGGAAATGAAAGTGTTTAAAGGCAAGTAGGATAAGAACATGAAAGGAAAAATGAAGGATTCTAAGAGTAAAAGTGCAGTAAAAGTGAACGAAATATAAAAGGACTTGTATTAAAATTGTAAAGGATCATGATGTTCAGTACGTACATTTCGTCTTCTTGACTCGTTTCCCTTCAGTTACGGTAATTTGAGTGTTCGAGATTTTTAGTACATAAGTGAACACCCCAAAATCTAACATAAAAACACCTATTTATAGTATTTTGACCCTAACGGTCCTACTCTAAAATGACGCCACGTTCGAAGCATGCAGGTTTCCTTCATTAACTGACTTCCACGCGTCTTCTAGGAATGGCGCCCTTATTTGAAATTCGAATTCTATGCCAGCTTTCCTTAATTCGAATTAATGTTCTGCTTGGACCATCCCCAATACTGGCACATTCGCCCAAAGGAGCTTCTTTATATTTTAAACACTAAAATCTCAAATCGAAATCCCATTATCTGTCACTGGAAATCGAAGAACTCTTTTTTAGAACAAAGTTTCCATATTTCTCATCAATATTCATCTTTGATATTAACTTCCTTTTTCTATGCTGACTCGAAATATTGTCTTGACATTCCAACTATTCCTTAATCGAAATTGCCAGCTAACAAAGAGTCAAGATGTATAAAAAGAATAGTGGAGTATATAAGGAAAAAAACTCATAATTGATAAATATTAAAGTATATGATATAGGAGACCACTTAAGAGACACTTGGCAAACAACCATATATTTAACCAAAATATTTAGAGTGGAAAAAAGATTAATAAGAGAACACTTCCCATGGTTGTCAAGAGAATGGGGAGAGTCAAAGACTCAAATCAACATCGTCAATGTATATGCACCTTGTAACGCGACAAGAAGGAGATAGGTCTGGGAAGAATTAAGATCGAAAATCCAAGGCAAGAGAGAGGAAAGATGGTGTGTAGCAGGGGACTTCAACGCGGTAAGAAATGTTTCTAAAAGAAAAGGCAGGAGCGAAAACTCAAGACGAAAGGAGATGGACGACTTTGATCAGTTCACTAAGGAGGCAGAATTAATAGATATTCCACTGCACGGAAGAAGATACACATGGTCAAGGATCAGAGGATCTACTATGAGAAGACTAGATAGATTCCTCGTGTCAGAATCTTGGCTCAAGGAATGGAAAAATTGCAATTAAAGTTGCATAGAAAAGGGATTATCATATCACTGCCCTATCAGCCTTAGAGACTCGACTAAGAATTGGGGACCAAAATCGTTTCGAATGCTGTTATGTTGGCATGATATGCCAGGATACAAAATTTTGTGAAGGATCAGTGGGGTAAAATTAAAGTGGAAGGTTGGGGGATGTTCATTCTCAAAGAAAAACTCAAGCAAATCAAAACAGGATTAAAAGAGTGCCATATAGCCCATTCTCAAAATCTTGCAGAAAAACTCAAAAATCTAAAAGCCAAAGTTAATAGATTGGAAGTCAAAGAAGAGACAGCGAGCTTGTCGAACGAAGAAATGATGGAAAAGAGGGAGGCAGCACTAGAATTGTACATAAAGTCTAAACTCTATTGCAACATTATGTGGCAGAAATCAAGACACAGGTGGTTGAAAGACGGAGATGCGAATATGAAATACTTCCACAAAATTATAAACATGAGAAGAAGAAATAATGAAATTCTGGATATTGACAAAGACGGGAAAAGAATTGAAGAGGTGGAAGAAATGAAAGAGACTATTCTAGCATACTTCCAGAAGCAATTTTCCATAAGAGACATCAAGATAACAGACGCTAACCTGAATTTTAAACAGATCACAGAACAAGAGAAGGAGATGTTAATCAAAGAATTCTCTTAAGAAGAAATTCGAAGAGCGGTGTGGGATTGCGAGAGTTCAAAGAGTCCAGGCCCGGAAGGTGTAAATTTTGGATTTGTGAAAGAATTTTGGAATGAGGTTAAAACATATTTTATTAGAGTCATGAATGAATTCCATAAATTTGGGAGAATAGTCAAAGGAGCAAATTCTTCATTCTTAGTACTGATTCCAAAGAAGACAAATCCATCAAAGTTGGGAGACTACAAACCAATATTGTTGATAGGGTGCATTTACAAGGTGATAGCCAAGGTACCGTCAAACCGGTTGAGAATGGTGATGGGAACTATCATTTCCAAAACTCAATCGGCATTCATAGCAGGGAGACAGATTCTGTAACACGGTAATCATAAACAACAACATCAAACAATGCTAATAACATAAGCAACAAAACTTTGGAGTATAACTCCCATCATGGTTGCCATCAAGGTCGTCCTGGTTGCCATAGTTTTTAGACCAATCAAATATAACAACACATAAACTTTCATCACCACGAAATCATCACAAGTCAATACGTCACTAATCAACACGACATTAATCATAATCGTCAACATCGCAATCGGATTGTCCATACGTGTCTTAAATCGACTAAAATGCAATTCGATTCAATTTAACCGTAATTTGGCCTATTTCGGGTCGTTTCATAAAAATTCGTAGTTTCAAAAAACAAACCTCACCACTACGTTCTACACGTCAAAATTAGCTAGTACGTCAATTTTCGTTGAATTTGGAGCAACTTGCTCCGTCACCAAAATTAACGAAATTGGAAAAATCGAGACATAATCGGGTTCCAAATTTAATCGGCTAACTTATGTCCTAATTATATTTTATTAATACCAACTAGTAGTATGTGGAATTAAGGAAATGGAAAGAAACAGAATGCTGGAATGAAAATTATGCAGAAGAAGATTATGCAGAAAACAGAAAATAGCAAGCAGAAAACAGAAAAACCACATAAAATTTGTTCCCTCTCCAAGCATAAGGGACGCACGTCCAAGGGGGCTTATGAAGCTGGAGGCGGTCACCTAGGAGGCTGGGACGGCCGCCCTCTCATGTGAGGTGGGCGCCTCCCATGCTTCCGGCCCTCCACTTCATCTTCTACGTTTTCGTGCACAGGGCTTCTGATTTTTTTTAAGTTTTCACAGTTTTTCATTTTCTTCTTCTAGCAACTCATTCCTACTAGCTTAGCAATAAAACACCAATAATTCATACTCCTAACTCAACCTTTCTAGGTTATTTCAACACTCACTCAACCAAAACTCATGGACCAAATTATCAATTTTTCCTAAATCCAAAACATATCTATCAAACCCTAACTATATGGAATGGAAAATCAAACCCCTTACCTCAAGTGCTTGGATGATTGCAAGATGCTCCAACAAAATCCAAACCTCAAGCTTGCTCTTGCTCTTCTTCTTCTTCCTCCAAAACCTTCTATTTCTCTCTATGCTTCTATGTTAGGTTTTTGCGTTGAAAATGGAAGAAATTAGGAAATAATGGTTTTATGAAGGATTATAGTACTAGCCAAGGGTGTACACCCAATTCTCATAAATTAATCCTCACACCCCTAACTATTCTTATTAATTAACACACTAATAATATCTAATAATATTATTAACCCAATTAATTAAAATAACTCCGGGGAATTAAATATCGGTCAGAATAATATTTTATCGAACCGAACGGAATAAAAATCGGACCGAACTAAAAGTCGCCAAATATATTAATAGATATATCGATTAATATAAATATTCTCGTCGCCAAAACAATCGTCAAACGTCGTAACTCAAAAATATTAATATAATATAATATTAATTAAAACGGGGCGTTACAACTCTCCCCCACTTATAAACTTTTCGTCCTCGAAATTACGACCAAAACGAACAATTCGGGACATGCCTACGCATTCGTCCACTCAATCCTCGCGTCAAAAAAACAACATACAAAAGACACCAAAAACAAGGGCATCTCCCTAACCACAACGTCCATTCAAGAACAACCATGCCGAGATGCAAAGCCCATACAATGCACTCGAAAACCAACTAACAACCCAACAACCAAACAAGTCGCCGACATACCGGTTCACTCGAGAACCAAACAAACAAGATTGATAACATCCTAACGCCTCAACCATGGAATTAGTCACACACTCGAACCGACACCTCAGAAACGAGCCATCAAAGATAGGAACATAAAGTCCTACGACACAACACCGACTCCATCGCTAAAACGAAGACAACAAAAGGGTTATACAAACCAAAACTGAAACAATCGGAATAGGATAGTACCACGCGTGCTACGCAAACACTAAAAAGGTGCCTTAATTCACGCATAAGCACGAACTCAAGAATTAAACTTGCAGTTACCGCTTTCATTCCAGGAAATCACAAGGTCACATCGTCCTTGTAGATTACCAACGTACAACCCTTGAACAATAACAAGTTACTCAAACATAATCCGAACTGCGATACACTACTCACTCTAGGGCGTATACTGATGACTTGCGACTATAACTCACTAGTCCAAATCCAACAATCTCGCATACTCGCTAAAAATTTAATGCTCGATATCTAAACCATGTTGCGTCACTTTTTTGCATATGATACCAACCGTAAAACAACTTGGTTAATCCTCAACTTCACAATTACTCAAAATGGATACGTTCGAAGCGTACACCCATCAGGATACCTCGTAACATCAGTCTCATCAACTCAACAAAAAAAATCACTCTTTCATTCTTGATTGATCAATGTCCATTGATCCTCTAAAATACACGACATAGTTTGACCTTTTCAAATATTGTCCAAATATTCACTTGTGAGACTTCGACGTATACACTTGACTTCAACGAAGTCTTCCCTTATAAAAATTCAATTCCCAAAATTTGTATTAAGTAATCACCATCCTCGCACCGTCGCAACGATCAATACACAGGTTTCTTATTCGAAACACCTTTCATAACTTTCAATCTTCCAAAGTGGTAATTCAAACCAAAACACTCTCTCAAGAACTCTACCCATCAACGTCGTCTCATACTACTGTAATTACAAAACAGGTTAAACTTAGAACCATAACATAAATTTTTATGGAATCCAACATGAACAACGTCACGACCGACTTCAGTCACAAATAGAACATCTTCCTTTATAAAACATCAATCATCTTAAGGTACCTGTGGCTACCAAACCATCTCAAAATTCTTTATCGTCAAGACTTATCTTAGTCGTAATCTAATAATCCACCGCGGCCATTAGTATTCGACGAAATCCATACGTTAGTAGTGACAAATCCTTAATAACCTTCTGAACTTAATCTCAACAAGTGTCCCCAAACAAACATGCGACATTATACAAAATAATAAATCCCAAATCAAATATTCTTGGGTTATCCGCGATATCAACATACTAAACTCAACACCAGACGAAGTCTCTTTATAGATCGTACTCAAACTTTGAATTGTTTTCAAAAACTTCAATCTCCCGTCGTTAACATCAACACCTTTAAGATTTCAAATGATCACAACCGCATCAAACTCTAACTCACGCGTCCGACAATTTTTCCCTATGAAAATCAAATCCTCCAAGGTGACAAAACACTCTGCCAAAACTAGGCCGAAATATATCTTAAGTCCAAAATAAAATATCATTATACACCGCACAAGGTTCTTCAGTACTAAACAATACCAACATCAAAGCATTCGCTAAACTTTTCACCGGCTCAAACAAATTCGCTTCCCATTGCGAAGTCCAAATAACGACTCGACCATCTAAAGTCAAAGTACCCATGATCAATACCAACTTTTAAAAAGATCTTCCATCAAACTCGCAAAGCTAACCATCCAAAACGAAGGAACTTCTAAGCTCTGAAATACCTCTTGAGGTCTTCTACAAGATACAAATTAAATCTTCGCGGGACTGTCCAAAATATCACCATCTAAGTTGCTTTCTTAAGGCACTCACTTCCAACAGTTCAAAACTCTTTCTTTAGAGTATTCAACATACACTTCGTTCCTTTGTCTAAAAACAACACACCAACTAAAGCGACCTTTTTTCTTCTTCTCGAACAACATAACCGGCGTAATCCATGGCAACCCACTTGAACAAGCAAACTCAGCTCAAACCATTCCTCAAGTTGACTCATCAACTCTAACTCAGAAGCATACATCAATTAAGGATATTTTGAATCACGACTATTCCAGAAACTTAATCCGTCAAAACTTCACTTTGCACTACGACGGTAATTCACTCACATCTTCACAATATGCTTCGGAAGAATCACAACAAGAAGTTCGCTTGCTAAAATCTTGTTTCTCACCAAAATCCAAATTCGCCCACAACTCAAGTAACCATGCACCACCTTGTGCTAACTCATCTACTTCATACACTATTAAGCTGGCAAGACAAGTCTATCCCATCCAACACAAATCCCGACAACTATCAACAAGAGATTAAGGGTGATCAGTTCCTCAATTTGTCAATAGATAGTCGAAAATCATGATGGTGACATAAACCATTTTTACCAAACTACAACAGCGTCTTTAAACTTACACTTTAAGTTACCAAAGCGTAACAAGTGCCACCAAGAAGTAAAACTTCTCCCCTAGTTGTTTCACACTCATCCCTGCAGACAAACAGTTAGAACAAGCAAGTAACGACAGTGTTTCACACACATGTCGCATACAACAAGGTTAAACACATTAATAACCTGGCCGACAGACTGACCTGCTCTGATACCACTAATGTAACACGATAATCATAAACAACAACATCAAACAACAACATCAAACAATGCTAATAACATAAGCAACAAACCTTTGGAGTATAACTCCCATCATGGTTGCCATCAAGGTCGTCCTGGTTGCCATAGTTTTCAGGCCAATCAAATATAACAACACATAAACTTTCATCACCACGAAATCATCACAAGTCAATACGTCACTAGTACACATGACATTAATCATAATCGTCAACATCGCAATTAGATTGTCCATACGTGTCTTAAATCGACTAAAATACAATCTGATTCAATTTAACCGTAATTTGGCCTATTTCGGGTCGTTTTGTAAAAATTCGTAGTTTCGAAAAACTAACCTCACCACTACGTTCTACACATCAAAATTAGCTAGTACGTCAATTTTCGTTGAATTCGGAGCAACTTGCTCCGTCGCCGAAATTACCGAAATCGGAAAAATTAGGACATAATCGGGTTCCAAATTTAATCGGCTAACATATGTCCTAATTATATTTTATTAATACCAACTAGTAGTATTTGGAATTAAGAAAATGGAAAGAAACAGAATGCTGGAATGAAAATTATGCAGAAGAAGATTATGCATAAAACAGAAAACAACAAGCAGAAAACAGAAAAACCACATAAAATTTGTTCCCTCTCCCAACATAAGGGACGCACGTCCTAGGGGGCTTATGAAGCTGGAGGCGGTCTCCTAGGAGGCTGGGAAGGCCGCCCTCTCATATGAGGTGGGCGCCTCCCATGCTTCCAGCCCTCCACTACATCTTTTATGTTTTCGTGCACAGGGCTTCTGGTTTTTTTTTATTTAAGTTTTCACAGTTTTTCATTTTCTTCTTCTAGCAACTTATACCTACTAGCTTAGCAATAAAACACCAATAATTCATACTCCTAACTCAACCTTTCTAGGTTATTTCAACACTCACTCAACCAAAACTCATGGATCAAACTATCAATTTTTCCTAAATCCACAACATATCTATCAAACCCTAACTATATGGAATGGAAAATCACACCCCGTTACCTCAAGTGCTTGGATGATTGCAAGATGCTCCAACAAAATCCAAACCTCAAGCTTGCTCTTGCTCTTCTTCTTCTTCCTCCAAAACCTTCTATTTCTCTCTATGCTTCTATGTTAGGTTTTTGTGTTGAAAATGGAAGAAATGAGGAAATAATGGTTTTATGAAGGATTCTAGTACTAGCCAAGGTGTACACCCAATTCTCATAAATTAATCCTCAGACCCATAACTATTCTTATTCATTAACACACTAATAATATCTAATAATATTATTAACCTAATTAATTAAAATAACTCCGGGGAATTAAATATCGGTCAGAATAATATTTTACCGAACCGAACGGAATAAAAATCGGACCAAACTAAACGTCGCCAAATATATTAATAGATATATCGATAAATATAAATATTCTCGTCGCCATAACAATCGTTAAACGGTAACTCAAAAATATTAATATAATATAATATTAATTAAAACGGGGCGTTACAGATTCTGGAGGGAATCTTAATCGCAAATGAAGTGGTGGACGAAACAAAAAGAAGGGAAAAAGAAGTGATGTTGTTTAAGGTAGATTTTGAGAAAGCATATGCTCGGTCGACTGGAATTTTCTGGATTTAGTAATGAGAAAATGGATTTTCTGGAGAATTGGAGGAAATGGATTTCGGAATGGTTGAAAACCTCAATGATTTCTATTTTGGTGAACGGAAGCCAAACGAAAGAATTCAAGGCAGGAAGAGGATTACGGAAAGGAGATCCATTATCTCTGTTCCTTTTCCTTCTAGTAGTAGAAGGGTTTAATCATCTCATGAACTTAGCGGTGGAATGCGATAAATTTTCTGGATTCAAATTCGAAAAGGGTGCGGAAACGATCTCACACCTACAGTACACGGATGATACGCTCATAATAGGCGGAAAATAATGGGGAAACATAAAAAGCATAATGGAAAATCTTACTCTGTTCGAATTGATATCGGGGCTGAAATTGAATTACTAGAAGAGCTGCATCTTCGGAGTTAACACCAGCCAATGTTGGCTAAACAAAACAACAACCATTCTTAAGTGTAAGTTTGCTACCATTCCGTTTATATATTTGGGGGTTCCTATTGGTGCCAACCCAAAATCATTGAAGACTTGGCAGCTGGTGATAGGCGTGGTGAAATCCAGATTGGAAAAATGGAAAGACAATCATCTATCGAGGTAGAGTAGTGATACTGAAAGCAGTCTTGACATCCATTCCGACTTTTTTTTCTCCATATTCAAAGCTCCGAAAGGTATCCTTGCTAAACTCGAATCATTTTTTACTATTTTTCTATTGGGGGGTAGCGAGGAATCGCGTAAAATTAACTGGATCAAATGGGAAAAGTGTGTAGTCCAATAGTTGAGGGAGGATTGGAATAAAGAATTTGAGCATTTTTAATATAGCTCTTCTAGGCAAGTGGGTCTAGAAAATAAGAAAGGAGAGAGAGGGATTGTGGTTAAACGTTTTGAAAGATAGGTAAGGGGGAAATGATAGGATCGAGAGAGTTAGTGATGGCACAAGTTCACTTTGGTGGAGAGACATTTATCAATTAGATATATGAGATTTTGAATTCCGAGAGGAGTTTTCTGTGAAGGAGATGTATAATAAGGCTAGAGAAACATTAAGAGCAGAAATTAGTAATCCTTGGGCAACAGTTTGGCAAAGCCCGATTCCATCAAAAGTGTCTGGTTTTGTGTGGAGACTTCTCTACAACAGGATTTCATCAAAAGATAATCTCATAAAAAGAGAAGTGATAGCGCAGGCGGAATCTCAATGTGTGGGAGGGTGTAGAAGAGAAGAATCTTTGAGTCACCTTTTCTTTGAGTGCCCTTTGTTTACAGGAGTATGGGACCGAATACTGAGATGGTTCAACATATCAACGTCGTTCCCTAATGATAGATGGGATCACTTGGAGCAATTCAGAGATCTATTAGGCGGCAACAGCAAATCAGTTAATAAAATGAGAGTTATATGGTGTGCAGGTATCTGGAGCATTTGGAAAGCACGAAACAACAACATATTCAACAACAAGTCGACATCAGCTGATCAGATTTTCTAAGAGACTAAAAGAAACGCTTGGAATTGGCTGAGCAAAACCCTGAATTTGGTTCCCATCAGCTCAGGACAAATGGTTCCTGAATCCTAGAGTAATCTTTGGATAGTTATTGGATGGAAGCTCCTGAGATGTATAAATTTTATCTATACCTCAAATTGGACATATTATTATCAGAGATCATATTACGGAGCTTGTTGGAATTTATAATATACCTTCTTAGTTTTGGGTGGCATCGATGCAATGTAATCAAGAATTATGCAGCAGAAATTTTAGCAGCAAATCTGGGGATATTATTGAAGGTGGATGCAGCGGTCATTCTGCAGTTTTAGAGGTTATATAGGCAAAGGTTTAAGGCATTGCTGTTTTGGGTGGGCCATAGGAGAAAGAAAACCAATACCTAATGTAACAAACAATTACTGTTTTGGTAATTCTCTTGGCACGTCTCGTGCAGATTTAATAAATTTGGCTTTTACAAAAAAGAAAATTAAGACAAGTCATTAAATATGATTTGGCATGTGGAGACCACTAAATAGACATAAGTTAATATTGTTTGGAAATTTATTCACTCTAGTTGACTTCTTTTCCATCACGGATGAAAAATCAAAAGTACTTTCAGATTTTCTAAGTGTATTTACAAATTTTTAAAATAATATGAATTCGTAAATACACTTATAAAATAATCTATGATTTTCAAAAAATAAGGTGAGTTCGTAAGTACACTTACGAAATAAATTAAATAAGGTGAATTCGTAAGTGCATTTACGAATTTTGAGTATAACAACAAGTAAACAACATACTAATATTTACCATAGAATTTTGAGTCCATATATATATATATATATATATATATATATATATATATATATATATATATATATATATATATATATATATATATATATATATATATATATATATATATATATATATATATATATATATATATATATATATATATATATATATATATATATATATATATATATATATATATATATATATATATATACTTAAAGAAATAAAAAAATATTGCATTAAAAGCCTATTTAGTCTATAATAATAAAATTCATGAATACAATTGATATCAATATCAAATTTGGCTATAGTAAAAACGATATTAATACTATTGATATCAATTTCTGTATGAAGAGATATAAGATACAATTGATATTTTTGCCTTGATTTACTTGATATGCATTAATTGTATAATATATTTCTAATAATATAATTAAATTGAATTATTATTAATGAAAATAACTTAAATTTATAATTATAAATTATTAAAGTAAATTTATGATATGAAATTAAAAATGAATGTATTAATTAATTTTTTAATTATAATAGTGAAATGTAATTATTTTTAATTATTTATTTAATTATGAATAATTTTTAATAAAAAATATAGGAAATATTTTTTAATTTTAATTTTTAATTTTAATTTAATTTTGATGACACTTTTTAATATTTAATTTAGCTGACACTTTTTGTTAAATTTAATTACAAGAAATTTATCAATTCTATAATAAATATTAAAAACTGTCATCTAAATTAAATTTAACTTTTAAAATTATAATTAAAAAATATTTCTTATATTTTTTTATCAAGAACTATTTATAATTTTAAATAAATAATTAAAAAACAATTATGTTTCACTATTATAATTAAAAAATTAATTATTATATTTATTGTTTAATTTCATATCATAATAATTTTTAATTATAAATTTAAGTTATTTTATTAATAATAATTCAAATTGATTATATTATTATTATATTATAAATAAATATTTTTTCAAAATAAAATCCTAATAAAATTGAGATATTGGACGAATTCGTAAGTGCACTTACGAAACACTCTGAAATATAGGTGAATTTGTAAGTTTACTTAAAAAAAAAATCTAATAAAATTAGGACATTAGACAAATTTGTACAAAATAAGGTGAATTCATAAGTATAGAGTATTTTTAGTTTTTCAAGGGTGTGGAAGAAAATGTGTAAAAAAATTTCCATATTGTTTAGGTATATAGCATAGAGATGTATAAGATTTGTAGCTAACTCAGTTGATGTGGTAAGCTAGTTACAAATATTAAGCTTTTGGCCCCGGCTAAGCTTTGGTCCCGACTGTGATGCTAATAGCATTGATTTTATGCCACCAGACAGACTCTAATGAATTAATTCATTTGTTTTTATTTTTATTTTCTAATGAATTTAATATTAGTGTAAGTCTGAACCAACCCTAATTTATTTCTCACAAACATAAACAATTTTTAAATTTTAAATTTATTTATTAAAATATTTGTGTTTGGGTTAGCCAACCCTAATTTCATTTGGAGTTGATCATCCCTTTTAGAATTTAGGTTTTTTTTTTGTTTTGTTTATTTTCTGTAATCATTATTATTTTTGTAATTTAATATCTTCTTTGTTAGATCTCTGCTAATATTTTAGAATTGAATGCAATATTTTTAAATGGTATTCTTCATTAAATCGTATTTTTACATGCATAAATTAAATTGTTTGTCTTTTTATTGTGAGAACTATATGCTCTAAGTTAAGTGAATTTTTATTCCACTCCATAGGGATAAAAAGCACCTTATACAATTTCGAAAATGCCTTTGAAAAATTAGAAATATATTTCTGGTTTGCATCTTATACACTTATAATTCATTCGTTTTGATATACACCCAGTAAAAGGTAATAAATGGAATCAAAATTGCACTTCCGGTACAAACCAAAAATACATTTTCGGTTTACAACAAAACAAAACCAATGTAGCAAGTGGTTCCTGGCACTTTTGGTGTTGGTTTGTTAACAAATTACTTATATTAGAAACCATAAATGTATTTTCGGTTTGTACCGGAAGTGCATTTCCGATTTTTTGTAAATGCAATTTTAAAACGGCGCGCATCAGAAGTATATTTTTGGTTTTAAAGGTATTTTTGGAATTTCACGTGGTGCCTAAGAAAAGTATGAGGTGGAATAAGAAATCCACTTAAGTTAATTTGTCAATGTTCAAAAACCATATTTGAGACGGGTTTAAGTCATGACATTAGTAGAATCCCAAAGCATATTTAAAATTGCAAAAATTTGAGATTGTAGGTGTGTGATTCGAATCACACATCATATGACTCGAATCACATAAAACAGAGACTTTCGTGAAAAGTTTGATGTTGTCATGATTTAACTCAATTTACACATGATTCGACTCACATTTTTCATGATTGAAGTCATGGGCCAAACCATGAGCTGAATTTTGCCACTGTCTTGTTTTATTCGAATAAAAGTTTTCATATGACTCGAAACACACTTGAATCATGATTCAAATCACATAAACGAGTTTCTCATATATTTT
This sequence comes from Vicia sativa, assembly GCA_021764765.1. Classification (NCBI taxonomy): domain Eukaryota; kingdom Viridiplantae; phylum Streptophyta; class Magnoliopsida; order Fabales; family Fabaceae; genus Vicia; species Vicia sativa. Next base: position 232,472,097 of record CM038795.1, on the reverse strand, counting down.
AGACCCTGATTCAAATTACTTTTCCACTCTACTCAAATCAAACATCAAATTTCACTCATTTTTATGCATAATCTCAAGCACATATATAAATCATTTTCTCTCTCCCTCACCACTAAGATTTAGTGATTATTGTGACAATAATCATATCTTTGAAAGTCTTTCTAAAAACTTAGATACCCATTTCAAAGAACACCTTTTCACATATGTCTATTGCATCTGAACCCATCCTTAACCTCTAGCAAGATTAACATCAATTTCTTCTCAATTATTAGAGAATGTCATTCATTGTTGATAATTGTGAAGTTCTTGAGTTGCATCTTATGATTCAAATTGTGGGGTGTTGCTTGAGTTTGGATGTCCAACAAGAAAAAGATGATGTCTTTTCTCCAGGTTACTTCGGTAGAATTGTGTGCAAAGCTACATAAGAATTTTGAGTTTCTGTGTTCTTCAGACCGATCAATGTTAAAGGGACCGTTAGGACCAAGTAAAGGTTGCTACATAACAAAGGCTTGACAAAATTATTGATTTTAAACGAGTAAATTTGAGATCAGGTGAATCTCGTGGGATCAGAAAAGCAGGTTCCATATATAACATGAGAGGATTAAGATAAGTAAAGTACTTATTTTCTGGAGTATTTTGTATCAATTGTCATATTATCTTATTTTGAAGATAACAAATTTTCAATGAGAAACCATTAAAGAGTGAATTAGCCTCATGCCAGGAAGATAAAGTTGAAGCACTATACATCTGATGTACTCTTCTTCTTCCTACTCTCTCCTCTCTCTCCATATATATATATATATATATATATATATATATATATATATATATATATATATATATATATATATATATATATATATATATATATATATATATATATATAAAACCTTTGTATATTTTTCATGCTTGGGCTTGTATCGGTTTCATATAATAACATGTTTTAAGGATTTATCTGCTTATAAAGATTCGGCGATTAAAGTTTAGGTCTATGATAGATCTATTCATTTGAATATTCTCTGATTATTGTTGTATGAACTCTTGTTGTTAGATTAATCAAATTTAATTTGAGCTTTGTGTGAAAATTGAATTATGATAGTTGTTGAATTTCTTGTTTAAACAACTTCATATTTCTTAGTTGTTTTGATTTGTTATATTATGAGTTAAATGTAATATCACTTTAATCGTATGTTTTATAAATCACCATAATTTTTCACTTACATTTGTAATCTACTCGCATGATATCAATAATTGGCTACACATCTTTTAATATGTGCACCTGTTGATAAAACTATGAATTTATAAAAACAAATGTTTTAAAATGGTGTTAAGAGAAAAATATATTCAATCCCCCTTCTAAACCATTTGATTCATGTATCCTCCACCATCATCATGTATCCTCCACCATTTGATTCATATATTATTTTCTTAAGTTATTAGTGTCTCTCTCGGTTGATGCTGATTTCTAAAGCTTTAAATCTTCTAATTCATAAGAACAGACTGAGAATAGAGATTAAAATCACAAAATATCGATGTATTATTGGATTTTTGCTCTATTTAACTTCATTTAATTTGGATATTATATTTAGTGTATGCATGTGTTATATTTCAATTCTCTCTCTGCACCCATAAAATTTCTTTTCTTATCTGAGTGCAAATCAGATAAAAAAAGAACTAATGGAACATGTCATATTTTTCAAAAGTGTTTGATTTCTTAGAACATCAAAAAGTAACTCACTATTGTTATTTCTACAATCGAGGTCGAGCATGTTTCTTCTTAAAATTGTTGTGCACAAGTCTTTTGAATAAAATAGTCAATGTTTGATTACAATTAAAAATTAGACTGCATTTTAATCAACTATGACAACACAAGTGCGACCAATCTTGCCAAGAACTGTTTATTACGATTTCACACCAAACACGTTGAAATTAGACATATTTTTTAAGGGATCATGTAGAAAAAAGTGACATTGTTTTTGAGTACATGGACACTAAAAATTAATTCGCTAATATATTTACAAAATCATTGTTCATGAAACTACTCAACAAGATTCATACAGAATTAGGTATCCTAAATCTGTCTAACTTTGAATGAGCATTATTGATTCTATTTCCTTTTACTATATATTTTATTATATACTAACTATTCCCTGTGCAACAAGTTAAAATTTAATATCATCTCTATTGATATATTCCTTCTAATCCATAATGTCTTTGGTGTTTAATATTTTATTTATATCTATTTTAGTTTATGGAAATTATGGCTGATATATTTTCCATATTCCTTTATATTTTGGTTGCATTGTGATTATCCTATATGAATTTAAAATATTTTTAAGTTCATTAATTATCTTAGGAAAATATTGTCCATTTATTTTTAGCATTATGGTTCGAGGATGAAGGTCGGAAGATAAAGATCTAAATATGAAAATTTATTAGAATCCAAATAAGTCTTAAAGGTACACTTAGTTACACGCCCTATGTGATGAATGTCAATAAAGTAAATTTAAAAAGAACATTTTGAATTTCAACTTTTAACAAGGTAATATGGGATTCTCGCAACAACGAGAAGAATGTTGCATTACATTGAATACCATAGACTTATTCAATGTTTTTGTTCACTGGAGAAACTTTAGAAGATGAATACTCTTATAAATCATTTCATTATCATGGCATGAGATATCAATGCATATGTTGATATCATGGTTTTGTGATTGACTAAATTTTGTCAAAACTATAGTTTGCCATAACATGTTTGTTGTTCAGCCAAATATCGAAGATAATGTCATGACATTTTGGTCTGGTGCAGCAACTTTGCAGTGTTGATTTATTCTTGACATGTCGTTAATTTATTCTGTGAGATTTAAGTTGTTTTTATCTCACTGGTGTACTGCAGATAAAGAATTATAAACCAGGAACAAATAATATTTCTAATTGTACACAAGTTTCTATAATTGGTTGATTGGAACTAATTAGGAAACCTTGTATTTTGTTTCAAGATTCAAGGGTTTTTCTGCACAAATTGGTGCAGCCCTCGGCATGGACAACTAGGAATGTTTAGGCGTTGATGCAAGGCCCAATAATGGTTGAGAAGTATTTAAAGAAACTACCTATGTCGAATAGGATTAAGAACTTTGAAAATAAGGGGAAGTTGTATTTTTCTCAGCCTTGTGTTATGAGGGTTCTTCCAAGAAGTTTTGTTTTTACTTTGTACATCCTCATGTATCTTATGATGAATTAGAGTTTACTGATTGTATCTTGATTGTCAAGGGATTGTTCTCACTCGAAGCTTTTAATCAAGAGTTTGAGTATTGTGATCAAAGTGAAAACTCCAGCTTTAGTTTGGTTTCAGGTTGCTGTGATTGTAACTTGATTATCAACTATTTGTGGAATTGAGGTTGATCAGTTTATCACGTCAGTTATTAGAAGTGGGATGCCAATTTCTCATATCCAGGAGGTGCATAGGTAGAAGTTGCATGGGTAGTGATTAAGAGATAACTTGTAAACAAGGGAGTTTAACTTAGAACTAATACTGCTAATAGTAGATTTCGTTCTTGGATTGGTAGCCCCCATAGTAGGTGAGTTTACACTGAATTAGGTTAACATATCGTTGTGTACTTTTTCCTTCTGTAATTTTTAATTTTGCAGTGTTATTATCCTATTATTATTATGTCAGCAGATGTTATAACATCTGTCATGACATTCTGCGTTGTTGAGACACTAGTCTTAACATCTGGTTTGTGTGTGCCAGAATTTCAATTGGCATCAAAGAAGGCACCATGTTCTATCTATTGGGTGAGCTTCAAGGAGAATATTTTATGGTATTATGGAAAACAAAGGAGGATATCTCAACCAACCACTTGTGTTGGATTGTGCAGACTATGCTGAAAGGAAGGTTAGAATGATTACCTTTTTGAAAGCCATGAATAAGAAATCTTGGAAGGTCATATGTAAAGGATAGAATCATCCCAGTGTTAAGGAGAAAGAAGTGAATGAATACTTAAAGTCAAAGTAAGATTGGTCTATAGAGGAGAATGAATTAGCTAGTGATAACTCCAAAGTATTGAATTCTCTATTCAGTAGAGTAGATAAGGATACTCTTAATAAAATAAATACTAGCACTACTACTAAAAACGCCTAGTAAATTCTCAGGACATTATATGTGCGTAATGATTCCTGTGAGGAAGAATCTTTTAAGTATGTAACTGCCTTAACAAGTAGTTGTAGTTCTATAGTAGAATATAGTTATTATGTGGAACTATTGGCTCACTACAAAGATCTGTACAAAAGGTTTTAGGAATCTAGTCAAACACGCATAAAGCAAAGAATGATGATTTCCAAACAATAGAGTGAAAAGGATGAATACCTAGGTGTCATTGTTGAACTTGAAGCAGAATTAAACTTGTTAACATCTAAACTTGATAACTTAATCAAAGGTGTTATAATGCTAAACAATGGATCTGATGTGCTAGATGAAATCCTACAAGAAGTAGAAGAAGGAAGAAGATGTACTGGCATAGGATTTGACTATCAATCTTGGAAAAACATGGGAAAAGGTCCTGAGACAAAATTTGTCCCAGCTAGAACAAAGAAAAAAACTAAGATGTCTGATGAAATGTTAAAACATCATTCCAGACCATAAGAAGCCCAGACAAAAGGTCAGATACAACCATATATAAGTCATATCATTGGTAGGTAAGATCACACAGAAAAGGTCTATGAAGGACTTCGTGTTTACCATAAGAATTTGTATCAACATAGTGTAAATACTTCTGTGATCAAAACTATGAGGAAATGGAAAGTCAAAGATGTTGTCAAGAATTTCATTGCTCATACTTCTCTTAAGGTCTCATCTAGTAAAGACTGGTATTTTGATAGTGTATGCTCCAGGCATATGGCAGGCGTAGAGAATTTGTTGATAAATGTGCAACCTCATACTACCAGCTATATTACTTTTGGAGATAGTTCTAAAGGAGTGATAAAAGGTATTGGAAGATTAGCATGTGAAGGATCTCCTAAACTTGATAGATTGTTGTTTGTTAAAGGGTGGACAACTAACCTAATTAGCATTAGTCAGCTATGTGGCCAAGGTCTTAAAGTATGCTTCACAAAATCTGAATGTGTGGTCACTAATAAGGAGAATAAAGTGTTAATGAAAGGAGATAGGTTCAAGGATAATTGCTACTTATGGACATCCCAAGGAGTTAGTTATACTTCCATGTGTATGTTGTCTAAAGATGATGAAATCAACTTGTGGCATCAAAAACTTAGTCATTTACATATGAGAGGTATGAAGAAAATCTTGTTTAGAGATGCTATCAAGGGTATTCCCAGTAAGAAGGGAAGGTCTATGGAGAATATCAATAGGGAAGCAAGTCAATATGTCTCATCCAAAGCTTCAACATCTCACTAATACAAAACCAACAGAACTTCTTCATATAGGTTTCATGGTTCCTATACAAGTTGAAAGTTTTGGTGGAAACAAGGTTTGTGTATGTTGTTGTTGATGATTTTTCAAGGTTCATCTGGATAAACTTTATCAAAGAAAAATCAGAAGTGTTTGATATCTTCAAAGAATTATGTCAAAAGCTTCAAAGGGAGAAAGAGAGCAACATTGTTAAAATCATAAGTGATCATTGGAGAATCAACATTATATGGTGTCCTTTAAAGTGTTCAATTTTAGATGTTCATACATCACTTCTCAAATAAGAAACATATCAACAAATCCTTCACCATATTTATGCCATGTGTTACCTCTACAGTGAACCTTGGATATAAGATTCTCAATAGGGCAAAGGGTATAGTTATGCACTCAACTTCTAAACCTATTAAAGAGAAGAAAATACAAATTTTATTAAAAGACTTTTATTATTAATGGAGGTAGAGTTAGTAAAACAGGCCCATGGCCCATTGTTATTAAAAAACTCAATATATTTATAGTGTTAAATATACAACACTTTCTTTCCTTTAATGTTAGCGAGATTTGTTTTTAGCCGTAAAAGTTTTAAAAAAAAAAAACCCTTTATAACTTATAAATTTCCTTAGATACCTCCTGCCATAATGCTTATGTGGCCTGCCATGTGGTATTTTTTATTTATTTTTTTATTCCACACGGAATTTATATTTTATTAACTTTTATAATTAACTTTTATAATTTGCCTTTTTAAAAATTTTTCTTATTAATTTTTTTTATGAAACTATATTTATAAATTAAGTATCAAACTTTTTCCTAAAGGGCTTATAACCCAATATCTATAGGAGAGGCCTATAGTGTTTTGAATTGTATAGTATAAGAACGCTTTCAGGTGTTGAACCATTTTCGCTGTGGAACTCAATATTCCAAATTACAACACTTGCAGATACATCAAATACTTCCATCACTCATGGAAAATGGTGGCATCTACCAACTTACTCCTAATCATGAAAAACATAAGATGATGATCTCTTAAGACCCTTAAACAAGTGTACAAGTGGGGGATATTTGCATGTTCCTTATACGAGGGTGTTCATAAATGAGAAGGAAGATACTGGTAATGTTGAAACAACTTGACTTAAAATTTGAATTTGGTAATGATACTGGCATATGCGATGAAAAAATGGTTGATGTTTGTTTCATGATTTGGCTAAAAGAATGCAACCAAGCCCTCATCATGCAGAGGAAAGATTGGTTATTATGTTAATACATTTAGAGCACAAAGTGGTACCATGGTTCCAAATGATTAAGCGTACACACTCATACCTGTTAAAATAAATTTCAAAACAAAATTTGCTTTTGCAAGCAATGAAGTTCAAACTCAGGCTTTCAACAAAATGGAACAAACTTTTTACCATAGAACCACTCATTTCAGAGTTATTGAATTAGTATCTATGATGGTTTCATCAGCATAGATAATGGGAAATACCCATTTCAGGATGTTGTTTTCCAGTGGTCCGATTCGAATCCGAATTGTAATGTTCAGTATATTGGTCTTATTAATTGGGATAAACATGTTAAGCACAGTGAAGTTAATGTAGTATCATTAACACACTCTCTCATGCCATTATCTAAGCGTGTGTTTTTCGATGATTATCAAATTGAGGATGATGATATTGCTTACAAATGTAACATAAAAATGCATAATGCAGTTATTTCATTCACTTGGACCAGACTTGGATAAGTTACTATAATCAAGATGATATGCATAATTATTCGTATAGTTTTAACTAGCTCAACATGCAATGCAACTATATCTCCTAAATGAGAATTTGAAGAATTCACAATTCATCTACACTGTTGAAGCGGTAAAGCGGCAAACAAAAAATAAAGTATTATTTTTACCGGGTGATATAGGTTATATCGTATCGTGTCCACAGAGATTGGTTATTGATTCTTCATTCAACAATTCTATCGTTAATGAGTTCCAGGTTAAAATGGGATGGTTTGTATAGAAAGGTAAATATATGAACAAAAAATAAATGCATACAAAAGAAAAAAAGATAAACTTATCTGGAATGAATTTACACTACTCAAAATAAACTTAAACTTATAGACCAGTTGCACTCAACCTACTCTACACGTCAAAATCATCACAGACACCATGAGATGTACCCAAAACGAATGTTATATCTAACGCCAAGTCGCAAGACCAATCGTATTACTCTTTCGGCAATGTCTTGCGCACTACAACAACACTGAAGCATTACGCTTTAGCACCCAAAGTGAATATTAACTCTAAATCTATCTCTAGAATATAGAAACCAATAGATATTCATCCCTAATCAAGATCTGTGAGGTATATGTCTATAACAACCCAAATCCAAATATAAAGAAAAAAGATCAAAGAAGACATCAAGACTGATTTGTAAATCAAGCTTTATACAACACCAAGATCAACAAATATACATATGCTCAAAGTAAATATACCTAAAATATCCAACAAAATAGAGTTTACAAAAAGAGGGAAGAAAGATAAACCAACACTATAATACGGTGAACTGACTTTGTAGGTTTTTGTATCGCAAATGTTGCGGATAGCAAGAGTCGCCACCGACTTTTCTTTTTATCCAATTAAGGGAAGGTAAAAAGTACAGAAAAAGACCTTCGTTAGATTCTGAGTAAGGGAGAAGGTTATGAAAAGGGAAGGTATTAGCACCCCTTTTCATCTGTAGTTATCTACGGGCTCTTAGTTGCTCTCTAGATCATTTTAAAAGTGTTTTCTGTGTGCTTGACAAAATATTTTTGAAAAGGCATTTCGCTTTGACTTTGTAATGATTCATGTAGGAATGTATACAAAGTGTTCGGAAATGTTTTTTTTTTGAAAAGTGTTTGAACTTTGACAAAAGTGTGAGGTGTGAAAAAGTATTTGATTTGAGCAACCAACTAAAAGTCTTTATTTACCTACTCAGAATTGGTCGTTTTTGTGTTATTTTACGTTCCTTTAGAATAGTGCTAGCCATACCATTAGTTAGTAGGTAACTCTATTCGTTGGATGTAGAAGGGACATTCGAAGGGACATCGTATGGTCATAGAGGGTCAAGATCATGTATTCGTAGGCAACATCGTGGGTCTATGATCTTTGTATCGAAGGGACTATGATGATTTGTTTTGAAGGCAACGGTGCTAGAATACCTCTACGTTCGAGGGACTTGACCATTTGTATTCGTTAAGGCAACGAGAGAGAATTACCCTAAGGGGTGCATGTGTGAAAAGAGTGTGTCAATTCAGATATATTATCTTGAAAATTAGAAGTGAGATATGTCCAATTTTATCTTGCCATACACGCCTAATTACTAGCAGTTTATAGGGTGCGGAAAATAAATTGCGGAAAGTAAAGTGCGGAAAGATAAAGTCCTACGCTATTACATGGCTTTGGGGCAGATACATAATAAGAGTGCGGAAAATAAAAGTCCTAATTAAACTATTACATCCCATAGGCAGTTACATAATTGAAAAAGAAAAGCGAGAAAGATTGTCCGAAGCATTACAACCTGTGAACAGATACATAATCGGAAAATACGAGAAAATTGCATAAGAAGAAAAATGTTAGTAGAAACATGATTTTTGAATGAGGAAAAAGATTTTATGCAAATAATGACATTAATATGATAAGATAAATTTTTGGTAATTTTTGGAATTAATTTGATAATTTAAATGCAATTAAAAGTCAAATTAACAATTAATTAGTAATTAAATTAAATATGCATGCAAAAATAATATTTTTAATGCTAAAAATTAAATAAATATTTTCTGAAAATAATGCAAAAAAGAAAAATATTTTTGGAGTTTTTTAGATGCATGATAAAAATATTTGAAGTTAAATTAAAATAGATGAAAATATTAAAGAAAATATAAAAATATGAAAATAGTGTTAGTTTTGGAAAAGAGTAAAAAAACATGGTCCTGACCAGGTTCGAACCTGTGACCATTGAGAGCATCTTCCCACACACGCGCCTTTACCACTGAGACAGAGTGCACTTCGTGTTTGGAAATTGCAAAGGTATGAATATAAGCATACGCGTGTCCTGAGTTTATGAAGTCAAAGCACAGTCAGCCATGGGTCCCAGTCACGTACGAAGGAACGAATCAAGACTCTCCATCGCGCCACGCCAGCCTCGCCGGTCTTCGCCTCAGTCAACGACGCCGGAGCCCTAGCTCCGGTCGTCTTCTCCGGCGAGCAATTTTCTGGAACCTACAAAATACGTGGGATAAAAAGGAAAAGAGCACCTTACCCCCCTAAATCGAGGGCTGCGAACACGATGGTGGCATTAATTTTGATTGAAAATGCCTGTAACTACCAGTTCGAAGCTCAACAGTTTTCGAACCCTAAACATGGCAAATCGTGTTTCTAACGTTCAAGCTGTGAAACGATGATCCAGAACCATCCCTTAGACTCTCATGAACACATTGGAAAGGTTAGTTTCAATTAAAACACGCAGATAATAAAAATGCAAAATCAAGAAAATTGTGAATATGTATGAACATGTAGGGCACGATTCAGGCAGTTTCAATCATGAACAATGATGCATTCTTACTCCAAATTACCTCAGGAACACGTTTGGATGGCTGGCACACCTTGAAACTGGCTGGAGAATGGAATTCGATTTTCACAACTTTGTGAAAATTTTGAGCAAAGTAAGGGTTGTTGTAGGGCTAGGGTTTCTGTCCTTGGCTTTGTGCAAATAGCTGAGTATTTATAGAGTGAAGAGGGAGTGCAAAGAGAGTGAAAAAAGATATGGTATTCAATGCAAAATTAATTCTTTTCAAATAAAATCAAATTTTGAGAAAATTTGATTTTCTCTTCCATATGCAAGCTAGCACGAATTTGGCAAGTCTTGTGGGCTATCTTGGACCTCAAGTTTGATAAAAATCCAATCCATTTGAAAATATATCTTGTTTTCATATTTTATATAATTTAAATTTGAATTAAATGGTTTTAAATTCAAAAATAAATCAAAAAAATAGAATGTGGTCATGGCAAGGCATCAATATGTCACAAATAATATTATGATCAAGTTTGGATCATAAAATTATAGGCCCATTTGGAAAAAATTGGATTTTGACAAATGTCTCCTTTTGTGCAATTGTTCAAAAATGCCCAGCTTTTGTAAGGTGTATTTTGCTCAATTTTCCACATTTTTGAATGTTCTTGGACTTTTTAGAAAGCTCTAAGTGTCCTCTAAACAACCTATTTGGTTTCCTCTTAATTGGAGTTACCATGCTCAATAAATCTTCAAAACAAAAAGTTGACTTTTTGTTGACTTTGAAAAGGACCTGTAATATTTTGATCCGTACCTTCAAAATGAAGCATTTTTTTAACATTCTTGTGAGACATGAAGTTGTAGAGAAATGAATTTCCTTCAAAATTAGAGGTGGTGGAAATTTTTTTGATAAAGTATGAAGAAGTGATGATCAGTCAAAGTTCAGTTGACTTTTCACTAAAAACCCTAATTTGGAAAGTTTGACCTTTGAGCAAAGCTTGAGTTTTCTTGATGAATCATGATCAAAACTTGATCAAATGATGAATATCCCTTCAAAATGAGGATGTTTACCAAAAATCAGAAGTTTTGACTGTATGTTGACCACAATTGACTTTTTGTCCAATGCAACTGATTTTCAACCATCTGAGCAATTGTTTGAGGAAATTTGACCTGTGAGGCTTGAATCTTGTCATGGAGATTCTTTGAAGCATATGAGGAGGCATGATGATCATTGGAGGTGTTGAGAACCCATCTTGATCTGAGAGTTGCCAAACCCTAGTTTGGGTTGATTGTGTAGGAGAGGGTTTGTCTGATTAACCTTTGAGGAATCCTTGAGCATGGATGTATGGAATGTCTTGAGGAGTAGGAGGCAGAATTTTGGGGTATGACAGCTGCCCCTGTTCAATATTCTTGTACTGGAAGGGTTAGATTGGCATGCTTGCCTTTCGTGACATGGAGGTGGAAGATGATTGAACACTCGAGTACACCTAAAAATTTGCACTCGCTGTAGATTGATGATGCGCGAGAATGGGCTTACAGATGCCATTTGGAGAAATTGGACACTTCCCCGGGGAATGAGCCATATGCTAGACTCAGGGAACGTCGCCTGGATAGGAGCACGTCGGAGATGGGCTTAAGATGCCATCCGTAGAGATAGATGTTGAGGAATGAACCGTATGTTAGGTTCTGTAGATATCCTTGACGGTAGAGGAGATGGGCTTAAGATGCCATCCGGAGAGAGTCGTACGTTAGACTTTGCACTTGTCTTTGAATGAAGTTATTGGTTTGTATCGGTTTTTTAACCAAATATGCAGCATTCTGAAAGTGGAGAGATGTCGACAAATAGTCGGAGATGGGCTTAAGATGCCATCCAGGGCAACTGAGCCGTGCGCCAGACTCTGTAGTTGCTGTTGATAATAAGAGAGTGTTGGAATCAATTTGTTGTCTTGATTACTCTGAGGGTAATAGGCAGAGTGTGGATAGCTTCTCTGTTGTGCTTCGGGTGTTGATCCAATACCTGTTGTCGGAGGACAACTCAAATAGTCGTTCGAATAAGGTTTCCTGTCTGGCTTCGGGTATTAATCCTGGACTGGTCATTGTAGTCGTTGAGATAGTTTTCCCGTCTAGTTTCGGGTATTAATCTTTGACCTTTCATTTAGAAGTGATTTCCACCTGCTGGGGAAAAGAGAAAGAGAAATCTTGACAGGATAATTGTTAGACTTATGCAGATTATGATGCATGAAATGCGTATGAATATTATATGCATATGTTATGATTCTTATGTATAATGTATGAATGCATATGTAGGTATTTCAAAACATATCCATCTTGAAGAAGATGCGGACGTTCTGCTTGGGGATTTGTGGCTTCCACTTGAGGATGAAGCCGTGGAAACCTTGACTTGGGATAAGAACAAGTGATTTTGATTCCTCCGATGCACTATCTGACCAAGTTTCGGGCGTTGATATCTATGTTGCTGAGGATGGTAGAGACCGAGAGGTATACTACTGAGGATATTGTGCGTAGACCCTGTTGGAGAGTATTTGATTGTTACTGGGAGATAGGGCTAGAAGGATCTGGAGCCTGTTGAAAACTCTGGCTGGGGAATAAAAGATATAGGTTTCCTCCGATGCACTATCTGACCAAGTTTCGAGTCCTGATATTGCTGTTGGGGAATAAAGGTGGAAATGCTCCGCTGGGGATCTTGTGTGTAGACCCTCACTGGGGATGGAGGAAATGGGGAGGCGCTTGCTGGGGATCCTATATGTCGACCCTGCCGGGGATAATGGAAACCGGGGAGCACTCTGTTAGGGATCTTGTGCGTAGATCATGTTTGGGGGAGTAAGAACTGTAGTTTTCCTCCGATGCACTATCTGACCAAGTTTTGAGTCAGGATATTGCTGTTGCCGGGGAAATGAGAGATATTCCGCTGCGGATGCATACCTCTGCTGGAAATGAAATGTGTGACGAATGAAGACTGGTGCAGTTGACTGAAATTACCATGATGGACCTTGAAATGTTGGAATTAAAAGACGAAGACGTGCACTCCGCTGAGGGAGGTTGGTGGTGAGTAATGACTCTGTGGGGATGGTGCTTTGCAGGGGAATGTATTGGTGACTTTCGTCATCATCCTAATTCCTAGGGCCTGCAGTAATTACTTTTGTATGTCTGCTTTTCGCATGTTTGTAAACAGATTTTTATTGTCAAACGCATAAAATCATTCAAAGCAATCATTGGACTTTGTGCAAAAAACAATAAAACAAACACTTTGTGAAAAGAAAGAACTTGTATTATTTTGAAAGGGCGGCGTATGGCCAAGCAGTTTGTATACAGAGAAAGTAAAAAAGCTATGCGAAAACAATCTCGTTAAGTTCCAACTATGCTAGTACTCATATATATCGACTATCTCATCTCCTTGCTGTTAGTAGAAAGTGAGTGGATTGATATTCTCCATTTGAATCTTGAATGCTGATAGTAGTCTGTAGATAGGTGATCTGGATGAGACATAGTCGTACGCTTAAATCCCTAACTTTTGCCTAGACCGCCCTTCGGTTTTCGCCCACGGTACTTTTTTGCCCAAGCCGCCTTTTCAGGTTTTCGACTTGCCGGGTGTACATGTTTTGCATATATCCTTAACTTTTGCCCGAACCTCTTTGGTTCGTCAGGATGCCCTTATTTTTTCCTAGGCCGGTTGACCTAGCGGGTCTCGTTTATGCGTAGTATTTTTTGACTATGTCTGCGGTGGTGTGGAAGTCTTCGCCATCCATGGTGCCGAGTATCATAGCTCACGAGAATACCGCCTTGACTACAAACGGTCCCTCGTAGGTAGGAGTCCATTTGCCCCTGGGATCACCTTGTGGAAGAATGATGCGCTTGACTACTAGATCACCGACTTGGTAGACTCGGTGCTTGACTTTCTTGTTAAATGCTCTAATCATTCGCTTCTGATAAATCTGTCCATGGCAGATGGACGCGAGTCGTTTCTCATCAATCAGGTTGATCTGGTCGAGGCGAGTCTGGATCCATTCGTCTTCGCCTAGCTCTGCGTCCTGGAGGACTCTGGTTGAGGGTATCTGAACCTTAATGGGTAGGACTTCTTCCATACCGTATACAAGAGAGAAGGGTTGCCCCTGTAGATGTTCGTACTGTAGCGGTAACCATGAAGAGCAAACGGTAACATCTCATGCCAATCCTTGTAAGTCACTGTCATCTTCTGTATAATCTTCTTAATGTTCTTATTGGCGGCTTCCACTGCACCATTCATCTTAGGCTGATATGGAGAAGAGTTATGATGTACGATCTTGAACTGCGTGCAGAGTTCGGTGATCATCTTGTTGTTGAGATTAGAACCGTTATCTGTGATAATCCTTTCGGGAATGCCACACTGACAGATAAGATTATGCTTAATGAATCGAGCCACAACATTCTTGGTAACAGATGCGAACGAGGCTGCTTCTACCCACTTGGTGAAATAGTCAATCGCCACAAGGATGAAACGATGTCCGTTGGAAGCGGTGGGCTTGATCTCTCCGATCATGTCAATGCCCCACATTACGAAAGGCTAAGGAGCAGTTAGAACATTCAACGGTACCGGGGGTACATGTACTTTTTCTGCGTATATCTGGCACTTGTGACAAGATCGAGCATAGCGTTGATAGTCGGCTTCCATGGTGGACCAATAGTAGCCTGTTCTCAGAATCTTTTTAGCCATAGTATGTCCACTGGAGTGGGTACCGAATGCACCTTCGTGTAACTCTTCCATGATACGTTCTGCTGTTTTCCGGTCTACACAGCGGAGTAAGCACAAGTCATGATTGCGCTTGTATAAGATGTCGTTGCTGAGGAAGAATTTGGATGCAAATCTTCTCAAGAACTTCTTATCATTGACAGATGCCCCTGCGGGATATTCTTGGGCCTCAAGATACCTCTTCACATCGTAGAACCAAGGTTTCTCTTCTGCATCAAGTTCATAACAGTACGCTGGTTCGTCGAACTTTTCAATGATGATCTAGGGAGCCTCGTTGTCCCATCTGACTTTGAACATAGACGACATAGTAGCCAATGCGTCTGCCAGCTAATTCTCTTCTCGTGGAATGTGATTGAAAGTGATCTCTTCGAAGTAGGGGATCAGACTTAAAACATGATCTCGATATGGAATGAGATTCGGATGTTTCGTATCCTATTCACTCTCAATCTGACTGATCACTAAATCTGAGTCTCCATATACTTGCAAGAATTTGATTCTTAAGTTAATAGCAGCTTTGATACCCATGATGCACGCTTTGTACTCGGCCATGTTTTTCGTACAACTGAAGCAAAGTCTGGCGGTGAATGGCGTGTGTCCGCCTGTAGGAGATGTAATGATGGCGCCAATGCCATTGCCAAGTGCGTTTGAGGCTCCATCAAAGACCATGGTCCATCGGGATCCTTGTTCAGGTCCTTCGTCTGGTCTTGGTTCTTCGCAATCAGTAACTAGTAAAACATCTTCGTTTGGAAATTCGAACTGCATAGACTGATAGTCATCTATGGCTTGATGAGCCAAATGATCGACAACTACACTTCCTTTGATCGCTTTCTGAGAAGTGTACTGGATGTCATATTCGGTCAGGATCATTTGGCATTTTGCTATTCTTCTGGAGAGAGCTGGCTTCTCAAATATGTATTTTATCGGATCCATCTTGGAAATCAACAAGGTAGTGTGAGTCAACATATACGCCTTAGTCGGCGAAGCCCAAGCCAAAGCGCAAGTTTTCTCGTGAGTATCTTGTTTCACATCGGTAAAATTTTGCTAAGGTAGTATATTGCATACTCTTTTCGACTGCACTCGCCATGTTGCCCCAACACACACCCATTGAATTCTAAATCCAAGTACATGATGAGAGGTCTTCCTTCGGCAAAGGCATCGTGATAGGAGGATTCGTAGGTACTCCTTGATTTTGTCAAAAGCGATCTGGCAATCGTTGTTCCATTCCACTACTTGATCTTTCTTCAGTAACTTGAAGATTGGCTCACAAGTAGCAGTTAGATGTGCAATGAACTTGGCGATGTAGTTCAAACGACCCAAGAAACCTCTGACTTCTTTCTTGGTGTGGGGCGTTGATATCTCTTGAATAGATTTAACCTTGGCGGGGTCAACTTCAATACCTTTACCACTGACAACAAACCCTAGGAGTTTACCGAATCTGACTCCAAAGGTGCACTTGTTGGGATTAAGTCTTAGTCTATACTTCTTCAGTCTATCAAACCGTTTCTGCAAATGATCGAGATGTTCTTCTTCAGTCTGTGATCGAGCTATCATGTCGTCGACGTAGACCTCTATCTCGTGATGGATCATGTCATGAAAAAGTGTCACCATATCACGCTGATAAGTGGCGCCCCGAACGACATGACTTTGTAATGAAAGTGCCCCACCGTAACAAAAGTAGTCTTCCATGTCTTCGTGAGCCATTTTGATCCGATTGTAACCGAGAAACCATCCATGAAGGAGAAAACCTTATGTTGAGCGGTGTTGTCGACTGGAACATCAATATGAGGAAGTGGAAAATCGTCTTTCGGACTTGCTTTGTTCAGATCTCTGTAATCCACGCACATTCGTACTTTACCATCCTTCTTAGGTACGGGCACCACGTTCGCAACCCACTGTGGATAAGAAGTAACGGCTAGGAAACCAGCGTTGAACTGTTTCATAACTTCAGCTTTGATCTTCTCTGACATCTCAGGACGCGTACGACGAACCTTCTGTTTTACTGGAGGAAAACCTTCTTTTGTTGGCAACCGGTGTACCACGATATCAATGTCTAGACCTGGCATGTCTTCGTATGACCAAGCAAAAACCTCAATATAGTCTCGTAGCATCTGAACGAATCTTTCTTTGACACTGTTCTCAAGACCCGCTCCTATCTTGATCTCCTTTCTGTCTTTATTAGTACCCAGATTCACAACCTCAACTGGCTCTTCGTGTGGCTGTATAACTTGTTCTTCTTGCTGTAGCAGTCTGAAAATTTCTCCTGGCACTTCACAATCTTCCTCACCTTCGTCTTATGCTTGGTAGATCGGATTATCGAAGTCATATTTAGCAATAGCATAGCTGTTATCAACGAGATTCGGAGTGATTTCCTGTCTAAAGGAGATTGGTATGACGTCTTCGGTCTTCCAATTCCGAGTCCGTTGTGGAGTCGAAGATCCACTTGTCGAAGTCGTTGTCGCGCCTTCTATAGCATGGACTCCATTCGGTGATGCGGAAGTTGGCCGGCACGCTCGCGGCGTATCATCTTGACCTTTGATGGTGAAGCCTAAACCGGTTTGTCGGCTTTGAAAGGAAGATCGTGAGCTGACCCCAAATAGCACTACCTCCTTCTTCAATCGCAGCTGAGCATCCTTCGAGAGGCCATCCTAGGCGGAGCTGTAACCGGGAGTGACAGGAGAGTCAGCATGGCTCGGGAATTTTTTCGAAAGCTTGACAGGAGTCTCAAAGAATTCACCCTCCATCTCGAGGTATCGAATGACCAAGATGATGACCATGTATTCCTCTTCACCACATCTTAACAACCTTCCCTTCACCGGTACTTCACGATGCAAGGTAGAGGTAATACCGCCCCATGTATCCAAGGCGCCCAAGTAGGCAAGAGTAAGCTGGACGGATATCCATGACAAAGAAAGTGGAGTCAAAAGTCTGGGAACCGACTTTAACCAGCAGAATGAGCTCTCCAAGTACTGTTCGTTTAGAACCATCAAAAGCTCTTACAATAATGTCACTGGGCTTCAGAACCAAACCTTCAACATCGAGTCGATCAAGAGCACTTTTTGGTAGGATATTCAGAGCAGAACCGGTATCCACCAAAACATGAGATAGTGTAATGCCCTTGCATTCAATAGAGATGTGCAAGGCTTTGTTGTGTTTCCTTCCGGCAGGAGTCAAATCAACATCAGAGAAACCTAGGCCGTTGTTGGCGGCCAAGCTAGCAATACAAACTTCAAATTGATCAGTAGTAGTGTCTTGCGGTATGTGAGCATTCTTCAGAAACTTCACTAAGGCTTTAGCATGAGCCTCAGAGCACAAGAGCAGAGCAAGCATGGAGATCTTGGACGGAGTTTGTCCCAATTGTTCCACAACATTGTAATCACTCTTCTTGATGATCTTCAGAATTTCCTCCATTTCTTGTTTGGAGGCGTCTTCAGCAACTTCCTTTGGTACTTCTGTCTGAGCAGGACGAGTCACTAGTTCATTCCCTCTAGCTTGGGGAACCGGTTGAATAGCTGGAATGCGAGCTGGAGTCGCAGTGCCTTTTAGAGGAGAGATATCTGGAGAGAATAACCTTCCGGTTCTGGTCACCTTACTTGATCCGGTGATGTTGTCAATGTCATGAATATTAGCTTCAATATTAAGGTCCTCAATGGTCAGAGGGTCTTGTTTAACACCATGATAGTAAACGTCAGCTCCATAATTCCAAGGAATAGCTTTGTCAGAGGAATAGGGAACTGGTCTGGGAGAAGTAATAATGAGAGGTGCCACTTTAGGCACAGGATCAGCAGAGGAAATCCTTATTGTGTTAACATCAGCATAGTCTTCTGGGAAATCGTCTCCCCATCCGGTGGCTTTGACATCTTCAATAGGAATCTTGTAGCTTTCAGGAACAGTATACTTCACCATGTAATCAAACCTTCCACTTGGCTGCCCCAAGGTATCCCATGCACACAGTTTAGCTTCGTCCACATCTTCGATCATCAATTTAGACATATCTTCACACAGCTTCTGCACAGGTGGTTTCAGGAATAGCACTTCACGGTTATCCATCATGCACTGAACACGTCTTCTTAACCAAGAACAACCGTCAGGTGCAGATGGGCACCAACGACAATTCTCCGGGCATCCTGGATTGACACCGGCTTGCAGCAAATTCTTCTTAACAGTCATTAGAGGAATGTTCAAGTCATCTATGTTGAAAACATAAGCATCTTTGTCAACAACATTGGAGCTTTTGCCGTGGTCAGGCATGGGCGCGTTGATCACATTCGGCGCCTCAACAGGAGGATCAAACTCAATCTCTTTAGCTTCAATCATGTCTTGGATCTTGTTTTTTAGAGCCCAACAATCGTCAGTACTATGTCCTGGGCTGTTGGAGTGGTAAGCACACTTAGCATTAGGATTGTATTTCGGAGAGGAAGTATTGACATTCTGAGGAGGATCCCTCAAGGTAATTAGCTCTGCTTTCAACATGTGTTGCAAGGCTTGCGACAGAGGCATGTTGATCTTCGTAAACTGTCTTCGCGGCGCATTCTGGTTACGCGTGTTGTTTCGAGGTAGCGCTAATGCAGGGTTGGAGATCACAACTGCCCCCACAGATTGAGCACGGTCGGTCTTGGCTCGGCTTTTTTGACCATACATAGCATTAACTTCTTTCTTACCACCAAAAGATCTCTTCACAACATTCGATGATGACTCTACACTAATCTTTCCACTTGATACCAGCTTCGATGCGCTCGGTCAATATCAGCTCGGTGAATCCGGCTGAAGAGTTTCCAATCAGATGATTGAAGAATGGACCTGACAATGTCCCCATGAACATATCAACCAATTCCCTATTGGACAAGGGTGGCTGAACTCTGCCTGCTAGGTCTCTCCATTTCTGAGCATATTCTTTGAACTTCTCATCACGACCCATAGACATGCTTTGTAGTTGCATGCGAGTGGGTGCCAATTCAGCGCTGTACTCATACTGCCTGTAGAAAGCATCTGCTAGGTCACTCCAAGTACGGATACGGTCATTCTCTAGCTAATAGTACCATTCCAACTGAGTTCTGGATAAACTTTCTTGGAAATAATGCATCCACAACTTTCTGTCATCAGTGTTGGGATTGATCTTCTGGACATAGGATTTCAAATGCAGCTTCGGACAAGAAACACCTTCATACTTGGCAAAAGTAGGAACTTTGAACTTGGGAGGAATCACCATACCAGGAACAAGACTCAGATCGTCAAAATTCAGCCCTGACATTTTCAAATTCTCCACAGCAGTCAGACGGTCTTCAAGTTGCTTGAACTTGTCATCTTCGTCAGAGTACTGGCCATGCTCATAGTTGTCTTCTTCTTTTTCAGGCTCACGCTGATCTTCTTCCTCATGACCCTTGACACTCCTTTCAGTCTTGACACTCCCTTCTGAAAGATCTATCCGGCTGACCACTTTAGGACCACCTTTGTAACGTCTACCCATGTTGAGAACACCAACGACCCTCTTCTTTCTGTTGATGAGCTTCTTCAGATCTTCTTGGCCTTGGACCAAGCTGGTGAACATCTCTTGGAACTGAGCATTCTGAGCCTGGAGATCTTTGACAGACTGTTCAAGAGCCATTTCTGCTAAAATAAATAGCGAGAGAATGAGAAAACTAATCTTCAATGTACCTGTTATGCAATGTTATGCTATGCTATGCGATGTTTATGCGAATGCAATGCAATATTTTCAAGGACCTCTAGGAATTTAAATTTGTTAAACAAGCATGAACAAACTTTATTAGTTTCATTTATTCTCTTTTTCTTTTTTCTTTAGTACAAGAAATAGTTCGGAAAAATAAAACAAAAGAAACAAAAAATCCTAAAGCTCTAGGTCTCCCATGGGCGCTTCCTCTTGGTGCCAAGGTAGGCGTTGATGTTCCGCTCCTCGTGAAGTAGCTTGGTCAACTCTAGTACCTTCTTCTCGCTTGCATAACACTGAGCTTCGAATATATCCCTCTCTTCTTTGAGCTGAATCCAGGATCTTTTCAAGTCTTCAAAATCAGTAGGCATGCCAAGATGGAGAACAATATATGGTACGTCACCTATAGCAAATTGTTCCATGATTACTGGTAGAACAGGCGTTAATGGCATCATGAGGTTTTGAGCTCGAGCTCGCACCCATTTGAGGTAAGGTTCCCAAGGAATGGAGTTTTGGTGCCCCAAAGTCTTGGTATCAGGCTTCTTTACCATGCCCCAAGCATGTATGAACCTTCGCTCGATCGGAGATCGTGATTGTAGTCGAACACAATATCTTGGAGAAGCATATCATGAGGACCATCTCTTCGAGCATAACCAAACTGACGTAGAGCTAGAGAAGGGTTGTAAGTGATTTCATACCCCAAATTTTGACCTAATATACCACCTTACATTTGCATCATTGCATAACTAACAGTTCAGATAGCATTAATCGGGTATAGCATTCATAGGTCAAAATTAGGGTTTCATCAGATTTTCATCTGATTCAAGAGCTAACCAATTAGGGTTTGAGATTTTCTCACTCCATTTGATCCATCTTGATCAAATCATCAGCCTTCAATCCTCAGATATCCATTTTTCTCATAGATCAATCGAGGATCGACCAATTAGGGTTTTGGTCGAGCATAGGCATTTTCTGATTTTTTGAGCAGTGAATGACTTTTTTGGATAGAGATTGGTCATTATATCTTAGATACAACCTCTTGACCTAATTTCTGGATCCAAAACATCACAGAGATTCACAGAATTCATCAGTCGTTTTCAGACGCATCTGATGAAATTTCATCTGCACAGAAAAGTCAAACTTTGACTTTTGGTCAAATTTTTTCAAAACAAAACTTTTTCCATCATCAAAATACTTCAAATGATCCATCATGATCATAAAAAATCAAAGAATTTGGAAAAGTCAACAAAAAAGTCAAAATTTCTATAACTTAGAAAAATTTCTAAGTGTTGAAATTTCACATTTTTTCCAAACTTCAAGCCATTTTTTCACCTAGTTCCAATTGGAATTTGAAAAAACTCAAAACATGAAAGTTGTAGATCATGGAAAAATCTTTCCAAAATGTCCAAGAACTCCAAAATCCATGAAGGCTAGCTATGTCTTTGAAATTGGAACAAAAGGGTCCATGAAACTTGATTTTTCAAAGTTCAAAACTTCAATTATAGGTCATTTTGTGATTTTCTCATTTAAACCACTTGCCACCTTGCCAAATTGACTCATCAAACTGATAAATATCAATGAGAAGTAATAATTGAAGATTGGATCAAGTTGGGTAATTTCTCACATGGTAAAAAGAGGAAGCTTCCTTTTCAAAAGCCAAATGCCTTTCTTACCCCTTAAGCAATCCATGATTTATCCAATTGCCATGTCCTTGTGCCTAATATTTCAGACCTCTTGCCTATAAAAGGATGACCATTTCAAGAGAAATGCACACCAAAGCATTGCAAGAATCATGCTTTCTCTTTTCTTTCTCCAAAATCAAGAGACATGATAAACTTTTGAAAAACTTGCAATTTACAAAATCAGTAAAATCATGAAAGTCTTTGGTGTCAAACATGTTGCATGATCATAATTAAACTTGTTACAAGCTTAAAATTAACTTGAACAAAGCTAAAAACCAGTTTTCATTTTCCATTTTTTCAAACTTGCAAAACTGCCATGGAATTCGAAACTGAAGCTAGGCTTGATTCTTTTGAGTTTTGATCATCCATACACAATCCATAGACATCATAAGAGATGATTCAAAACAAGAACAACAACCTGTAACACGATTTACACCAAAATCCAGTTTCTATTTTCAACTGATGCAGGTCGACTTGGGCAGGATGAGCTAGCTTGATTCATGATACGCAGGCCATCCACAAAGCTTCCACACATGCCGCTGGTGCTCAAATGATTGAGAAACAATAACTGGAAACACTTAAACCCAGAAATCGATCTCAACTTTTCCAGGTATGCATACGAACTGAGATATCATGATTCCTTACACCATTTGAAAAAAACTCACGGCCAATCTCTTTCTGCACCCCTAACGAACATTAACCCTAAAAAAAATCAAAGAATCATTGAACGAACATCATTTAATTTGGATTTTTAGGTTCTAGGGTTCTTCGTATTTTAAATCAAAACATGATAGGCTAAATATAAATGAAATTAACAAGCACCATCATGTTCGTGATGAAAAATCGAGCAACTTTGATGTTTACATCATTGAATTTGGTTGAGAAATGAAGATTTTGGATTGAATCAAAGGTTCTGAAGATCAACACAAACCCAGAAAATTCGCGCGTGTTCTTCATTTCAAAAATTCAAATAATCCAATATCATATTAACGCGTGTCATTTTCCACTAACACATCCCAGCGCATTTGGCCCAGTGGTTGTCTGCTTGCCTTTAAGTTCCTTTGCCACGCGTCCACCCAAAGGTCATGGGTTCAAAACCCAGCAAGACCATTTTTTCATTCATTTTTCACAAAACTTCAATATTTTCATGTTTTTTTATAAAACTTTCACAATTTTTTAAACCAATCAAAACTTCTCATTTTGAGATGATTTTTTGCACACTTGTCATTTAATACATATATTTTATGATTATGTCAAAAAAATCCAAAAATATTTTCATCTGATTAATTTTTAATCGAGCCGCGAAAACGATGTTCTGAACACTTTTTCAAACCTCCTTAAAAGGTGAATTTTTCAAGTTTTCGACTTCCGATTTTTTTCAAAACTTCTCATAAATGAACTTAACATTTCAAAACATTTTCAAAAACATTTTCAAATCATTCTTCAAAACTTTTTTCATCAAAACTTGCATCTTTTACCATAATCGATCCAATTCAAAACGATAAAACGAGTTCGTTCTTCTCGATCGATCATGGGCCTCCCTTATGGTGTAAGTCCCAATCCTTTATGTACATATTTAGTTTTACTTGTACATACTCAAATCATCATTGTTAATATTCAAACATAAACAAATTTCTTTCATTTGTTTTCATTCGTTTGTCTATACACCGAATCCATTGGTTCTAAAGATAGAATTCCCTGTGAAATTTCTTTCAGACCAATGGGCCTCCATCACGGTGTAAGTCCCATAACATTCTTTTATGTACATAATATTTCTTTGTACATATCAAACTTTTGTCAAACATTTTTTAAACAAACTTTTTATCTGTACATAACACAGATATTTCAAAAACAAACTTTTTATCTATACATAACACAGATACTTCTTTTCAAACACTTTTATCTGTACATAACACAGATACTTCTTTTCAAAATCTTTTATCATACATAATCGATACTCTTTCTTTGAAAATACTTTTACGATAAACTTTGATCAATCATTTCGTTTCATCTGTACATTTTACATCGAATACCATTGACATTGAAAGGAGCATTATTCCTGTGGCGCTTTCAAATCAATGGGCCTCTCTTACAGTGTAAGTCCCAACCCTCCTATGTACATCCATCTTTCTCTGTACATAAAAAACTCGTTCGTGTACATATTCATTTCCTTGTACACAATAAAAACTTGTGAATAATCAAGTTACGCTCGTTTCAAACGTTCGTTCACAGACACTTGTTTATATTTCATGAAATAAACATCATGCATTGTTTATATTTCCTTCATAAACTCCTGTGAATACATATCACACACACACACACACCTGTTTATACAACCGTCTAATAAATAACATAACAATTAGACTAATCAATAGGTTCCCCACAGTATAGCCTCCGCTTGGGCTTCATACAAGACAATTCATCATCAGCATGAGTTAGCCTCCGCTTGGGCTTCATACAAGACAACTCATCACCAGTTGAGTTTAACCTCCGCTTGAGCTTCATACAAGATAACTTATCCCCAGCATGGGTCAGCCTTCTCTTGGGCTTTGTACAAAGAAACTCTCCCACAGAGTTAGCCTCCGCTTAGGCTTCGTATAAGACAACACTCCCTTGTTGAGTCAGCCTCCTCTTGGGCTTCGTTCAAAAGAACTCCTCATTGAGTTTAGCCTTCTCTTGGGCATCATACAATGAAAGAGACAGGAAATCTCTTAACAGCCTCCTATTGGGCTTCCAATACAAAGAATCACCCGCGCTAAGATAGAACCCTGAAAGGATGGTTTCCCGGTGAAATCACTTTCAAATTCCCCAGAGAGTAAAATTTCTCGGTGAAATTGCTCTTATTCAGAAAAGGATGATTTCTCGGTGAAATCCCTTTCAAGCCAAAGCCAGCCATACCCTATAGCTTCCTCTTGAGCTTCATACAAGGACCCTCGATGACCCTCGGAATGCCTCCTCTTGGGCTAACAATACAAGGACCCATGGGCTTCTTAAAAGCATCCCTTAAATCCAATCAATTTCTCCTAAGAGATTTAGACATTTATCATCTCTATGGAAGAAGTATCTCATCCATTACATCACATACAGTCAAAAACTTTTCAAACTTTTCAAACTATTTTCAAACAAAACATCTCTTAACGATGAAGTGGTAGCGCTTGTACACTCAAGCAAAACACCCAATGCTTACAGTTAAAAGATTCAATCATCTTTTTCAAAACATATTTCTTAAACATGTAAGTGGTAACGCTTGTACACTCAAGCAAAACACCTAATACTTACGATGAAAGATTTTTATCAATCAAACAACTTTTCAAAAATGTATGTGATGAAATAGATTAGATACATTTTCATTAAGATGACATTTGTCATCTCTTACTAACATCCCGTTGCTTTCCACTAGCATAAGTGGGAACTACGATTGCTCGACTTTCTCAACACCCTTTTAGAATACGTAGGCACAAGGTCTCATCCTTGCCGAGCAAATTTCTATCTCCTCGACCAAACAAACCATAGAACCCTGTAGATCCGAGCTACAAATGCTCGATTCCCACTAGGGATATGTATGCGAAGATCCACGATCTTTGCGAGCACAATAATAACAAAACCTAGAATCCCACATAATCTCTCTTAAAATCCAAAGGAGAAACTTTCCCAATCATAGAAATAGCAATTAAAAACACACAACATATCAAATGTATTCATATATAAAGTAGATAACTACATATATTTAGGGTGCTCCATCTATTCCTTTATATACCAATCCCCTTACTCGAATCTCCCAATGCGTTATGTCTAGTTTGCGCTAGTCGTTACGCATACCAATATCAATTGAGGGTATTTCAGCTTTCCCCTTTTTCATAATCATTAAATCATCTTTCTTGTGTTGAAAATAATAAAGCTTGATGCTCGCGGCATCTTTATAAACAAATCAAAAGATTTAAATCGTTGCGTACCCGAGAATCCGAACTCACGTTCGCATCCTCAGGCGCGTCACCTTTTAACGCGAACAAGTGATACCTCCCCTTATGCCTAGGAGTGGCACATTAGGGAATTCTCCACAACGCTCAATGAATGTGAAGTCCTTTTGAGAGAAAAGACACCAACGGATATCTGAATGAGAGAGTGACATTAGTCTTTGAGACCACTTCAAACTTTGTTCGTTCTTCAATACTAATGGAGGAAGGTGCGAAATAAACCACCTGGAAAGTAATAGTATGCAACACATGAGAGTTCCTTGTCTCTTGATAGTACGAGTGTGGAGAGAATGCAGGATGTCTCCAAGTAAGGTAGGCACAAGATTACGAGTGAGGAATATCTGGATGACGTTCACATCTATGAACTAATCTGGATTAGGAAATAGAACCAAACCATAGATTAGCAAGGCCAAGATGTCTTCAAATGCTTGGAAACTCATTGCTTTGAGGAATTCTCGGGCTTTCTTCATTAGAAACTTAGCAAGTAAACCCTTAACTCCACTTCTAGTTTCCCAATTGGCTTCAATGTCGAGAGCTTTAGGTGTAACGCAGATCGATGTCTTTGTACCTAGGAACCTTTTCTAAACCGGCGAATGGCATTTGGTCAAGAATAGGCATCCCAAGTAGCTTACAGAACTCTTCCAAGGTAGGAACTAACTGATAATCTGGGAATGTAAAGCAATGGTGTTTCGGATCAAAGAACTGGAATAGGACGTGCATCATATCTTCTTCAAAATTGGAGGTAACCAAGTCAAGCAGATAACCATGTCTTTTGATGAACTGAGCATGGTCGGAATTTAAAACCAATTCTTTGGTGAGAAGGTACACCCATGAAGTTGCTTGGATAGTCTTTCTAGAAGCCATAATCCCTACAAAACAGAGCAAAGATAAATCCCTAGGTCCTTGAAATAGTTAGAATGATATGCAATGCAAATGATGTCATGATGTCATGTTTAGCACACACAAACAAATCACACAATGAGCCTAGGTTTAAGGCTTGCATGAGGTATAGGTGATTGCCCCACCAAAAGTTTGAGTTGGTTCATCCTGTCCTATAATAGTAATCGGGTTCTAGGAATCTCATATCATTGATCTTTCTCGTAGGCGTTTATTTCAATACGACTACCAAGTGGTCGACGAAAATATCCCAAAAGTCGATCTTAATGGCGTAGCATCAGTATCGACCAACCTCGGTCTACACCAAAGTCGGCCATCTCACTACCTTCTAATGGCCAAGATGGGTCAATTAAGGTTCTAAAAGTTTAGTTAGCGCTTGATGACACCACGCAGAAGCCAAATACTATCCTCAACTTGGAAATGAAGAGTATCAGGACATCCAAAGTGTCACACTAACGTAGCCATCATGTTGACCGTTTCGGTATACGCCTAACGGTCGCGACGATCTAATGCTACTTACCTAAAAGGAAACCCGGATCCGGGTGTAGGATCCCCCACAAATATAATACCCAAGCAACCCTTAAATATAAAAGCAAGCAATTCAAATAGAAAATAGTAAAGGTGATCTAGAAATCCGTAAGACATTCTATCTTTAGGGTGTCTCCCGAGTCGCCATTCACATCTGATGAACTAACTTTGTAGGTTTTTGTATTGCAAATGTTGCGGATAGCAAGAGTCGCCCCGACTTTTCTTTTATCCAATTAAGGGAAGGTAAAAAGTACAGAAAAAGACCTTCGTTAGATTACGAGTAAGGGAGAAGGTTATGAAAAGGTATTAGCACCCTTTTCATCCGTAGTTATCTACGGGCTCTTAGTTGCTTTCTAGATCATTTTAAAAGTGTTTTCTGTGTGCTTGACAAAATGTTTTTAAAAAGGCATTTCGCTTTGACTTTGTAATGATTCATGTAGGAATGTATACAAAGTGTTCGGAAATGTTTGTTTTTTGAAAAGTGTTTGAACTTTGACAAAAGTGTGAGGTGTGAAAAAGTATTTGATTTGAGCAAGCAACTAAAAGTCTTTATTTACCTACTCAGAATTGGTCGTTTTCGTGTTATTTTACGATCCTTTAGAATAGTGCTAGCCATGCCATTAGTTGGTAGGTAACTCTATTCGTTGGATGTAGAAGGGACATTCGAAGGGACATCGTATGGTCATAGAAGGCAACTTGTAGGAAGTATCCTAGCACATTCGAAGGGACGATCATAATTTTTCGTAGGCGAAAATCGAGGGTCAAGATCATGTATTCGTAGGCGACATCGTGGGTCTATGATCTTTGTATCGAAGGGACTATGATGATTTGTTTTGAAGGCAACGGTGCTATAATACCTCTACGTTCGAGGGACTTGACCATTTGTATTCGTTAAGGCAACGAGAGAGAATTACCCTAAGGGGTGCATGTGTGAAAAGAGTGTGTCAATTCAGATATATTATCTTGAAGATTAGAAGTGAGCTATGTCCAATTTTATCTTGCCATACACGCCTAATTACTAGCAGTTTATAGGGTGCGGAAAATAAAATGCGGAAAGTAAAGTGCGGAAACATAAAGTCCTACGCTATTACATGGCTTTGGGGCAGATACATAATAAGAGTGCGGAAAATAAAAGTCCTAATTAAACTATTACATCCCATAGGCAGTTACATAATTGAAAAAGAAAAGCGAGAAAAATTGTCCGAAGCATTACAACCTGTGAACAGATACATAATCGGAAAATACGAGAAAATTGCATAAGAAGAGAAATGTTAGTAGAAACATGATTTTTGAATGAGGAAAAAAAATTTATGCAAATAATGACATTAATATGATAAGATAAATTTTTGGTAATTTTTGGAATTGATTTGATAATTTAAACGCAATTAAAAGTCAAATTAACAATTAATTAGTAATTAAATTAAATATACATGCAAAAATAATATTTTTAATGCTAAAAATTAAATAAACATTTTCTGAAAATAATGCAAAAAAGAAAAATACTTTTGGAGTTTTTTAGATGCATGATAAAAATATTTGAAGTTAAATTAAAATAGATGAAAATATTAAAGAAAATATAAAAATATGAAAATAGTGTTAGTTTTGGAAAAGAGTAAAAAAATATGGTCCTGACCAGGTTCGAACCTGTGACCATTGAGAGCATCTTCCCACACACGCGCCTTTACCAATGAGACAGAGTGCACTTCGTGTTTGGAAATTGCAAAGGTATGAATATAAGCATACGCGTGTCCTGAGTTTATGAAGTCAAAGCACAGTCAGCCATGGGTCCCAGTCACTTACGAAGGAACGAATCAGGACTCTCCATCGCGCCACGCCAGCCTCGCCGGTCTTCGCCTCAGTCAACGACGCCGGAGCCCTAGCTCCGGTCGTCTTCTCCGGCGAGCAATTTTCTGGAACCTACAAAATACGTGGGATAAAAAGGAAAAGAGCACCTTACCCCCCTAAATCGAGGGCTGCGAACACGATGGTGGCATTAATTTTGATTGAAAATGCCTGTAACTACCAGTTCGAAGCTCAACAGTTTTCGAACCCTAAACATGGCAAATCGTGTTTCTAACGTTCAAGCTGTGAAACGATGATCCAGATCCATCCCTTAGAGTCTCATGAACACATTGGAAAGGTTAGTTTCAATTAAAACACGCAGATAATAAAAATGCAAAATCAAGAAAATTGTGAATATGTATGAACATGTAGGGCACGATTCAGGCAGTTTCAATCATGAACAATGATGCATTCTTACTCCACATTACCTCAGGAACACGTTTGGATGGCTGACACACCTTGAAACTGGCTGGAGAATGGAATTCGATTTTCACAACTTTGTGAAAATTTTGAGCAAAGTAAGGGTTGTTGTAGGGCTAGGGTTTCTGTCCTTGGCTTTGTGCAAATAGCTGAGTATTTATAGAGTGAAGAGGGAGTGCAAAGAGAGTGAAAAAAGATATGGTATTCAATGCAAAATTAATTCTTTTCAAATAAAATCAAATTTTGAGAAAATTTGATTTTCTCTTCCATATGCAAGCTAGCACGAATTTGGCAAGTCTTGTGGGCTATCTTGGACCTCAAGTTTGATAAAAATCCAATCCATTTGAAAATGTATCTTGTTTTCATATTTTATATAATTTAAATTTGAATTAAATGGTTTTAAATTCAAAAATAAATCAAAAAAATAGAACGTGGTCATGACAAGGCATCAATAGGTCACAAATAATATTATGATCAGGTTTGGATCATAAAATTATAGGCCCATTTGGAAAAAAATGGATTTTGACAAATATCTCCTTTTGTACAATTGTTCAAAAATGCCCAACTTCTATACGGTGTATTTTGCTCAATTTTCCACATTTTTGAATGTTATTGGACTTTTTAGAAAGCTCTAAGTGTCCTCTAAACAACCTCTTTGATTTCATCTCAATTGGAGTTACCATGATCAATAAATCTTCAAAACAAAAAGTTGACTTTTTGTTGACTTTGAAAAGGACCTGTAATGTTTTGATCCGTACCTTCAAAATGAAGCATTTTTTGAACATTCTTGGAGACATGAAGTTGTAGAGAAATGAATTTCCTTCAAAATGAGAGGTGGTGGAAAAATTTCTGATAAAGTATGAAGAAGTTATGATCAGTCAAAGTTCAGTTGACTTTTCACTAAAAACCCTAATTTGGAAAGTTTGACCTTTGAGCAAATCTTGAGTTTTCTTGATGAATCATGATCAAACCTTGATCAAATGATGAATATCACTTCAAACTGAGGATGTTGACCAAAAATCAGAAGTTTTGACTGTATGTTGACCACAGTTGAATTTTTGTCCAATGCAACT
The DNA here is from genome assembly GCA_021764765.1 of Vicia sativa. NCBI lineage: Eukaryota > Viridiplantae > Streptophyta > Magnoliopsida > Fabales > Fabaceae > Vicia > Vicia sativa. The sequence goes on along the minus strand of CM038795.1, from coordinate 232,441,315 downwards.
GATTTTCAACCATCTGAGCAATTGTCTGAGGAAATTTGACCTGTGAGGCTTGAATCTTGTCATGGAGATTCTTTGAAGCATATGAGGAGGCATAATGATCATTGGAGGTGTTGAGAACCCATCTTGATCTAAGAGTTGCCAAACCCTAGTTTGGGTTGATTGTGTAGGAGAGGGTTTGTCTGATCAACCTTTGAGGAATCCTTGAGCATGGATGTACGGAATGTCTTGAGGAGTAGGAGGGAAAATTTTGGGGTATGACAAACACTTCTTGAGTTGTCAAGACGATTGGTAAGAGTCCACCTCCGATTCGACAAAATGCAAGCTCCATTTGTTAATTTCTAAGCCAATCTTACAAAAAAGTGAAGGTTGATGGAGTTGGGATCAAAAATACCCAAAAAATGTGTTTTTCACCTAAATATGCATTTATGTATGGGAAATTTTGCACGGCGACCAAAAGCATCATCTGGCACTCAAAAACTCATTATTTTCACGCTATTGGTCGCCTCTACGTCGTCTGGCGACCATGGGGCGACAACCGACAGTAAGTTGAAAAAACCAGAACTATTTCGACCATAATTTGAGAATCGTAACTCCGATTCATGCACGATCGGAAGCGTTGGAAAGCTTATTCAATTTCCTATCTAACCATGACTAAATACCATGCGTTTATGACTGTTTGAAATATTTGAAAAGCTTATTCTTTACTTTGTGTATTCTCTTTTATTGCTCAAAATTGCGCGTTTGATGTCGTGTCTTCGACACTTTATTGCTCGTGCTCCACTTACGCATCAATACTTACATAACGAATAGAAAACTATCAAACAATACAATTTTTACATAAAAATATGAGTATACTCAATATGTACAAATACACACACAAATTGAGGTTTATTCAAACAATATTAACAAAAAGAATGGATAAGTATCATAAATTATATACACACAATACTAACATTTTGGCACTTATCATCTCACCCCAACTTGAAATATAGTTTGTCCTAAAACAAATTCAAACAACCCAAAGAAACAAATCATGATAATCTAAGAATTATGAATCAACAAGTTTTTAAAACAGAAAACAAATGTATGGTTCAAACAAAAACGCACAAGCAAAGTACATACGTACCACAATCCTACAACGTCAACATATAAATGAAACAAATCTCAAGTACAAAAATCATGAAAAATATTCTAAAACAAAATAAGCTCAATCATGAATCACACCTAGCAAAAATTCATCAGTAGGTGAAGAACACACAAAGGTGAAGGACTTTTGACACTCATCCACAATCTTGCAAACAAAAGACTAAATTATGCATTCATCCAAAAACTCATATTGAAAATACAAAGACAAGAATCACATGAGATTTTCAAGGTTGTAATATGGCTTGGTTAACAAACAAGTGATAAGTCCTAAAGCTAATCGAGACATAAACTTGCTGAAACCTAAGGGATTGATCAACTCACAAAGACTCAAGCATAAAATCTCAATCAAAATTATTCTTCATTCCAAATTTGACACCAACACACATCACTTATTAACACAATATTACTCCATCTCTTTTTGTTTTTTCTTTTTCAAAGTTTTTTTCTTTTTTTCTTTCTTTTCTTTCTTTTTCACACTTTTCTTTTCTTTTCTTTTTCTTTTTCTTTTTCTTAACCTCATATCAAACACAAAATAAATGAGCAAATATTTCTCTCACCAACTTGAATTCAACCAACACCAATGTGTGAATACTCCCTACTTTCTAAGGCAAGACAAAAATTAATACAACAACACAAAATTGAGGGTTCAAGAAACAAAGAAATCAACATCCATACAAAAAAGGTGAACTGAACACTCATAGACAAGTATCAAGTTCAAATAAATATGGATATTGTCAAAAGTTCAAAGGGGGTTAACAAATAATCACACACTCACAAGGTGAATTGAATATTTGGCCAAGGTAGTTGTGCTCAAAATCAAACAAAATTCCTTGATCATTTTCATGCATTTATATAATCAACACAAACAAAAGATTAAGCATAATAAAATTCTGCTAAAACAAGAATTGTGACCTCCAACATGTATGAACAATGGAAAGCTTCCTCACATTTATGGGTAAAAAGGGAACTAAAGTGATTCAAGTCATGAGCAAGTAATGCAAAAATAATGAATGACATGGTAATTATACAAATGATAAATTTCCTAAACATGTTATTCTATAGAAAGCGATAAACGAGTACTTGACATGTACCAATTTTGAAAATTATAATTACCATACATCCGCGAGTTGAAACGATCAAACTTGGAAAATCACCTCAAAAGTATTCAAGTTACTAGACCAAAATTTGAGTCCAAACAATCAACAAAATAATTATAAAAATAAAATGTACAAAATTTACAATATTTACAACCAACAAAACTCCTCAAACTAAACACGACAAGCTTGCTGAAGTCACAATTTTACACAACAAAACAAATACATATAACGATATGAAAACCGGGTGCAAATGAATTAACAAGTTGAAAAATGAAGATTTGAAATTCAGAACATTTCCTTGTTTCAACTTGTTAAAACAAAAATCACCACACACATAAACAAACACAAACCAAACATGCTTGTTTTATGTTGTAAGCTCGTCACCTTTATTTTGCAAGCTAGTAACCTCTTCTTGTCATGCCATGGTATTTTCACACCGTGCAAACCTAAAGAAAGTAACCTAACAACTTGTAAGACGATGAACTGACTTTGTAGGTTTTGTATCGCAAATGTGCGGATAGCAAGAGTCGCCACCGACTTTTCTTTTATCCAATTAAGGGAAGGTAAAAAGTACAGAAAAAGAGCTTCGTTAGATTCTGAGTAAGGGAGAAAGTTTATGAAAAGGGAAGGTATTAGCACCCCTTTTCATCCGTAGTTATCTACGGGCTCTTAGTTGCTCTTTAGATCACTTTAAAAAAATGCTTTCTGTGTGTTTGACAAAAATGTTTTTTGAAAAGGCATTTCGCTTTGACTTTATAATGATTCATGTAGGAATGTATACAAAGTGTTCGGAAATGTTTCGTTTTTGAAAAGAGTTTAAACTTTGACAAAAGTGTGAGGTGTAAAAAGTATTTTGATAGAGCAAGCAACTAAAAGTCTTATTACCTACTCAGAATTGGTCGTTTTTGTATTTTTACTTTCCTTTAGAATAGTGTTATCCATACCATTATTTGGTAGGTAACCCTATTCGTTGGATGTAAGCGGGACATTCGAAGGGACATCGTATGGTCATAGAAGGCAACTTGTAGGAAGTATCCTAGCACATTCGAAGGGACTATCATCATTTTTCGTAGGCAACAATCGAGGGTCAAGATCATGTATTCAGAGGCGACATCGTGGGTCTTATGATCTTTGTATCGAAGGGACTATGATGATTTGTTTGAAGGCAACGGTGCTAGAATACCTCTACGTTCGAGGGACATGACCATTCGAATTCGTAAAGGCAACGAGAGAGAATTACCCTAAGGGGTGCATGTGTGAAAAGAGTGTGTCAAATTCAGATATTTTATCTTGGAGTTATGAGTGGTCTATGTCCAATTTTAATCTTGCCATACACGCCTAATTACTAGCAGTTTATAGGGTGTGGAAATTAAAATGCGGGAATGTAAAGTGCGGAAAGGTAAATCCTACGCTATTACATGGCTTTGGGGCAGATACATAATTTAAACATGCGGAAAGTAAAAACCCTAATTAAACTATTACATCCCGTGAGCAATTACATAATTGAAAAAGAAGAAAACAATAAAAGAAAACGTCCGAAACGGGATAACCTGTGAAAAGATGAGAAATCGGGAAATACGAGGAAATCGAATAAAAGGAAAATGTTAGTAAAAATAACAATTTTTGAATGAGAAAAATATTTCATGCTGGAAATAACATTAATATGCTAAAATAATTTTTTGGGATTTTTTGGAGTTAATTTAATAATTAAAAATCAATTAAAAGTGATTTAAATGATAAATTAACAATTAAATTAAATATGCATGCAAAAATAATATTTTTAATTTTATAAAATAAATAAACATTTTCTGAAAATAATGCAAAAAGAAAAATATTTTTTGGTGTTTTTAAATGCATGATAAAAATTATTGAAATTAAATTAAATTGTATGAAAATATTAAATAGAAATTAAAATAGAAAAATAGTTAAAATGTGAAGTTTGTAGAAAGAAAAAGCAAAACCGGTCCTGGTATGGCTCGAACTCGTGACCATGAGGAGCATCTTTAAACAGTCAGCGTCTTAACCACTACGCCAGCGTGCATTACGTGTCATGTAAACAAAACGGAGTCGTTTTAAGGATTTTTGATTTTCTGAAACCCAGAACACGCGCGAAGATCTTCATCTTCTCCATTTGAATTTCTGAAAAGATAGCGTCGGCTTCCTTCGACGCTATGGTCCCTGCAAATTCTAAAATCCAGTACAAGCAATATAAATTCAATTCAAAGGCATGGTTCGATTGGAAACGCCATTCTGAACATGATGGTGGTATTCGTTTTGTCCAATTTATCCTATTTCGTGAGATCCCAATTCGAACCATGGAACCCTAGCTATGGTAAGTTTCGATTCCGGCCATAAAAATTCAATCAAATTATGCAGAAAGCTTGCAAACTTCCATCTAAACACAAAACAAACCACGAAACATGTTAAAAGTGCATGAATGATAGAAATCGAAATTTGAAAAAGTGTAACAAACCGAAATCGTATTCTTCCAATTCTTGATGTTTTTGAATGATGTAAAGGTCTGGATCGACTTTAAACAACCCAAGGAACAAGATGGAATGCTCAAAATTGATTGAAACAAGCTAGAACCAAGGCTGCTAGTTGCTTCAAGTGCACGGTTTTTTTGAATTAGGTTAGGGTTCCTCAAGCAATTTTTCTGTTCTTTCTTGTTGTGTAGTCATTGTATATTTATAGTAGATGGAAATTGAGCTGATTTGAGGAAGAAATAATCATCAATCGATGCAAAACATATTTGATTTTGTACAAAATCAAATCTTATCTTTTTTGATCTATTTTCATCAATTCCTTGCCAATTTAAATCAAATTTCGAAATTTGCCAGCTTTCATGGGTTGCTTGGATCTCAAGGATGAGAGAAAAATCAATTTTGCAATTAATTTTGATTTTATACCTTATTTTTTAATTTAATTTGTATTTAAATGAATAAAATCCAAATTAAATAGAAAAATAAAATAAAAAATCGTGGCCTTGGGCTTAGATATTCCTAATTGTATAAGGAACAAGTTTGGATGAAGAAAAACTAGGCCCATTTGCAATTTTTTATTTATTTTTACAAGTATCTCTCTTTGTGCACTTCTTCAAAATTGCCCAACTTGTGAATGGTGTATCTTGCTCAACTTTCCACATTTTTGAGAGTTCTTGGACTTTTTGGAAATCTCTAAGAGTCCTCTAACCAACCTCTTTGGTTTCATCTCATTTGGAGTTTCCATGCTCAATATATCTTCAAAACAAAATGTTGACTTTTTGTTGACTTTGAAAAAGACCTATAATGTTTTGATCCATACCTTCCAAATGAAGCATTTTTTTGAACATTCTTGTGAGACATGAAGTTGTAGAGAATTGAATTTCCTTCAAAACAAGAGGTGGTGGAAAAATTTCTGAGAAAGTATGAAGAAGTTATGCTCAGTCAAAGTTTGGTTGACTTTTCACTAAAAAACCCTAATTTGGAAAGTTTGACTTTTGAGCAAATCTTGAGTTTTCTTGATGAATCATGATCAACCCTTGATAAAATGATGAATGTGACTTCAAAATGAGGATGTTTACCAAAATCGAAGTTTGATGTATGTTGACCACATTGACTTTTGTCCAATCGATTTTCAACCATCGAGCAATTGCTTGAGAAAATTTGACTTGTGAGGCTTGAAACTTGACATGGAGAATATTTGAAGCATATGAGGATGCATGATGACCATTGGAGATGTTGGAAGTCCATCTTGATCTGAGAATTGCCAAACCCTAGTTTGGGTTGATTGTCTAGGAGAGGGTTTGTCTGATCAACCCTTGAGGAATCCTTGAGTATGGATGCATGAAATATCACGAGAAGATGGAGGCAAATTTTGGGGTATGACACTGCCTGTTCAATCTTCTTGTCTTGGAAGGGCTAGATTGGCATGTTCGCCTTTCGTGACACGGAGGTAGAAGATGATTGAACACTCATACACAAAATTTGCACTCATTGGTGATGATGCGGGAATGGGCTTACAGATGCCATTTGGAGAAGTTGGAGACTTCGCTGGGGAATGAGTCGTATACGAGACTCAAGAATGTCGTCTGAATAAGAGGACCGACGGAGATGGGCTTAAGACGCCATTTGGAAAGAACGATGTTGGGAGTGAGCCGTACGCTAGGCTCGGTAGGCGTTCTGGAAGTGAAAGGAGCAGGGAGATGGGCTTAAGATGCCATCCGGAGGGAGTCGTGCGCTAGACTTCGTGCTCATCTTTGAATGAAGTTATTGATTTGTATTGGTTTTTTAACCAAATATGCAGCATTCTAAAAGTGGAGAGATATCGACAAATAGTCGGAGATGGGCTTAAGATGCCATCCAAGTCAACTGAGTCGTACGCTAGACTCTATAGTTGTTGTTGATAATAAGAGAGAGTCAGAATATATCTTCGTGCCGATTACTCTGATGGGGTAGTAGTTGGCAAAGCGTGGATATCCTCCCTGTTGTGCATCGGGTATTGGTCCACTGCCTGTTATCGGAGGATAACTTGTGATCGTTCGGATAGGGTTTCCCGTCTGGCTTCGGGTATTAATCCTGGATCCGTTGTCGGAGGACAACGAGGCGATCTTCGATAGTTTTCCGTCTGGATTCGGGTCTTAATCTGGACCGGTTGTCGGAGGACAACGATCTTTTCGATAGTTTTCCGTCGGATTCGGTCTTAATCACGGACGATTTGCGTCAAAGTGATTTTCACTGTTTTGGAGAAAACAAGAGAAACTTTGATAGAATATTGTTAGTCTTATGCAAAGTATGATGTGTATGAATGACATATGCATATATTATGACTTTATGAGAAATGTATGAATGATAGATGTTGTGGTATTTCAAAACATATCCATCTTGAAGAAGATGCGGATGTTCTGCTTGAGGATTTTTGACTTCTGTTTGGGGGCGGAAGGATTGAGACCCTGAGAAGAAAGAAAACTTTGATTCCTCTGATGCACTATCTGACCAAGTCTTGGGCCTAGATATTGCTGAGGATAGTAGAGATATGCTGTCGAGAATCTTGTGTATAGACCCTATTGGGGAGAAGCTTGGAGGTACTCTACCGGGGATTTTGTGTGTAAATCTTGCTGGAGAGTAATTGGTAGTTGCTGGGAGACCGGGTTAGAAGATTCTGGAGCCCGTTGACATCTCCGGAGGAGGAATAAAAGGTGTAGGTTTCCTCCGATGCACTATCTGACCAAGTTTCAGGTCTAGATACTGCTGTTGTCGGGGAGAAGGGGAATTGGTTGAGAGATATTCTGCTGGGGATAAATACCTCGGCTGGGGATGAAATGTTATTGCTCGAAGACTGATGTAAATTTGCTCAGTTGAGTGGGATTGTTGTTCGTGGATTAACATATACTCCGCTGGGGAAGGTTTGTTAATGAGTGACACCTTTTTGGGGATCATGCTCTGTGGGGAACTGTATTGGTGACTTTCATCGTCATCTCAATTCCTGGAGCCTGTAGTAATTACTTTTGCTTGTTCACTTTTCGCACGCTTGTGAATAGATTCTTATTGTTAGATGCATATAATCATTCAAAGCAAACATTGGACTTTATGCAAACAACAATAGTGAAAATTGTAAAGAGAAAGAACTTGTATTTATTTGAAATGTGGCGTATGGCCAAGTAGTTTATACACAAGAAAGGTAAAAAGCTATGCGGAAACAATCTCATTAAGTTTCAACTATGCTAGTACTCATATATTTCGACTATCTCATCTCCTTGCTGTTAGTAGAAAGTGAGTGGATTGATTTTCGCCATTTGAATCTTGAATGCTGATAGTAGCAGTCTGGAAGTGGGCAGGTGATCTGGACGAGACATAGTCGTACGCTTAAATCCCTAACTTTTTCCTAGACCGTCCTTTCGGGTTTTCAGTCTACCGGGATACCCTTTTTTGCCCAAGCCGCCTTTTTAGGTTTTCGACTTGCCGGGTGTACATGTTTTGTATATATCCTTAACTTTTGCCCGAACCCTTTTGGTTCGCCAAGATGCCCTTATTTTTGCCTAGGTCAGTCGGCCTAGCGGGTCTCATTTATCGTAGTATTTTTGACTATGTCTGCGTTCACGGTGTGGGAAGTCTTCACCATCCATGGTGCTAAGTATCATAGCTCCAGAAAACACATCTTGACTACAAATGGTCCCTCATGGGTGGGAGTCCATTTGCCCCTTGGATCACCTTGGGGAAGGATGATGCGCTTGACTACTAGATCACCGACTTGGTAAACTCGGTGCTTGACCTTCTTGTTAAATGCTCTGATCATTCGTTTTTGGTAGATCTGTCCATGGCAGATGGATGCGAGTCGTTTCTCGTCGATCAAGTTGATCTGGTCAAGGCGAGTTTGGATCCAATCATCTTCGCCTAACTCTGCGTCCTGGAGGACTCTGGTTGAGGGTATCTGAACCTCAATGGGTAAGACTGCTTCCATACCGTATACATGAGAGAAGGGTTGCCCCTGTGGATGTCCGTCTTGTGGCGATAACCATGAAGAGCAAATGGTAACATCTCATGCCAATCTTTGTAAGTCACTGTCATCTTCTGTATAATCTTCTTAATGTTCTTGTTGGCGGCTTCCACTGCGCCATTCATCTTAGGCCGATAAGGAGAAGAGTTGTGGTGCTTGATCTTGAACTTCGTGCAGAGTTCGGTGATAATCTTATTGTTGAGATTAGAACCATTATCTGTGATAATCCTTTCAGGAGTGCCATACCGATAGATAAGATTATGTTTGATGAATCGAGCCACAACATTCTTGGTAACAGATGCGAATGAAGCTGCTTCTACCCACTTGGTAAAATAGTCAATTGCCACAAGGATGAAACGATGTCCGTTGGAAGCTGTGGGCTTGATTTCTCCAATCATGTCAATGCCCTACATTCCAAAAGGCCAAGGAGCTGTTAGAACATTCAGAGGTACTGGAGGTACGTGTACTTTGTCGGCATAAATCTAGCATTTGTGACAAGATCGAGCATAGCGGTGACAATCAGCTTCCATGGTGGACCAATAGTAACCTGTTCTCAAAATCTTCTTAGCCATCGTATGACCACTGGAATGGGTACCAAATGCGCCTTCGTGTAACTCTTCCATGATATGTTCCGCCATTTTCCGGTCTACACAGCGGAGTAAGCACAAGTCGTGGTTGCGCTTGTATAAAATGTCGTTACTGAGGAAGAATTTGGATGCAAATCTTCTCATGAATTTCTTATCATTGACAGATGCCCGGGATATTCCTGAGTCTCAAGATACCTCTTCACGTCGTAGTACCAAGGCTTCTCTTACTATCAAGCTCATAACAAGATGCTGGTTCGTCAAACCTCTCAATGATGATCTGGGGAGCCTCGTTGTCCCATCTAACCTTGAACATAGGCGACATAGTAGCCAATGCGTCGGATTCTCTGTGGAATATGATCGAAAGTAATCTCTTCAAAGTAGGGGATCAGACTCAGAACATGCTCTCGATACAGAATGAGATTTGGATGTTTCGTATCCCACACGCCCTTAATCTGACTGATCACTAAAGCTGAGTCTCCATACACTTGTAAGAATTTGATTCTTAAGTCAATAGCAGTTTTAATACCCATGATGCACGCTTCGTATTCGACCATGTTGTTAGTGCAACTGAAACATAATCTGGTGGTGAAAGGTGTATGTCCGCCTGCAGGGGATGTAATAATGGCGCCAATGCCATTGCCAAGTGCGTTTGAGGCTCCATCAAAGACCATGGTCCATCGGGATCCTTGTTCAGGTCCTTTGTCTGGGCCTGGCTCCTCATAATTAGTAACTAGTAAAACATCTTCATCTGGAAATTCGAACTGCATAGGCTGATAGTCATCTACGGCTTGATGAGCCAAATGATCGGCTACTACACTTCCTTTGATCGTTTTAAGAAGTGTCTTGGATGTCGTATTCCGTCAAGATCATTTGCCATCTTGCTATTCTTACGGAAGCTGGTTTCTCAAATATGTATTTTATCGGATCCATCTTGGAAATCAACAAGGTAGTGTGAGTCAACATATCTTTTTAGTCGTGAGCAAAGCCAAAGCGTTGCAAGTTTTCTCAAAGTGAGTATCTTATTTCACGATCGGTAAACTTTTGCTAAGGTAGTATATTGCATGCTCTTTTCGACCGGACTCGTCATGTTGCCCAACACACACCCATTGAGTTCCCTAACATCAAGTACATGATAAGAGGTCTTCCTTGGCATCGGGATAGGAGGATTACAGGGTACTCCTTGATTTTGTCAAAAGCGATCTGGTAATCGTCGTTCCATTCTACCACTTGATCTTTCTTTAGTAACTTGAAGATCGGCTCACAAGTAGCAGTTAAGTGTGCAATGAATCTGGCAATGTAGTTCAATCAGCCTAAGAAACCTCTGACTTCCTTCTCGGTGCGGGGAGCTGGCATTTCTTGAATAGCTTTAACCTTGGCGGGGTCAACTTCAATACCTTTTCCACTGACAACAAATCCTAAGAGTTTACCGGATCTGACTCCAAAGGTGCACTTGTTAGGATTATGTCTTAGTCTGTACTTCTTCAACCTATCAAACAGTTTCTGCAAATGATCAAGATGTTCTTCTTCAGTCTGTGATCAAGCTATCATGTCGTCGACGTAGACCTCTATCTCGTGATGAATCATGTCATGGAATAATGTCACCATGGCGCGCTGGTAAGTGGCGCCTGCGTTCTTTAGTCCAAACGGCATAACCTTGTAATAAAAAGTGCCCCACTGTGTAACAAAAGTAGTCTTCTCCATGTCTTGGAGCCATTTGATCGATTGTAGGAGAAACCATCCATGAAGGAAAACCTTATCTTTGCGGTGTTGTCAACCAAGACATCAATATGAGGAAGTGGGAAATCATCTTTCGGACTTGCTTTATTCAAATCTCTATAATCCACACACATTCGAACTTTGCCATCCTTCTTAGGTACAAGCACCACATTAGCAACCCACTGCGGATAAGAAGTAACAGCTAGAAAACCGGTGTTGAACTGTTTCATAACTTTGGCTTTGATTTTCTCTGACATCTCAGGACGCATGCGACGAACCTTCTATTTCACTGGGAGAAAACCTTCTTTTGTCGGCAATCGGTGTACCACAATATCAATGTCTAAACCGGGCATGTCTTCGTATGACAAAGCAAAAACCTCAATATAGTCTCGTAGCATCTGAACCAATCTTTCCTTAACACTGTTCTCAAGACCCGCTCCTATCTTGATCTCTTTTCTGTCTTCATCAGTACCCAAATTCACAACCTCAACTTGCTCTTCGTGTGGGTATAACTCGATCTTCTTCTTGTAGCGATCGACAAGTTCTCCGGCACTTCACAATCTTCCTCACCTTCGTCTTCGGCTTGGTAGATCGGATTATCGAAGTCATATTTAGCAATAGCATAGCTGTTATCAGCGAGATTCAGAGTGATTCTGCAGTGTATCACGTGGGTGTGTGTCATACCCCAAAATTTGCCCTCCATCTATTCAAGAGATTTCATACATCCCTACTCAAGGATTCCTCAAGAGTTGATCAGACAAACTCTCTCCTAGACAATCAACCCAAATTAGGGTTTGGTATCTCTCAAGTCAAGATGGACTTCCAACATCTCCAATGGTCTTCATGCTTCCTCATATGCTCCAAAGATTCTCCATGTCAAGTTTCAAGCTTCACAGATCAAGTTTCCTCAGACAATTGCTCAGATGGTTGAGAATCAGTTGTATTGGACAAAAAGTCAACTGTGGTCAACATACAGTCAAACTTCATAATTTTTGGTCAACATCCTCATTTTGAAGTTACATTCATCATTTGATCAAGGGTTGATCATGATTCATCAAGAAAACTCAAGATTTGCTCAAAAGTCAAACTTTCTAAATTAGGGTTTCTAGGTGAAAAGTCAATGAACTTTGATGATCATAACTTTCTCATACTTTCACAAATTTTTCCACCACCTCTTGTTTTGAAGGAAATTCAATTCTCTACAACTTCATGTCTCACAAGAATGTCCAAAAATGCTTCATTTGAGAGGTATAGCTCAAAACATTCTGAGGTCATTTTCAAAGTCAACAAAAGTCAACTTTTGTTTTGAAGATATATTGAGCATGGTAACTCCAATTGATATGAGACCAAAAAGGTTGGTTAGAGGACTCTTAGAGCTTTCCAAAAGTCCAAGAACACTCAAAATATGGAAAATTGGGCAAGATACACTATTCACAAGTTGGGCGATTTTGGACATTGCACAAAAGGACATTTTGGTCAAAATGCAAAATTTTCCAAATGGGCCTATAATCTTTTGATCCAAACTTGTTCATGACATTATTCTTGACCCATAAATGCTTGGAATTGGTAATTTTCTATTTTATGATTTATATTTGAATTTTATAACATTTAATTCAAAATAAATTGTATAAAATATGAAAATTAAGTATTTTCAAAAGGTGATTTTATATCTTCCTTAATGTCCAAGAAAGCCCAAGACTCTTGCCAAATTCGTGATTCATGCATATGGAAAGGAAAAATCAAGTTTTTAAGAAAATTTGATTTGTTTTAAATAGAAAATATTTGCACATTGATTATTCAATCTTTTTTCACTCCCTTTGCCATCCAATTTTCCTCTATAAATACTCAGCATCACAGCCAGCAATAAGGAGGAAACCCTAGCCCAAGAGAGAGTCCTTATTTTGCCAAAATTTTCATACATCCTTGAAAAATCGAATTTTAAAGAGCAGCCACTCTCAGCCAAAACCATCCATTCCATTGTGCTCAGGAGGTTCCCAGCAGTCAGAAACATCTCCTACTCGAAGCCAATACCTCCAGAATCGCGTTATCCAACTCTCACCGGTTTGAACTTTTCATAATTTCGATTTCTTGATTCCATGCATTACTAATCGATTTCATGTGTTTATTTGAGTTCAGGACATTCATTAGAGTGTGTTAGATGCATAACATGTAAGGTTTCACGTAGAAATCTCAGAATGCCATTACTAGGGTTTCCAAGGTGTGATACGGTGAACTGACTTTGTAGGATTTTTGTATCCAAATGTGCGGATAGCAAGAGTCGCCACCGACTTTTATTTTTATCCAATTAAGGGAAGGTAAAAGTAACGAAAAAGACCTTCGTTAGATTGAGTTCGGAGAATGGTTATGAAAAGGGAAGGTATTAGCACCCTTTCCATCCATGATTTATTCTACGGGCTCTTAGTTGCTCTTAGATAACTTTTAAAATTGCTTTCTGTGTTTGACAAAATGTTTTGAAAAGGAATTTCGCTTTGACTTTGTAATGACTCATGTAGGAGTGTATACAAAGTGTTGGAAATGTTTTGTTTTGAAGAGAATTTGAACTTTGAAAAAGTGTGTAGTGTGAAAAGCATTTGATAGAGCAAGCAACTAAAAGACTTATTTACCCACTCAGAATTGGTCGTTTTATTGTACTTCTACATTCCTTTAGAATAGCGCTAGCCATACCATTAGTTAGTAGGTAGCTCCATTCGTTGGATGTAAGCGGGACATTCGAAGGGACATCGGATGGTCATAGAAGGCAACTTGTAGGAAGTATCCTAGCACATTCGAAGGGACTATCATCATTTTTCGTAGGCGACAATCGAGGGTCAAGATCATGTATTCGGAGGCGACATCGTGGGTCTATGATCTTTGTATCGAAGGGACCCGCGCGCTGACTCGGTTTGAATTCAAACATCCATGACACGTAAACGCTCCTATTCAATTAATTTCAATCTTTCCAACACCAAGTGTCACTTGGTCCAGTGGTTAAGGCGTGGCATGTAGAAGATACTCCCTGTGGTCATGAGTTCGAGCCATCCTGAAATCGGTTTTGTTTTCTCTTTTACAAACTTCACTTTTTTCTATTTTTCATATTTTCTATATTATTTAATATTTTGCATTTTATTTTAATTAATTTCACAATTTTATTTATGCATTAAAAACTCATCAAAAAATAATTTTCTTTTTGCATTTGTTTTCTGAAAATCTTTATTTAATTTAATAAATTTAAAAATATATTTTTGCATGCATATTTATTTTTATTTGTAATTTTGCATTTAAATCATTGTAAATTCATTTTAAATTATTAAATTGCATCTAAAAAATCCCAAAAATTTATTTTAGCATGTTTACATTATTTCCAGCATGTCATATTTTTTCCAATTTAAAATTTGCATTTTTTCTAACATTTTCTCTTATTTCGATTTCATCATATTTTCCGATTTCTCGTTCGTTTCACAGGTTCTTCCAATTCGGACGTTTCTTTACTATTTTCATTTTATTTTCCAATAATGTAACTGTATATGGGATGTAATAGTTTAAAATTAGGTCTTTACTTTCCGCATTTTAAATTATGTATCTGCCCCAAAGCCTTGTAATAGCGTAGGACATTTACCTTTCCGCATCTTTACTTTCCGCAATTTACTTTCCGCACCCTATCAATTGCTAGTAACTAGGCGTGTATGGCAAGATAATAATGAACATAGCCCACTAATTTTCAAGATAACATATTCTGAAATCGACACACTTCTTTCACACATGCACCCCTTAGGGTAATTCTCTCTCGTTGCCTTACGATTACAAATGGTCATGTCCCTCGAACGTAGAGGTATTCTAGCACCGTTGCCTTCAAAACAAATCATCATAGTCCCTTCGATACAAAGATCATAAGACCCACGATGTCGCCTCCGAATACATGATCTTGACCCTCGATTGTCGCCTACGAAAAATGATGATAGTCCCTTCGAATGTGCTAGGATACTTCCTACAAGTTGCCTTCGATGACCATCCGATGTCCCTTCGAATGTCCCACTTACATCCAACGAATGGAGTTACCTACCAACTAATGGTATGGATAACGCAATTCTAAAGGAACGTAGAAGAAAAAGCGACCAATTAAGTGGGTAATAAGTCTTTTAGTTGCTTGCTCTAAACCAAATGCTTTTCACACCACACACTCTTTTTCAAAGTTCAAACTCTTTTCAAAACAAAACATTTCCGAACTTTGTATACACTCCTACATGAGTCATTACAAAGTCAAAGCGAAATGCCTTTTCAAAACATTTTTCAAACACACAAAAGCAATTTTAAAGGTGATCTAGAGCAACTAAGAGCCGTGAATAACTACGGATGGAAAGGGTGCTAATACCTTCCTTTTCATAACCATTCTCCCGAACTCAGAATCTAAACGAAGGTCTTTTTCTGTACTTTTACCTTCCCTTAATTGGATAAAAATAAAAGTCGGTGGCGACTCTTGCTATCCGCACATTTGGATACAAAAATCCTACAAAGTCAGTTCACCGTATTGATGGGCGACTCTGTGAGGATACACCTAAAGAGAGAATTGCCTTAGGGATTTCTAGATAACCTTTAATGCTTTCTGTTTGAATTGTATGCTTTATCTTTAAGGGTTGCTTGGGTATTATATTTGTGGGGGATCCTACACCCGGATCCGGGTTTCCTTTTAGGTAAGTAGCATTAGATCATTGCGACCGTTAGACGTATAACTAAACGGTCAACATGATGGCTACGTTAGCGTGACACTTTGGTAGTCCCGATACTCTTCATTCCCAAGTTGAAGATAGTATTTGGCTTCTGCGGTGTCATCAAGCGCTAACTAAACTTTTAGAACCTTAATTGACCCATCTTGGCCATTAGAAGGTAGTGAGATGGCCGACTTTGGTGTAGACCGAGGTTGGTTGATACTCGATGCTACGCTCATTGAGATCAGACTTTTGGGATATTTTCGATCGACCACTTGGCCGTCGTATTGAAATAAACGCCTACGAGAAAGATCGATGATGTGAGATTCCTAGAACCCGGTTACTATTATAGGACAGGATGAACCAACTCAAACTTTTGGTAGGGTAATCACCTATACCTCATGCAAGCCTTAACCCTAGGCTCATTGTGTGAATTGTTTGTGTGTGCTAAACATGACATCATGACATCATCCGCATTGCATATCATTTCTAACTATTTCAAGGACCTAGGGATTTATCTTTGCTCTGTTTTGTAGGAATTATGGCTTCTAGAAAGACTATCCGAATCAACTTTATGGGTATACCTTCTCAGCTCAAAAATTGGTTTGAAATTCCGACCATGCTCGAGTTCATCAAAAGACATGGTTATCTACTCGACTTGGTTATCTCGGTTTGAAGAAGATATGATGCATGTCCTATTCAGTTCTTTGACCCGAAACACCATTGCTTTACATTCCCAGTTATCGGTTGGTTCCTACCTTGGAAGAGTTCTCTAAGCTACTTGGGATACATTTTGATCAAATGCCATTCACCGTCTAGAAAAGGTTCCTAAATACGAAGACATTGCATCGACCTTACATCTTAAGCGTTCGGATATTGAAGCCAATTGGGAAACTAGAAGTGGAGTTAAGGGTTTACTTTCCAAGTTCTTAATCAAGAAAGCCGAGAATTCCTCAAAGTTATGAGTTTCCATGCATTTGAGAACATTGTGGCCTTGTTAATTTATGGTTTGGTTCTATTTCCTAACTCGGATCAATTCATAGACATCAATGCCATCAAATTATTTCTTACCCGCAATCCTATGCCTACCTTACTTGGAGATATCCTACATTCTCTCCACACTCGTACTACTAAGAAACAAGGAACTCTCATGTGTTGTATACCGTTACTTTCAAGGTGGTTTATTTCGCACCTTCCTCCATCAGTTTTGAAGAATGAACAAAGGTTGAGATGGTCTCAAAGATTGATGTCACTCTCTCATTCGGATATCCGTTGGAATCTTTTCTCTCAAAAGGACTTCACCTTCATCGAGCGTTGTGGAGAATTCCCTAATGTACCGCTACTTGGTATAAGGGGAGGTATTACTTACAACCCTTCTTTAGCTCTACGTCAGTTTGGTTTTGCTCGAAAAGATGGTCCACATGATATGCTTCTCCAAGATGTTGTGTTCGACTACAACCACGATCTCCAGAATTACCGACGAAGGTTCATACACGCTTGGAGCATGGTAAAGAAGGCGATACCAAGACTTTGGGGTACCAAAATCCTATTCCTTGGGAACCTTACCTCAAATGGGTGCGAGCTCGAGCTCAAAACCTCATGATGCCATTCACTCTGTTCTACCGTAATTATGGAACTGTTGCTATAGGTGGCGTACCTATCTTTCTCCATCGACATGCCTACTAATTTTGAAGACTTGAAGAGATCCTGGATTCACTTTAAGGAAGAGGATACATTTGAAGCTCGATGCTATGCAAGCGAGAAGAAAGTGCTAGAGTTGACAAAGCTACTTCACGAGGCGAAGCATCAGCGCCTACATCGGCACCAAGAGGAAGCGCCCATGGGAGACTTAGAGCTTTAGGATGTTTATGTTTTCTTTTATTGTTTGAACTATCTCTTGTACTTAAAAAGAAAAAGAATAATAAAAGAGTACTAATAAATGTTTGTTTTTGGCTGTTTAACAAATTTAAATCTCTAAGGCCCTTGAAAACATTGCATTGCATTCGCATAAACATTGCATATCATAGCATAACATTGCATCACAGGTACATTGGAGATTGGTTTTCTTATTTGCTCGCTATTTACTTTAGCGAAATGGCTCTTGAACAACATCAAAGATCTCAAGCTCGGAATGCTCGGTTTAGAGATGTTTACCGGCTTGGTCCAAGGCCAAGAAGATCGAAGAAGCTCATCAACAGAAAGAAGAAGGTTGTTGGTCTCCTCAACATGGGCAGACGCTACAAAGGTGGTCCTAAGAGAGTCAGTCGGATAGAGCTTTCAGAAGGAAGTGTCAAGAAGGAGGATGAACAAAGTAACAAGGGTAATGGTGAAGGCAGTCAGCCTGAGCTTGAGAATGACTATGATAATGGCCAATACTTTGATGAGGATGACAAGTACAAGCAACTTGAAGACCGTCTGAATGCTGTGGAAAACCTGAAGATGTCCGGGCTGAATTTTGATGATCTAAGTCTTGTCCACAGTGTTATGATTCCTCCCAAGTTCAAAGTTCACCTTTTGCTAAGTATGATGGCATGTCTTGCCCTAATGCATTTGAAGTCCTATGTCCGAAGATCAATCCCACTTGATGATGAAAGTTGTGGATGCACTATTTCAAGAGAGCTTGTCGGAACTCGGTTGGAGTGGTATTATCGACTAGAGAATGACCGTATCCGTACTTGGAGTGACTTAGCAGATGCTTTCTACAGACAATATGAGTACAATGCTGAATTGACACCCACTCGCATGCAATTACAAAGCATGTATATGGGTCGCAATGAGAAGTTCAAGGAGTATGCTCAGAAGTGGAGAGATTTAGCAGGCAGAGTTCAACCACCCTTGTCCAATAGGGAGTTGGTTGATATGTTTATGGGGACACTAACAGGCCCATTCTTCAATCATCTGATTGGAAACTCTTCAGCCGGATTCATCGAGCTGATATTGACAGGCGAGCGTATCGAAGCTGGTATCAAGAGTGGAAAGATTCAGATAGAGACATCTTCAAATGCTGCGAAGAGATCTTTTGGTGGTAAGAAAGAAGTTAATGCTGTGTATGGTCAGAAAAGCCGAGCCAAGACCGACCGCGCTCAATCTGTGGGCGTTGTGATCTCAATCCTACATCGGCACAACCTCAACGAGACAGCGTGGCGAGCGCCACAAGGCAGTTCGAAGATCAACATGCCTTTGTCATGAGCCTTGCAACACATGTTGAAAGCGAGTTGATTACTTTGAGGATCCTCCTCGAATGTCAACACCTCCTCTCAAGTACAATCCTAATGCTAAGTGTGCTTACCACTCCAATAGCCGGACATAACACGATGATTGTTGGGCTCGAAGAACAAGATTCGGGGATATGATCGAAGCTAAGCATTGAGTTTGACCCTCTGTTGAGACTCGAATGTGATCAGCGCCTATGCCTAACCATGACAAGGGTTCCAATCTTTGGTGGCGATATTTATGTTTTCAACATAGATGACTTGACCATTCCTCGATGGTATTAAGAAGAATTTGTTGCAAGCCGTCGATCCGGGATGCCGAGAATTGTCGTTGGTGCCCATCTGCACTGATGGTTGTGCTTGGTTGAGAAGGCGTGTTCGGTGCATGATGAATAACCGTGAGATACTATTTCTAAAACCACATGCGGGCGTGTGAAGAAATGTTTAAGTTGAAGATTGACAATGCGAATGAAACTGTACCATCTATGTGGGATACCTTGGGGCAACCAAGTGGAAAATATGATTACATGGTGAAGTACACTGTCCCTGATAGTTACAAGATTCCTATTGAAGATGTTAAGGCGACCGGATGGGGTGACGATTTCCCAGAAGACTATGCTGATGTTAACACTATAAGGATTACCTCTGCTGATCCTGTGCCTAGAGTGGCACCTCTCATCATTACTTCTCCAAGACCAGTTCCATATTCCTCTGACAAGGCTATCCCTTGGAATTATGGAGTTGATGTCTACTATCATGGCGTCAAGCAAGACCCTCTGACCATTGAAGATCTTACAGTTGAAACTACCATTCCTAACATTGACAACATCACCAGATCAAGTAAGGTGACCAGAACCGGGAGGGTATTCTCTCCAGATATCTCTCCTCCAAAAGACACCGTGACTCCAGCTCGCATTCCAGCTATTCAATCCATTCCCCAAGCCAGAGGGAAAGAACCAGTGACTCATCCTGCTCAACCAGAAGTACCAAAGGAAGTTACTGAAGATACCTCCAAACAAGAAATGGAAGAAATTCTGAAGATTATCAAGAAGAGTGACTACAATGTTGTGGAACAGTTGGGACAGACTCCGTCCAAGATCTCCATGCTTGCTCTGCTCTTGTGCTCGAGGCTCATGCTAGCCTTGGTGAAGTTTACGAAGAATGCTCATGTACCGCAAGACACTACTACCGTCAGTTTGAAGTTTGTATTGCTAGCTGCTGCCAACAACGGCCTAGGCTTCTCTCGATTTGACTCTCCTGGAAAGAAACACAACAAAGCCTTGCACATCTCTTGAATGCAAGGCACTACACTATCCATGTTTTGGTGGATACGATTACGCTCTGAATATCCTTCGAAGGCGCAATTGATCGGCTTGATGTCGAAGGGTTGGTTCTGAGACCCAGTGACATTATTGTGAGGGCTTTTGATGGTTCTAAGCGGACAGTGCTTGGAGAGCTCACTCTGCCTGTCAAAGTCGGTTCCCAGACTTTTGACTCTATTTTCTTTGTCATGGACATTCGTCCGGCTTACTCTTGCCTACTTGGACGCCCTTGGATACATGGGGCAGGCGTTGTTACCTCTACCTTACATCAGAAGTTGAAGTACCCGGTGAAAGGGAAGGTTGTTACAGTGTGCGGTGAAGAGGAATATATGGTCAGTCATCTGCAGTCGTTCCGTTATCTTGAGATGGAAGGCGAATTCTTCGAGACTCCCTGTCAAGCTTTTGAAACAATACCCAGAGTCATGCCTGTTGACTCCCCCGTCACTCCTGAAGTTACACAAGTTCCGCCTAGGATGGCCTCGCTGAAAGATGCTCAAGCTGTTGTTGAAGAAGGAAAGAGTACTATTTGGGGACAGCTCCTAATCTTCCTTTCAAATTTGACAAGGTGGTTTAGGCTTCACCATCAAGGGTCAAGATGATCGCGAGCGTGTCGGCCAACTTCCTTTCGCATCAGCAGGTGGAATCCATGCTATAGAAGACAACGACAACGACTTCGACATCAGCAAGTGGATCTTCCCAACTCCAGATCATGGGCTCAGCAATTGGAAGACCGAAGACGTCATACCAATCTCCTTTAGTCAGGAGTAATTGCTCTTGTTTTGTTTTGCTTTTCGTATTTCTTTATGTTTTGAACAATAAACTTTGAAAGCCTAGTGCCTTGCCCGGGGCATCATGGCTCGTTTGCGAGGGTTATTATCTGTCGTTTGCGTATTTTCATTCAATAAATCGTTGGACTTTTGCATTCAATTGTGTTTTTCTTTCTTTTACTTTATCACCCCTTCAAAAGGCTATGTGTTTCTTACACACACCCACGTGATACACTGCAGAATCACTCTGAATCTCGTTAATTACAGCTATGCTAGTGCTAAATATGACTTGATAATCCGATCTACCAAGCCGAAGGCGAAAGTGAGGAAGATTGTGAAGTGCCGGGAGAACTTGCGATGCCAGAAGAAGAGCGAGTTATCTGACACACGAAGAGACGAGTGAGGTTGTGAATTTGGAGTCTTGTGAAGAGAAAAGAGATTAAGATAGGGCGGGTCTTGAGCAGTGTTAAAGAAAGGTTGGTTCGGATGTTACGAGACTATATTGAGGTTTTGCTTGGTCATACGAAGACATGCAGGGTTGGACATTGGCATCGTGATACACGATTGACAAAAGAAGGTTTTCTCGGTGAAAGAAGGTTAAATCGTATCGTCACGAGATGTCGAGAAAATCAAAGCGAAGTTATGAAATAATTCAACGCCGTTTCTTAGTGTCACCTCTTATCCCCAATGGGTTGCAAATGTGGTACCCGTACCCAAGAAGGATGGCAAAATACGAATGTGTGTGGATTACGAGATCGAACAAAGCGAGTCGAAAGCGATTTCCACTTCCTCATATTGATGTTACGGTTGACAACACCGCTCATAGGTTTTCTCCTTCATGGATGGTTTCTCGGTTACAATCGATCAAAATGGCTCCGAAGACATGGAAGACTACTTTTGTTACCTGATGGGGCACTTTCGCTACAAGGTTATGCCATTCGGATTGAAGAAGCCACTTATCGATGCTATGGTGACATTATTTCATGACATGATTCATCACGAGATAGAGGTCTCGTCGGCGACATGATAGCTCGATCCGCAGTGAAGAAGAACATCTTGATCATTTGCGAAGCTGTTTGATAGGTTAAAGAAAGGTTGAGACTCAATCCTAACAAGTGCACTTTTGGGTCGGATCCGGAAAACTCCTAGGGTTTGTCGTCGGAAAAGGTATTGAAGTTGACCCGCCAAGGTTAGAGCCATTCAAGAGATGCGGCGCCCGGAGAAGGAAGTCGAGGTTTCTTGGGCCGACTAAACTACATTGCAGATTCATTGCACACTAGCTACTTGTGAGCCAATCTTCAAGTTACTTAAGAAAGATCAAGTAGTAGAATGGAGCGACGATTTCGGATCGCTTTTGACAAAATCAAGAATCCTCCCATCCAAAGCCAAGACCTCTTATCATGTACTTGTGTTAGAGAATTCAATGGGGTGTGTGTTGGGGCAACATGACGAGTCTAGTCGAAAAGAGTATGCAATATACTACCTTAGTAAAAATTTTACCGAATGTGAAACAAGATACTCACAGCTCGAGAAAACTTGCAACGCTTTGGCTTGGGCTGCTCGCCGACTAAGACAGTATATGTTGACTCACACTACTTTGTTGATTTCCAAGATGGATCCGATCAAATACATATTTGAGAAACCAGCTCTCTCCGGGAGAATAGCAAGATGGCAAATGATCTTGACCGAGTACGACATCCAATATACTTCTCAGAGAGCGATCAAAGGAAGTGTAGTAGCCGATCATTTGGCTCATCAAGCCATAGATGACTATCGGTCTATGCGGTTCAATTTCGAGATGAAGATGTTTTACTAGTCGCGATTGTGAAGAACCGGGCCCGAGCGAAGGACACGAACAAGGATCCCGATGGACCATGGTTTTGATGGAGCCTCAAACGCACTTGCAATGGCATTGGCGCCATCATTACATCCCTGCGACGGGCATACTCCTTTCACCGCCGGATTATGTTTCGAGTTGCACTAACAACATGGCGGTCTGAAGCATGCATCATGGGTCTTAAAAGCTGCTCGACTTAAGAATCAAGTTCTTACAAGTGTATGGAGACTCGACTTTGGTGATCGATCGGATAAAAGGCGAATGGGATACGAAGCATCCGAATCTCATTCCGTATCGAGGCATGTTACGAGTTTGATCCCTACTTGAAGATATTACTTTTGATCATTCTTCCACAAGGTGATCCGGGGCAAATGGACTCCCACCTACGAGGGACCGTTTGTAGTCAAGGCGGTATTTTCAGCGGGCTATGATACTTAGCACCATGGATGGTGAAGACTTCCCACCACAGTGAGCATAAACATAATCAAAAATACTACGCATAAAGAGACCCGCTAGGTCGGTGGCCTAGGCAAAAATAAGGGCATCTGGCGAACCAAAGGTTCGGGCAAAGTTAAGGATATATACAAAACATGTACACCGCAAGTCGAAAACACGAAAAGCGGCTTGGGCAAAAAGGTATCGGTGGTGAAAACCGAAAGGCGGTCTAGGCAAAGTTAGGGATTCAAGCGTGCGACTATGTCTCTTCGGATCACACCTTCCGGACTACTATCAGCATTCAAGGTTCAAAGGGCGATCAATTCACTCACTTTCTCACGACATCAAGGAGATGAGATAGTTGAAATATATGAGTACTAACAGTTGGAACTTAACGAGATTGTTTCATAGCTTTTACCTTTCTTGTGTACAAAACTACTTGGCCATCATACATTTCAAATAAATGCGAGTTCTTTCTCTTTACAATTTTCCATTGTCGTTTGCAATAAGTCCAGCGTTTGCTTTGAATGATTATCGCACTTGACAATAAGAATCTAATCGCAAACATATGAAAAGTGAACATACAAAAGTACTTACTACGGGACTCGGGAATTGAGATGACGACAAAAGTCACCAACACTTCCCAGTGAGCAAAAGGAATCCACGAGCAGCAATTCCACTTGACCAAGCAATGTTACATCGGTCTTCAAGCAATAAACACCTCATCTCCGTCAGTATTTATCCCCCAGGGACATCCCTCAGTCCTTCTCTCTTCCCAGGCGGTATCGGACTCGAGACTTGGTCGGATAGTGCATCGGAGAAACTACATCCTCATCCCACCAAAGATCACCACGGGATCGACTCTCAGCTCGGTCTCCTCGGCAACTATCAATTGCTCTCCAGTGAGATCTACCTCTGAATCCCGATGGGCGCCTCCTAAATTTCCTCGATGGGATCTACACACAAGGTCCCCAACGGATCGCCTCCCGGACTCTCCTCGGCGGGGTCTATATGAGATCCCCAACAGAGCTTCTCAAATCTCTACCTTCCTCAACAATATCTAGGCCTAAGACTTGGTCGAGATAGTGCATCGGAGAATCCGAGGATATCTTTCTTTTCCTTCAAAGCGGGGTTCTCACCTACTCAATTCCCAAGCGGTCGAAATCTTCAAGCGAGAACATTCATCTTCTTCAAGATGGATATGTTTTGAAATACCACAACATCTATCATTCATACATTTCTCATAAGTCATAATTCATGCATATGTCATTCATATACTTGTCATGCATCATACTTATAAAACTAACCAATATTCTATCAAAGTTCCTCTTGTTTTCTCCAAAGCAGTATGATCCTTACGCCAAGCAGGTCGAGATTAAGCCCGAATCGACAAGAAAACTATCGAAAGACCGCCCATGGTTGTCCTCCAACGGTGGTCCGAGTTAAGCCCGAACGACGGAAAACTATCGAAAGACCGCCCTGGTTATCCTCGATAACGAGCAATGGATCAACACCGATGCACAACGGAAGCTATCCACATTTTGCCAACTCTATCTCCTCGGAGTAATCGGCCGAAGATTTATTACGATCCTTCTTATTATCAACAGCAACTATAGAGTCTAGCGTACGACTCAGTTGCCCTGGATGGCATCTTAAGCCCATCTCCGACTACTTGTCAACATTTCTTCACTTTCAGAATGCTGCATATATGGTTAAAAATCAATACAAACCAATAACTTCATTCAAAATGAACACGAAGTCTAACATACGACTCCCTCCGGATGGCATCTTAAGCCCATCTCCTTTCCTTTCCAGGAACGCCCACAAAGCCTAGCATACGGCTCACTTTCCAGCAATCCTCCTGATATCAAGTCTACCGTACGACTCATTCACCAGCTTCTCCAAATGGCATCTGTAAGCCCATTCCCGCATCATCAGTCGACCGCGAGTGCAAATTTTCAGGTGTACTCGAGTGTTCAATCATCTTCCACCTCCAGGTCACGAAAGACAAGCGTGTCAATCTAACCCTCCAGTACAAGAAGATTGAACAGGGGAAGCTGTCATACCCCAAAATTTTCCCACCATCTATTCAAGAGATTTCATACATCCCTACTCAAGGATTCCTCAAGAGTTGATCAGACAAACTCTCTCCTAGACAATCAACCCAAATTAGGGTTTGGTATCTCTCAAGTCAAGATGGACTTCCAAAATCTCCAATGGTCTTCATGCCTCCTCATATGCTCCAAAGATTCTCCATGTCAAGTTTCAAGCTTCACAGATCATGTTTCCTCAGACAATTGCTCAGATGGTTGAGAATCAGTTGTATTGGACAAAAAGTCAACTGTGGTCAACATACAGTCAAACTTCATAATTTTTGGTCAACATCCTCATTTTGAAGTTACATTCATCATTTGATCAATGGTTGATCATGATTCATCAAGAAAACTCAAGATTTGCTCAAAAGTCAAACTTTCTAAATTAGGGTTTCTAGGTGAAAAGTCAAGCTGAACTTTGGTGATCATAACTTTCTCATACTTTCTCGAAATTTTCCACCACCTCTTGTTTTGAAGGAAATTCAATTCTCTACAACTTCATGTCTCACAAGAATGTCCAAAAAATGCTTCATTTGAGAGGTATAGCTCAAAACATTACAGGTCATTTTCAAAGTCAACAAAAAGTCAACTTTTTGTTTTGAAGATATATTGAGCATGGTAACTCCAATTGAGATGAGACCAAAAAGGTTGGTTAGAGGACTCCTAGAGCTTTCCGAAAAGTCCAAGAACACTCAAAAATGTGGAAAATTGGGCAAGATACACTATTCACAAGTTGGGCAATTTTGGACAATTGCACAAAAGGACATTTTGGTCAAAATGCAAAATTTTCCAAATGGGCCTATAATCTTTTGATCCAAACTTGTTCATGACATTATTCTTGACCCATAAATGCTTGGAATTGGTAATTTTCTATTTTTATGATTTATATTTGAATTTTATAACATTTAATTCAAAAATAAATTGTATAAAATATGAAAATTAAGTATTTTTTTCCAAAAGGGCTGATTTTATATCTTCCTTAATGTCCAAGAAAGCCCAAGACTCTTGCCAAATTCGTGATTCATGCATATGGAAAGGAAAAATCAAGTTTTTAAGAAAATTTGATTTGTTTTAAATAGAAAATATTTGCACATTGATTATTCAATCTTTTTTCACTCCCTTTGCCATCCAATTTTCCTCTATAAATACTCGATCACGACCAATAAGGAGAAACCCTAGCCCAAGAGAGAGTCCTTATTTTGCCAAAATTTTCATACATCCTTGAAAATCTAATTTTAAAAGCACTCATTAAAACCATCCATTCCATTGTGCTCAGGAGGTTCCCAGCAGTCAGAAACATCTCCTACTCCAAGCCAATACCTCCAGAATCGCGTTATCCAACTCTCACCGGTTTGAACTTTTCATAATTTCGATTTCTTGATTACATGCATTACTAATCGATTTCATGTGTTTATTTGAGTTCAGGACATTCATTAGAGTGTGTTAGATGCATAACATGTAAGGTTTCACGTAGAAATCTCAGAATGCCATTACTAGGGTTTCCAAGGTTGTGAGATTCGAAACTCAAAATCCAGGCCGTTTCAAGACATGAGGATGGCACCATTGTGCTCGCAATGATCGAATTAGTCGATCTGGGCTTTTATTGCGCTTTGTTTGACGCGTTTTGCAGGGTTTTCAGGTTGACAAGCCACCGGAGAAGATGGCCCCCTAGCTCGGCGGGACTCGGCGTTGAAGCTTTGACCATGGCGTGGCAGTTTGGCTCGCTCTGATTCGCTTTCTCTTTCCAGCTGGGGCCCGCGCGCTGACTCGGTTTGAATTCAAACATCCATTACACGTAAACGCTCTTATTCAATTAATTTCAATCTTTCCAACACCAAGTGTCACTTGGTCCAGTGGTTAAGGCGTGGCATGTAGAAGATACTCCCTGTGGTCATGAGTTCGAGCCATCCTGAAACCGGTTTTGTTTTCTCTTTTACAAACTTCACTTTTTTCTATTTTTCATATTTTCTATATTATTTAATATTTTGCATTTATTTTAATTAATTTCACAATTTTATTTATGCATTAAAACTCATCAAAAATAATTTTCTTTTTGCATTTGTTTTACGAAAATCTTTATTTAATTTAATAAATTTAAAATATATTTTTGCATGCATATTTATTTTTATTTGTAATTTTGCATTTAAATCATTGTAAATTCATTTTAAATTATTAAATTGCATCTAAAAATCCCAAAAATTTATTTTAGCATGTTTACATTATTTCCACATGTCATATTTTTCCAATTTAAAATTTGCATTTTTCTAACATTTTCTCTTATTTCGATTTCATCATATTTTCCGATTTCTCGTTCGTTTCACAGGTTCTTCCAATTCGGACGTTTCTTTACTATTTTCATTTTATTTTCCAATAATGTAGTATATGGGATGTAATAGTTTAAAATTAGGTCTTTACTTTCCGCATTTTAAATTATGTATACGCCCAACCTTGTAATAGCGTGGGACATTTACCTTTCGCATCTTTACTTTCCATGATTTACTTTCCGCACCTATCAATTGCTAGTAACTAGGCGTGTATGGCAAGATAATAATGAACATAGCCCACTAATTTTCAAGATAACATATTCTGAAATCGACACACTTCTTTCACACATGCACCCCTTAGGGTAATTCTCTCTCGTTGCCTTACGATTACAAATGGTCATGTCCCTCGAACGTAGAGGTATTCTAGCACCGTTGCCTTCAAACAAATCATCATAGTCCCTTCGATACAAAGATCATAAGACCCATGATGTAGCCTCCGAATACATGATCTTGACCTGGATTGTCGCCTCGAAAATGATGATAGTCCCTTGAATGTGCTAGGATACTTCCTACAAGTTGCCTTCGATGACCATCCGATGTCCCTTGAATGTCCGGCTTACATCCAGCGAATGGGTTACCTACCAACTAATGGTATGGCTAGCAATTCTAAAGGAATAGAAGTATGAAAGCGACCAATTACGAGTGGGTAATAAGTCTTTAGTTGCTTGCTCTAAACCAAATGCTTTTCACACCACACACTTTTTCAAAGTTCAAACTCTTTTCAAAACAAAACATTTCCGAACTTTGTATACACTCCTACATGAGTCATTACAAAGTCAAAGCGAAATGCCTTTTTCAAAACATTTTTTCAAACACACAGAAAGCAATTTTAAAAGGTGATCTAGAGCAACTAAGAGCCCGTAGATAACTACGGATGGAAAGGGTGCTAATACCTTCCTTTTCATAACCATTCTCCGAACGAGAATCTAAGCGAAGGTCTTTTACGTACTTTTACCTTCCCTTAATTGGATAAAAATAAAAGTCGGTGGCGACTCTTGCTATCCGCACATTTGGATACAAAAATCCTACAAAGTCAGTTCACCGTATTACAGTGTGTGTAAGAAACACATAGCTTTTTGAAGGGGTGATAAAGTAAAAGAAAACAAACAACAAATTGAATGCAAAAGTCCAACGCTTTTATTGAATGAAAATATGCAAATGACAGATAATAACCCTCACAAACGAGCCATGATGCCCCGGGCAAGGCACTAGGCTTTAGAATTTATTGTTCAAAACATAGAAAAATACAAAAAGCAAAACAAAACAAGAGCAATTACTCCTGTCTAAAGGAGATTGGTATGACGTCTTCAGTATTCCAATTGCTGAGCCCATGATATGGAGTTGGGAAGATCCACTTGCTGAGGTCGAAGTCTTTGTCGTCGTCTTCTATAGCATGGATTCCACTCTGGCTTATGCGGAAAGGAAGTTGGCCGGCACGTTCGCGACGTATCATCTTCTGACCCTTGATGGTGAAGCCTAAACCAGTCTTGTCAGATTTGAAAGGAAGATCGGGGCTGTCCCAAATAGTACTACCTTCTTCAATAGCGGCAGAGCATCTTCGGTGAGGCCATCCTAGGCGGAGCTTGTGTAACCGGGGTGGCGGGAGAGTCAACAGGCATGACTCCGGGGATTGTTTCAAAAGCTTGATAGGGAGTCTCGAAGAATTCGCCTTCCACCTCGAGGTATCGGAACGACTGTAGATGAGTGACCATATACTCTTCTTCACCACATCTGTAACAACCTTCCCTTTCACGGGTACTTGACACGATGCGGGGTAGAGGTATGTGCCTTTGCCCATGTATCAAGGCGTCCAAGTAGGCAAGAGTAAGCTGGACGGATGTCCATGACAAAAGTGGAATCGAAAGTCAGGAACCGACTTTATGAGCGAATAGGTTCTCAATCTTTCGCTTAGAACCATCAAAAGCTCTCACAACAATGTCACTGGGTTTTAGAACTAGCCCTTCAATATCAAGTCGATCAAAAGCAGTCTTCGGTAGGATATTCAGAGTAGAACCGGTATCCACCAAAACATGAGATAATGTAGTGCCCTTGCATTCAACAGAGATGTGCAAGGCTTTGTTGTGTTTCTTTGCGGAATCAGATAAATCAGCATCAGAGAAGCCTAGGCCATTGTTGGCAGCCAGGCTAGCAATACAAACTTCAAACTGGTCAGTAGTAGTGTCTTGCGGTACATGAGCATTCTTTAGAAACTTCACCAAGGCATTAGCATGAGCCTCAGAGCACAAGAGCAGAGCAAGCATGGAGATTTTGGACGGAGTCTGTCCCAACTGTTCCACAACATTGTAGTCACTCTTCTTGATAATCTTCAAAATTTCCTCCATTTCTTATTTGGAGGTGTCCTCAGTAACTTCCTTTGGTATACAGGTGCGGGATGAGTCCTTTGGTTCTTTCCCTCTAGCTTGGGAATGGGTTGAATAAATTTGGAATGCAGTGGAGTCATGATGTCTTTCGGAGGAGAGATATCTGGAGAGAATACTCTTCCGGTTCTGGTCACCTTACTTGATCCGATGATGTTGTCAATGTCAGGAATAATAGCTTCAACTGTAAGATCTTCAATGGTCAGAGGGTCTTGCTTGATGCCATGATAGTAAACATCAGCTCCATAATTCCAAGGAATAGCTTTGTCAGAGGAATACGGAACTGGTCTGGGAGAACTAATGATAAGAGGTGCCACTCTAGGCGCAGGATCAACAGAGGAAATCCTTATGGTATTAACATCAGCATAGTCTTCTGGGAAATCGTCACCTCATCCGGTCACCTTGACATCTTCAATAGGGATTTTGTAGCTCTCAGGAACAGTGTACTTCACCATGTAATCGTACTTTCCACCTGGATGCACCAAGGTATCCCACACAGATGGTGCAGTTTCATTCATCTCTTCGATCTTCAACTTAGACATATCTTCACACAACTTCTGCATAGGTGGTTTTAGGAATAGTATCTCACGGTTATCCATCATGCACTGAACACGTCTTCTCAACCAAGCACAGCCATCAGGCGCAGATGGGCACCAACGACAATTCTCTGGGCATCCTGGATTGACACCGGCTTGTAACAAATTCTTCTTAACAATCATCAGAGGAATGGTCAAGTCGTCTATATTGAAAACATAAGTATCCTCACCAACAACATTGGAACTTTTGTCATGGTTAGGCATAGGAGCATTGATCACATTCGGAGTCTCAACAGAAGGGTCAAACTCAATCTGCTTAGCGTTAATCATATCTTGAATCTTGTTCTTCAGAGCCCAAAAGTTGTCAGTGTCGTGCCCTGGGCTATTGGAGTGGTAAGCACACTTAGCATAAGGATTGTATCTCGGAGAGGAAGTGTTGATATTTTGAGGAGGATCCCTCAAGGTAATCAACTCTACTTTCAACATGTGTTGCAAGGCTTGCGACAATGGCATGTTGATCTTCATAAACTGTCTTCGTGGCGTTACGCTACGCGTTGTCTGTGGAGGTTGTGATGTAGGATTGGAGATCTGGCCCTGCCAGTTGGCGCGGTCATTCTTGGCTCGGCTTTTCTGACCATACACAGCATTAGTTTCCTTCTTACCACCAAAAGATCTCTTCACGGCATTTGATGACGACTCTACATGAATCTTTCCACTTTTGATACTAGCTTCAATGCGCTCGCCTGTAAGTATCAGCTCGATGAATCCGGCTGAAGAGTTTCCAATCAGATGATTGAAGAATGGGCCTGTCAGTGTTCCCATAAACATATCAACCAACTCCCTATTGGACAAGGGTGGCTGAACTTTGCCCGCTAGGTCTCTCTATTTCTAAGCATACTCTTTGAAATTCTCATCACAACCCATAGACATGCTCTGTAGTTGCATGCGAGTGGGTGTCAATTCAGCATTGTACTCATCATGCATGAAAGCATCGCTAAGTCACTCCAAATGCGGATCGGTCATTCTCTGGCGATAATACCATTCTAGCGAGTTAGGACAAACTCTCTTGAAAATAGTGCATCCACAACTTTCTGTCATCAGTGTGGGGGTTGATCTTTTGAACATAGGACTTCAAATGCAGCTTTGGACAGGACATGCCATCATACTTGGCAAAGGTAGGAACTTTGAATTTGGGAGGAATCACCACACCGGGAACAAGACTCAGATCATCAAAATTCAGCCCGAACATTTTCAGATTTTCCACAGCATTCAGACGGTCTTCAAGTTGTTTGTACTTGTCATCTTCATCAGAGTACTGGCCATTATCATAGTCTTTTTCAGGCTCAGGCTGACTGCCTTTGTCATCACCTTTGACACTCCCCTCATTCTTGACACTTCCTTCAGAGAGCTCTATCCGACTGACCACTTTAGGACCACCTTTGTAACGTCTACCCATGTTGAGAAGACCAACAACCTTCTTCTTCTTGTTGATGAGCTTCTTCGGATCTTCTTGGCCTTGGACCAAGGGTAACATCTGCTGGCCAGGCATTACGAGCACGGAGATCTTTGACGATGTTCAAGAGCCATTTATGCTAAAATAAATAGCGAGAGAATGAGAAAAACAATCTTCAATGTACCTGTTATGCAATGTTATGCTATGATATGCAATGTTTATGCGAATGCAATGCAATGTTTTCAAGGACCTTAGAGATTTAAATTTGTTAAACAAGCAATGAACAAACATTTATTTGTACTCTTTTTTATTCTTTTTCTTTTTCTTTAAGTACAAGAGATAGTTTAAAACAAAAAAAGAAAAGCATAAAAATCCTAAAGCTCTAAGTCTCCCATGGGCGCTTCCTCTTGGTGCCGAGGTAGGCGTTGATGCTTCGCTCCTCGTGAAGTAGCTTGGTCAACTATAGCAC